>VFSX01000085.1:332500-360000 GCA_016618255.1 Chlamydomonas sp. UWO 241 | reverse complement strand
CCCCTGACCCTGATCAAAGCCCTCCTTCTCATACACATGCCGTAGTCAATACTCACTCACACACACATACACCTGCGCACTAGTACGTCCTCCTTGCTGCTCGCATCTCCAATCATCGCACGCACACACACACACACATGTACAGGGCGCATCGAAGGGCCGCATCCCGTACCGCGGCTCTCGCCTCACGCTCCTGATCCAGGGCAGCCTCATATGGCTCCACACACACACACACGTGTACACGGCGCGTCGCAGGGCCAAATCCCGTCCCGCGACTCCCGACTCGCGTTCCTGCTTCAGGACAGCCTCATGTATGGCTCCACACACACACACAGTCACACACACACACACACACACACATACACACTCATACCCATACACAGGGCGCGTAGCAGGGCCAAATCCCGTACCGCGACTCCCGCCTCACGTTCCTGCTCCAGCACAGCCTCGGGGGCAACGCACACACACACACACACACACAGATATTGTAACCTAGAACTCTGCACGGCAGACCTAGATGGGCTGTTTCTGCTCCTCACACACAACACACAACACACACACTCACACACCTGACCCATGCAGGGCGCATCGCAGGTCCACATCCCGTACCGCGGCTCCCGCCTCCCGCCTTCCTGCCCCCCTGACCAATGCCCCCCCTCTCCTCTCCCTCTCCCTCATACCCAAACACAGAGCGCATCGCAGGGCCTCATCCCGTACCGCGACTCCCGCCTCACGCTCCTGCTCCAGAACAGCCTCATATGGCTCCACACACACTCACCCACCCACCCACCACCACACAGTCACACACATGCACACACACACACACACACACATGTACAGAGCGCGTGGCAGGGCCGAATCCCGTACCGCGACTCTCGCCTCGCGTTCCTGATCCAGGGCAGCCTCATATGGCTCCACACACACACACACACACACATGTACAGGGCGCGTCGCAGGGCCGCATCCCGTACCGCGGCTCCCGCCTCACGCTCCTGCACCACTATCGTCTCCACACACACACACGCCCCTCCCCCACCCACCCACAGGGCGCATCGCAGGGCCACATCCCGTACCGCGACTCCCGCCTCACGTTCCTGCTCCAGGACAGCCTCGGGGGCAACGCAAAGACGATGATCATCGCGGCGGTCTCGCGGTCGCCGGTAAGACTTCAAACTAGGACTACTTACCAACTACCTACTACCGTACGCGCGGTTAGCCTTCGCGGGGAGGTAAAAAATTGTTTAATCGTCCGCGGGGGTCGGTTTTCGTCGTTTTCAATCGATTTGAAGTCAAAAATCGCGAAGAACGCGATTTTTCCATCGTTTTCAGCTTCGCGGCAGGGTAAAAGAAAGACATATTCGCGAAGGCTAACCACGCGTACGGTACTAACTTATTCTTATTCAGGGCCTCCCTACTCCCAACTGACTTGCTGACTGTGGTTCCCTGACGAAGGTCCCTGAACAATTTTTTTTGTTCCTGAACGTGTTCCTTAACATTAAGCTCCCTGAACTATTTAGAATTTTATAACAATCCCTCAATCTATTATTATTCAGTGGAGGAGCTTTAAAGCTGCCTGACTTACTTTAAAGCCCCCTGAACTAAACCTCAAGTCAGCCTCGCAGCGTCCCGTAGTCACGCTTTGCCTGGCCGGCAGTTTCCCCACCAGAACCCTTGGTACAAGGTTGAAGACCCCCCACTAATTTCTTCCCTCTACCCCCCCCCCTTCCCCCGATAGGTGTGCGCGGCCGAGACCGCAAGCACGCTCCTGTCTGTGGCGTCCGCAAAGTTGATCCGTGGAGCCTCAACTCCCAACCAACTCCCCCCGTCCCCCTGGAAGATGTGCGGGGCTTAGACTCAGCCAACTCCCCCCCTCCCGATAGGTGTGCGCGGCCGAGACCGCGAGCACGCTCCTGTTTGTGGCGTCCGCAAAGTCGATCCGCAACAAGGCGACGATCAACCTGAACTACCGCGGCGACGTGCCGACGATGCAGGTGTGTGTGGTCAATTTCACCGTGTGTGCGTGTATGTGTGCGAGGGAGAATGTGTGTGCGGATGTGTGTGCGTGTGTGTGCGTGCGATAAGGCGACGATCAACCTGGACTACCGCGGCGACGTGCCGACGATGCAGGTGTGTGTGTGTGCGGGTGCGGGTGTGTCTGTGGCATCCGCAAATGCGCCGACCAACCTGAACTACCGCGGCCACGTGTCGACGATGCAGGTGTGTGTGTGTTCGTGTGAGTGTGCGTGCATGCGTGTGTGAGCGTGCGGGAGAGATTGTGAGCTTGTGAGAGAGAGTGCGTGTGTGTACGGTCTCTCTCACTCTCGCCCTTTGCCTGCCCCTCTCAACCTCTTTTTGTTCCTGACGGCATTCAGAAGGAGATCATCGACCTGAACGGCAAGCTGGAGGCGCTACGCTCCGGGTTCGCCGCGCCCCCCCCCCCCCTCAACACACAACAGCGACAACACACTCATTACAACGTGCAGGAGAGAATCCAGCTATCTCTCTCCCTCTCCCTCTCTCTCTCTCTCCCTCCCTTCCTCCTTTTTTCTCTCGCGCGCCTTCAACCTGCGCTGCTAAACCCCACTTGCAGAAGGAGATCATCCGCCTCAACGGGGAGCTCGAGGCGCTGCGCTCCGGGTTCACGGACCCAGCCATCGAGGAGAACAAGGAGATGCGGGGACGCATCGAGACGTGCGTTCTGAAGGGGGGGGGCGTGTGCGTGGGCATGCTGACCTAGAAGAGCAGGAGGGTGTATGTGAGGGGGAGGGGGCATGCTGTGTGTTGAGGGGGCGGAGGGGGCTCGTGTGCTTGTTGTGCATGGCGCTTGAGCAGCACGAGGAGCTGCGGGGGCGCATCAAGACGCGCGTGCATAATGGGGAGAGGAGGGGGCAGGGGGGAATGGGAGGGGGGGAGGGGGGGGGCTGTGTCCCCCGTGGAAACGCGTTCCCGCACCCCACGACGCGTGCACGGGTGCATGGTGATCAGACAGGCCCTGGACCTGCACAGTGGCAGGCGAGGGGAAAGGGAGGGGCTCTGACGGTGCTCTGGGTGTGTGTGTGTGCAGGGGCTGAACGTTAGCCCCCCAGTTTTTGTGTGCATGTGTGTGTGTGCGACCAGTCCCTCTCTGGACACTCCGGCCTGGAGAGGGAGGACATGTGGAGGGGAGCTGCAGCTCCAGGCATTCCCTCCCTCCCCCCTCTCCCCCCCCAGCTCCTCCCTCGTTCTCTCTTCTCTCTCTCCTCCCTAAACCTGGCCCCCAAACTTTCCCCTCCCGGCCCCCACACCTGCCCCTCCTGACCCCCCAAATCCCCGTTCATACAGCCTGGAGAGGGAGCACGTGTGGAGGGGAGCTGCGGCTGCAAGCGGCCCCTTCCCGCTCTGCCCTCGTTCTCATCCCTTAACTTGCCCCTCCCGACCCCCAAACTTGCCTCCCTTGAAACTGCAGCCTGGAGAGGGAGCACGTCGAGAGGGAGCTGCGGCTGCAGGCATCATTCCCCCCTCCCCCCTCTCGTTCTCTCTTTCCTCTCTCTCGACTCGCAAACTCGATCCCCACGCTTGCCCCTCCCGGCCCCGAAACTTGCTTCTCCTGAACTCCAAAATTGCTTCTCGACCGGACCTCCAAACTTGCCTGCCCCGACACTCCAGGCTGGAGAGGGAGCACGTCGAGAGGGAGCTGCGGCTGCAGGCGGCGACCGCCGAGGTGTCGCGCTTCAAGAAGGAGCGTCACACGATGGAGCGGCGCATGGTCGACCTGCAGGTGTGGATTGGTGTGGACACGATGGCGGTGTGGAATGTGTTGTGTGGGCAGGCGTGGTGGTGGTAGTGGTAGGGGGGGGTGCAGGTGTGTGGACACGATGCGGGTGTGGAATGTGTTTGTGTGGGCAGGCGTGGTGGCGGTGGTGGTAGGGGGGGATGCAGGTGTGTGGACACGATGCGGGTGTGAAATTTGTTGTGTGGGCAGGCGTGGTGAACGGTGGTGGTAGGGGGCTGCAGGTGTGGACACGATGCGGGTGTGGAATGTGTTTGTGTGGGCAGGTGTGGTGGCGGTGGTGGTAAGGGGGCTGCGGGTGTGTGGACACGATGCGGGTGTGGGCTGTGTGTGTGTGGTGGTGGTGGTGGGGATTTTTGTGGCAGGAGTGCGGGGGGGGGGGGGGGGGCTTGGAGGCTAGATTGTTGAGGGCGCGCGCTTCAAGAACGATCAGGACACGATCCAATGGTGAATGGTCGGCCTGCAGCTGTGCAAAAACGCTGTGGGTGTGTCGATGCGTGCACGCAGCCGGACACACTCGCACGCAGTGACCACGCACGCCATACACCGTGCCAACGATGCATGTGTCAACAAGGATTTGAGCCTCTCATATTCTGTCTCACTCTCTCTCTCTCACTCACTCTCTCTCTCTCTCCTTCCACCCTGCTTGCAGTTGGTTGGCTCGTGGAGCACCTGGTGGCCTGCAAAACCCTTGGCCCTTACACCCTGAAAACCCCCCAAACCCTGAAAACAGGTGGGCAGCCAGAGCGTGGCTGAGCTGGCGGAGCGCCTGCAGGTGCAGATCGCGTCGACAGAGGCCGCGCAGGCGGCGGCCAGCAAGGCGGCGCGGGAGGTCGAGGCGCAGCTGGACCAGTGGCGGTTGGCCGCGGAGAGCGCGCAGGTACGGGATTTGGGCTGAGTTTCTGAAGGTGTGCAACAAACTGTTAGAGCCTCTTAAGGCATGGGGCGGGAGGCCGGTGCGCAGCTGGGCCAGTGGCGGTTGGCCGCGAACAGTGCGCAGGTGCGTGCGGAGATACTACCGTAGTGACACGCTTATTTGGGGGTACGATTGGGGGTAGGCTACCCCCAAACTTGTTTCGAGGGTGTCACTGACGCTCGGGGCTACCCCCCAACCCGTGTCGCAAGTAAAAGGCATATATGCTGCAACTCACTCGATACTGCATGGATCTCGACAATTTGAATTGCTCTCGAAAGCTAATCACAAAGGCTATCCAAAACTTTGCTGGGATGCTGCATGGGGTGGAGCACTACCCCCAAACCCGTGTCTTTGGTGGGCCTAGAACGGCCATTTTCCCAACCCCCAAATGGCCGTTCCCTAAATGAGCGTGTCACTACGGTAGTCGTGAACACATGTTCCTGGTCCCAGGTAATAGGAAACGAGCAGGATAGCCCGAGCCGCACTCGGCACGATCCCTGCCGCACACACCTGCCACGTCTCTCACCCTCTCTCTCGCCCTATCTCGCTCTCTCCCCCCCTTGCTCCCTCACCCCTGCTCGCTCTCTGCCTCTCTCTCTCTTTCTCCCCTTCTCTCCCCCCGATCCCGCGCTCTTTCCCTCTCTTGCACACAGGCGCAGCTAGCTAGCACTCCCACATGCTTGGCAGGAACCCTGCCGCGCCGCCCTCCCTCTACCCGCCCCCTTCCTCTACCCTCCCCCCCCCCCCCCGCCCCGTTCCGTGCACACCGGCGCAGCTAGCGGCCGCGGTCGCTGCCGTGCGCACCCACACACTTCGCGTGACCCCTGCCGCACGACCCTGACCTCTCTCTCTTTCTTTCTCTCTCTCTCTCTCTCTCTCTCTCTCTCTCTCTCTCTCTCTCTCTCTCTCTCTCTCTCTCCCCCCCAAACTCTCTCTCCCAAACTCTCACTTCTCCCGCACACAGGCGCAGCTGGTGGCCGCGTTCCACGTGCGCGCCGCAGAGGCGGAGTCTTGGGCGGGCGTGCGCGCGCGGCTGGAGGCCCAGCTTGCGGAGTCGAGCGAGGCGGGGGAGACGGCACGCGCACAGGTGTGTGTTGATTGTGTTGTGTGTCGACAACTGGTTGCGTGCGTATGTGTGTCTCTGGCTCTCGGCAGCATGGGAGGGGGGGGGGGGCTGGAGGCTTAGCTTGCAGAGTTGAGCGAGGCGGGAAAGGCGGCGCGAGCGCAGGTGTGTGTGGTTGTGTGTGTTCGGTAGACGGGTGGTCACCCGTCGAGCAAAAGCCGCATGGCGCCCTTCTCGGCAGCCCACGCGAGACTTTCCATAGCCAAGGTAGCCTAGCCTGCATGCAGCATCATGGCTGCTGGGTGTCGACAACCAGTTGTGTGCGCGTGGCTCTTGTGTCGTGTGGTCGATCGTTTTGGCAGTCCGTCGGACGCCTCTGATGGCGCGTTAGACCTGTGTGTGTGCCTGTGGTTGTGGTTGTGTGTGTGTGCCGGTGGCGCTCTGACACTGATGCTTCACAGAGTACTGTCGCTGCCTTAACATCGTCGGGGGGTGAGGTGGGGGGGCGCACGCTGGGGGGGCGGAGGGGGGGGGATCCAGACTGGATAGCATTTCTCGTTCGTGCCGCTGCGGAGGCGCTCCGCATACACAGACTCTCTGGGAGAGAGGCACATTCGTTTCAGTTCCCACCGCACGGTAACCTGGATTGCGGCTCTTGTCTGTGCTGAAGCGCAGCCACTGGCAATCGTTTGAGAAGTCGAAAACACCCTGGATCTTGTGGACGTTTCTTTGCTGCGGGTGACAGAGGGGTGACAGGCTACATTCGCTGCTATGAGAGGATACACACCAGTGGTGTCATTAGCGCCCCCGCAGACCCCGCAGCCTCCGCTGCGGGGGCAAACTGGGAAATTTGGGGGGAAACTGCGAGGGCGGATCGCTGAAATTCGCACCGGAAAGTGTGAAAATCGGCGATTTTCACACTTTTCGCGGAAAACTGCCTCCTGCGGGGGCAACTTGGCATGTTCCCTTCAATGTTGCGGGGGCAAACAGCGCATTCTCGGATCCCTCAATGACACCACTGATACACACACACATGAGCACACACATACACGCTGGCAGAGCTTGCAGCCCTCACGGCTGCGGGGCGCCACTTCTGGCGGGTGTTTCCGCAGCGACGCTTCGTGCTGCAGCCCAAAATCCCTAGGAAACCGGAAGTCCCTCTTCAAGAGAAACAAAAGGATGACTGACCCCAAGGAACCCCTGACACACGCACAGGCGCGCGAGAGCGAGGTGAAGGGCGCTGAGCTGGCGGTCCTTTACGCCGAGGTGGGTTGTTGTTGGTTGCTGGTTGTGTCGGTGGGTCTGTGACCATGACCTGCCCCCACCCCTACAGCCCACCCGGATGCCTACATCGCGCGGCACAACCTTGTACTAGCGCATGCATGCCATGTGCATTCGGGGGGAACGCGTGGGGGGCGTTTTGGGGTGTCCCCAAAATGTGGCACCAATTTGGTACGAGCTAGCCTGGGAAGGGCCATATGACGTTGAGTTTACAACCCACTTCTGGCGGTCACACGCACGGTTTCAGAGCTCCAGCCAGCAGGACGTAAGGAGGGCAGTCCTGAAGACCTGGCAACGGAATCTGAGGGCAGCCCCACGGTAGCGCCACCCACACTGGGTGGCGCGCACCAACACCCATCCCGCCCCGCGCAGGCCAGTGAGTCTCTCTAGGGGGAGAAGGGTGCCCCTCCCCTCCCCTTCCCCGCTTCATCACACTCTTTCGCCCCGCGCAGGCCAGAGAGTCGCTCTCGGGGGAGAAGGCTCAAGTGCCCCAAACTCACACACACTGGCTGAGGAGAAGGGCGCAAGTGCCCCACCCTCACACACACACTGGCACAGCCCCACGCTGTGCACACCGCCTATCCCTCTTCCTACACGCAGGCCAGCGAGTCTCTGTCGGGCGAGTAGGCTCAAGTGCCCCACACTCACACACACACTGGCTGAGGAGAAGGGTGCAAGTGCCCACCCTCACACACACACTGGCACAGCCCCACGCTGTGCACACCGCCTATCCCTCTTCCCACACGCAGGAGTGAGTCTCTGTCAGGGGAGTAGGCTCAAGTGCCCCATCCCACACTCACGCACACACTGACACGACCCCACGTTGCGCACGCTGCCCGTCCCTTCCCTCTCTGCCGGCAGGCGAGCGAGTCACTGTCTGAGGAGAAGGGCGTGCTGTCAGCGGCCGACGCACACACACGCGCACACACACACACTGGCACGACCCCACGCTGCGCACACTGCGTATCCCTCTTCCCATGCACAGGCTGAGGAGAAGGGCACGCGATCAGCGGCCGGCACACACACATACACACACACACACACGTGCACACACACACTGTCACGAACCCACGCTGCGCACCGCTGTCCCCTCCCGCATGCAGGCCAGCGAGTCACTGTCGGAGGAGAAGGGCGCGCGGTCTGCGGCCGACGCGCAGTGCGGCGAGCTGGAGGCGCGGCTGGCAGCGGGGGCAGCGGCACAGGTACGACAGATCTCTGATCTAATGCGCCGTCAAAGGCGTGTGACAGACTTTAAGATCGACCAGATCATGCAGCGGTGTGCCGGGGGGGGGGGCACGTGCGAAAGGCGGCTGGCACCGGGGGGGGGGGGGGCAAAGGTGCGTCAAACCATGCAGCATGGTGAATGTGTGTGTGTGTGGCGTGCTGGAGGGGCAGCTGACAGCGGGGGGACAGGTGAATCATGCAGCGGGGGGCGGGGGGGGGGGGGAGGGGGGGGGCAATGTCACCGTTGCTTACCCGAAGACCGTAACAGTAACATCGGCTTTCCAGCAAAGACTACCGCAACCAACTAGAATGGAATGTGTGCCCGTCCCAACGCGGTCCCACCGCCACGTCCCTGCTACATCCGACCCCTGCCCCTCGGTGTTTTGGGCGCTTGGAGCCGGATTTTCTAGCCATGGAGCCGAATTTTCAGTCAAATGGCAAGGAACGAAGATAAAACCACTGACAGCCCTACACCCGACCCCTGCCCGTGTCGACAGGCGGCCGAGGTTGCAGAGCTGGAGGGCCGGCTAGCGGCGGCGACGGCGTCGGCGGCAGCCGCCGATGCCGCGGCAGTGGCGGCAGCCGCGGCAGCGGCAGCCGACGCGGCGCAGCTGTCCAAACGCGCGAGCGCGGCCGAGGGACAGGCGTCAGCGCTGGAGGTCGCGCTCGCCGAGGCGAGCGCAGCTGCAGCCGAGGGCGAGGCCGAGGCGTGCGCGCTGCGCGCGCGCTTGTCTGCCGCCGAGGACGAGGCGTCCGACCTGGAGGGGCGGCTGTCTGACGCGGCAGCCGACGCAGACGCCTCTGCGGCCGAGGCGGCAGAGCTGCGCGAGCGCCTGTCGGGCGCCGAGGCCGAGGCGTGCGCGCTGCGCGCGCACGCGGCCGACGCGGAGGCCGAGGCGTCGGGGCTGCGCGACGACGTGGCGAGTGGCGCAGCCGAGGCCGGGTCGCTGCGCGACCGCGTGGCGGCCGTCGAGGCCGAGGCGGACGCGCTGCGCGCGCGCGTGGCCGAGGTGGAGGACGAGGCGTCGGGGCTGCGCGCGCGCGCGGAGGGCGGCGACGCAGACGCAGAGGCGCTGAGGGCCGAGCTCGCGGGCGTGCAGGTGCGACAAAGCACTGAACACTGAACTCCAAGACGTTGCCTCCTAGGAGGCATAGAAAGAGTCGCTTTGGGGCTGAGCTTGCGGGCGTGCAGGTGCGTGTGGGAGGGAGGGGGGGGCGCTTCCTTCCTGCGTGCTTGCTTTGCCTCTCCCTGCCTTCACCTCCCTCTCCCTGACTCTCTGCCTCCCTCTGCCTCTCTTCTCCTCCATGCCTTCCATTTGCTGCCCATGCCCTCCCCTCTCTTCATCATAGGTGGAGGTGGCAGCTGAGCGGGCAGCACGCGCACAACGTGTGCCTCTCCTTCCCTCTCCTCTTCCTCTCCCTCCGCTTCTCTCCCGCTACCTCTCCCTCCCTCTTCTCTCCCTCTGCCTCTCTCCCCCTGCCTCCCACCCACTGCCCATCCTCCCTCCAACTCACAGGCGGAGCTGGCAGCTGGGCGGGCAGTGCGCTCCGACCGTTCCCCTCCCTCCCCTCTCCCTCCGCCTCTCCCTCTGCTTCTGCCTCTTACCCTGCCTCCCTCTCTCTGCCCTCTCTTCATGACAGGCGGAGCTGGCATCTGAGCGGGCATTACGCGCAGACGCCGCGGCCTCATCTGCAAACGCGGAGGCAGCGCTGACGCGGCAGCTCGAGGTGTGTCTGGGCGGGACTGGGCGGGCGAATGGCACACCCTCAATATGGGTGTCGCATGCGTGTGCGGCTGACTGCCTGCGTGCCTCTGCCTTGCGCGTGCGCTACACCCACACACCGCGCCCATACTTGCGCGCCGCACACGCATACGTCGCAGACAGTAGCTCAAGGTGTGTGGGGTAGGCGGGCGGGCAAATGCACGCCCATGTCGAACACACTAACATAGTAACCAACATAGTAGTACCACTACTGTCGGACGCCTTCTCAGTACGCCTACTAGTAGTACTACTACTGCCAGACGCCTACTTAGGCGTCCGACAGGCTGTTTAATCGACCACCCTCAATATGGGTGTTGGATGTGGTGGTCGGTTGTACGGTCTGTCGGGCGCCCATGGTGGCGTGAGTTGTCACCTGTGCGTGCAGGCGCACCGTAGAGAAGAGGCCGGCAGCTGTCAAAAGCAGCATGTGTGCGACCGACTGCCTGCCTTGCGCGTGCGCTGCACCCCACACGCCGCACCCATGCTTGCGCGCTGCACACTCACACGTCGGGAACAGTAGCATCGGCTTTCCAGCAGAGACATATTTTAGTAAAAAAAAAACTCCTAGACGTGTACACCAGGCGTCCTCAACACCTACGCGCGCGCCAGGCCCCGAGGGGCTCCCTTCCCGATCGGAAAACGAAAATGCGTGTTTGGAGGGCACGCCTTTGATGCTTCAAGGGAGAGTGCGTTTGGGAAGAACGACGTGCGGAGGCGATTCTTCGCGCTGCAGCCCCAAATGCCTACAAAACCGGAAAATGCTCTTTGGGAAGAATGAAGGATGACTGACCCCGAGGAAACCCCTGACCCGCACGCAGGCATCAGGGAGTGACGTCCAGTCGCTCCGTCTGCAGCTCGCCGAGGCAGAGCTCCGCCTGGCGGCAGAGCGCGACGCGGGTGGGTGGGGCACGCATGGCAGTTACAGTTACATCGGCTTTCCAGCAAAGACTACCTCTAGTCCTAGTACCACCGCTTAGACCCAAGTCCAGTTCTGGCCCTAACAATTACTTGTGAGGGGCGGTAGCCACCAACCGGCTGCCTGCCAACGTGTAGTCCCATAGCAAAAAGGAGAGCTATTGTGCAACGCCTCCAAAATAGGTCCTAACTGCTTCTAGGGGATAGGGGGTCAAGTGGCGCTTGCCAATCTACTTGACCGCCGTGGTGGAGGGGCCAGCGCCTGAGGGGCAGCCGGACCGTACACCACGGCTCTCCACCCGACCCTATCCTGAGCACGCTCAAACGCGTGTGTCCGAAAAAGTCTTCCAATCAGAACGAGTGCCACTAGTTTCGCCTAGCTGCTGAATGCACGCATGGCGTGTTGGTGTTTTATTTTCGGCTCTCTACAGCCATTTGGCTGTATGTCGGATGTACTTTGACCTTGAAACAGCTCAATCCATCCAGTGGATGGTTAGTCTGACAAGCCTGCTAGACAGAGCACGTCAACAGCTTTCACAGGACCTATGTTTGAGGACAACCGGTCAACAGGAGGATGACAGTCAAAGCAAAATCCGGCTGTGAGACAATTAATTCAAAGTCCTGAACAGGAAATCATTGTGGCGTGTAGGGGAGATTGTTTTGAAATGCATGGGGCAGGCATGGCACGTCGGGAAGGTTGATTTGATCGACGCTTGCATTCTTCGAATGGCTCTCCTTTTTGCATTAGGACTGCGAGCAGGCCTGCGCAGCCGGCTGGTGGCTACCGCCCCACACATGTGATCGCTAGGGCCAGAACTGGACTTGGGTCTAGGCGGTGGTACTAGGAGTAGAAGGTAGTCTTTGCTGGGAAGGTGATGAACAAATTTACCGTTTATACTGTGTATTAGGTGGGTGGGTGGGTGGGTGGGTGGGTGGGTGTGCTTTGGATGAGTGGGTGGGTGGGCATTGGGTAGGTGTGCATCGGGTGGGTGTGCATTGGGTGGGTGGGTGTGCACTGGGTGAGTGGGTGGGTGTGCATTGCGTGGGTGTGTATTGGGTGAGTGTGCATTGGGTCACTTTACCTGCAGCTCGCGGGGGCCTGGTGGCCGAGCGCAACGTGGGTGCGGCTTGCATGGCGCGCCGAGTGTGACAAATACGCCTAACTTTGCTGCTTGTTGGCTTGCAAAGGCCAACAGTCCCACAGCATACGCTCTGCCTCGCTCTCCGTGCTCTGTCCCCCTCTCTCTCCCCCTTCCTCTCTGCCTCCCTCACGTCCCCCCCTCTCCCTCTCTCTCCCCGCTTCCCCTCTCTCTCCCCCCTCTCCCTCTCTCCACCACTCATTCCCCGCGTTCCAACACCCCGCCCTCTGCTGCCCGCAGCTGTCGAGCGCTCTGACCCTCTCTCATCCTATCTCTCCCTCCTTCTCCCTCTCCCCCTCTCCCCCCTCTCTCTCACCACCCACCAACACCCCTGCCCACTCTGCTGCCTGCAGCTGCCAAGCCCCCTGACCCTCTCTCTCATCCTATCTCTCCCTCTCTCCCTCTCCCCCTCTCCCTCATCTCTCTCACCACCCACCAACACCCCTGCCCACTCTGCTGCCTGCAGCTGCCGAGCCCCCTGACCCTCTCTCTCATCCTATCTCTCCCTCTCTCTCCCTCTCATCCTCTCCCCCCTCTCTCACCACCCACCAATACCCCTGGCCCCTTTGCTGCCCGCAGCTGCCGAGCGCCAGTCAGCCGCGGCTGAGACGCGCACGCAGCTGGAAGAGGCCCTGGAGGCAGCGCGGTCGGACGGTGGGTGTGCGGGCATCCCCGTGTGGCCACCACCAGCATGCACACACACACACATGCAGTGCGGTCGGACGGTGGGTGTGCGGGCGTCCCGATATGGCCACTACCAGCATGTCCACCACCAGCATGCACACACACACGCACATAGTGCACCATCGATGCACACATACACGCGCGCGCGTTCTACTGGCCGGCTCCCTCTCTCGTGCGCTCTCTCGATCAAACACACGCATGCATGCATGTGCACACACACCGCAGGCAACACTGCACTCGCGCGCATCGAGCCACGCACAGAGGCCCTGGAAGAAGCGGGCGGAGGCAGAGCACGCTCTGTCTCTATGTTTTCTCCCTCTCTTTCTCACACATGCACGCATGCACACGTGTGCTGCAGGCGATAACGCACTCGCGCGCACCGAGCCATTCACAAAGGCCCTGGCAGAAGCGGCCACAGAGGCAGAGCATGCTCTGTCTTTTCCCCTCTTTCTTTCACGCACGCATGCACACGTGCGCTGCAGGCGACAACGCACGCTTGCGGATCGAGTCACTCAAAGAGGCCCTGGCAGAAGCGGCCACCGAGGCAGAGCACGCTCTGTCTCTCTCCCTCTCTGTCTCTCCTTCCCCTCTCTCTCTTTTCCCCTATCTTTCTCTCCCCCTCCTCCTCTCCCTCTCAAACACGCCAACGCATGTGCACACACACACACACACACACACACCTCAGGCGACAACGCACTCGCGTGCATTGAGTCACTCACAGAGGCCCTGGCAGAAGCGGCCACAGAGGCAGAGCTCTATCTCTCTATGTTTTCTCCCTCTCATTCTCTCACAAGCACGCACGCATGCACACGTGCGCGGCAGGCGACAACGCACTCGCGCGCATTGAGTCACTCACAGAGGCGCTGGCAGAAGCGACCACAGAGACACAGCACGCTATCTCTTTTTGCCCTCACTTTCTCACACGCACACACACACGCACGCATGCACACGTGCGCTTGCAGGCGACAACGCACTCACGCGCATTGAATCACTCACAGAGGCGCTGGCAGAAGCGGCCACAGAGGCAGAGCACGCTGTCTCTCCCTCTCTTCCTCTCCCCTCTCTTTCTTTCCCCCTCTCTTTCTCTTTCTCTCCCTCTCCTTCTCTTCCTCTCGAACACGCAAACGCATGCACACACACACACACACACACCGCAGGCAACAACGCACTGGCGCACATCAAGTCACTCACAGAGCCCCTGGCAAAAGTGGATCAGAGACAGAGCACGCTCTCTCTCTTTCTCTCCCCTCTCTCTCTCTTCCTCACCCTCTCCTTCTCTCCCTCTCAAACACGCAAACGCATGCACGCACACACACACACACACACCGCAGGCAACAACGCACTCGCGCGCATCGAGTCACTCACAGAGGCCCTGGCAGAAGCGGCCTCAGAGGCAGAGTGTGTGCTAGGCGCAGTGCGCGAGGAGTCGTTTGGGCACGCGCGGCGCGGGGACGGGCTCGAAACGGCCATCGCAGACCTAACACAGGTGGGGGACAGGCAGATGAAAAGGGACTAGTTCGCGCGGCGCTAGGCGACGGTCAGCGGGGGGACGAGTACCACCTCTCCACTCCCATCACTCAGTCACTATGGTATCTCACCTCTGGCTTCGCAGCGGCTGCCCCGCTCCGCCGCCGTCTCCCCCCTCCGTCGTCCTCGCCCTCGCCTCCTCCCAAGATGGTCTCACCCAGCCCTGCGTGGTGCATGAGTGGGTGTGCTGCGTGGTGGCCAACGCGGAGTCGCTCCTTCTGCCACGCCACCCTTGGCCTCACCTCTTACGCACATGTACACAGCTGCCATAAACCCTAAACCCTGGAACACACACCCACATACGCAGCGGCTGGCCAACGCAGAAGCTGCCGCCGCAGACGCGGCCTCGCGCGCCGACGAGGCGGGGGGCCCTCCCTCTTCCTGCCACGCCACACTCGGCCTCACTCACACACACACACACATGTGCAGCTGCCCTCAACCCTCAAACACAAAACACACATAAACGCAGCGGCTGGCTAGCGCAGAAGCTGCCGCCGCAGACGCAGCCTCGCGCGCCGACGAGGCGGGGGCCCCTCGCTCTTCCTGCCACGCCACACTCGGCCTCACGTCTCACACACACACGCACATGCAGCTGCCCTCAACCTAAAACACATCACACATACACGCAGCGGCTGGCCAGCGCAGAAGCTGCCGCCGCAGACGCGGCCTCGCGGGCCGACGAGGTGGGAGCTACGCTCAACGATGTGCGCGCGCAGCTAGAGGCGCAGCGCGCGGCGGCGGCCGAGGCGGCGGCAGCGCATGCAGGTGTGGGCCTGGGGTTATAGGGTTGCGGGGCTGAGTTGAAGGGGGTGGCTAGGGATGCAGGCAGGGGGGGAGCGCCCTGTGCTCGCGCAGCTAGAGGCGGAGTTGAGGCGCAGCGCGTGGCGGCGGCAGAGGCGGTGGCAGCGCATGCAGAGGTGCGGGCCTGGGTGTTTAGGGTTGTGGGGGAGTTTGGGCAGAGTTGAAGGTGTTGGTACGGCATGCGGGAAGGGGAGGGGGGGCTTGACGCCCTGTGCACGCGCAGCCAGAGGCGCAGCCAGAGGCGCAGCCAGAGGCGCAGCCAGAGGCGCAGCGCGCGGCGGCGGCAGAGGCGGCGGCCAGCGCATGCAGGTGTGGGCCTGGGTGTTTAGGGTTGCGGGGCTAAGTTGAAGGGGTTGGCTAGGGATGCAGGCAGGGGGGGGGGCGCCCTGTGCACGCGCAGCTAGAGGCGCAGCTAGAGGCGCAGCGCGTGGCAGCGGCAGAGGCGGCGGCAGCGCATGCAGGTGTGGGCCTGGGTGTTTAGGGCTGTGGGGGAGTGTGGGCCGAGTAGAAGGGGTTGGTTAGGCAGGCGGGAAGGGGGGGGGCGGGGGGTCTGGATGCCCTGTGCACGCGCAGCTAGAGGCGGAGCTAGAGGCGCAGCGCGTGGCAGCGGCAGAGGCGCGGCAGCGTATATGCAGGTGCGGGCCTGGGTGTTAAGGGTTGCGGGGCTGAGTTGAAGGGGTTGGCTAGGCAGGCGGGAAGGGGGGCGGGGCGCAGCGACGTTTACCTACCAACTTACCTACTTGATTTGAAATTGCACAAGGGAGCTGATGGCCGCGCGCGGGCAGGCAGCAGGCAGCCGCGGCGTCCGCCGAATCGACGCACCCTTGAACGCAGGTCATCCCTGCGCACAAGGGGCCAACAAAAAAAACGTCGCAACCCCCTACTGCCTACCTAAAACACGACCTAAAACACGACAGGCGCACGCGAGCTGGCGGCAACGCGCGGGCAGGCGTCCGCCGAAGCGGAGCACGCGCGCTCTTGGCGCATGGATGACTGATCAAAGTCACGCAAAACCCCACCTAAACCCTCTATCCACACCCCCAACAACAATGCAGGCGAGCTGGCGGCCACGCGCGGGCAGGCGGCCGCCGCCGCGGCGCCCGCCGAGTCGATGCACCCTTGAGCGCAGAGGGGCCCGACCACAACACGCCACAAGCCCGCTACCTGAACCGCTACCTGAACCCTGTCCACAAACCCACAACAATGCAGGGGAGCTGGCGGCAACGCGCGGACAGGCGGCCGCCGCCGCGGCGTCCGCCGAGTCGATGCACGCGGAGCGCAGCTCCTCCTTGCAGATGGAGCTCATGAGCGCGCAGGACCAGCTCGTCGTGCGCGTGGCCGAGCTGAACCTCGAGGTGGAGAAGCGAAAGCGCGAGGCGGTCGAGCTGCGGTCGCAGCTAACGCGGCGGGACGCAGAGGTAGGGTGCAAGAGAGAGAGCCCGAGTCTAGAGAGAGCTTGTTGAGTGGGGGAAGAGAGAGTCAGGGTAAAGAGAAAGGAAGGTGGGTGTGGGGGAGAGAGGTGGACAAGCGCAGGCTTGAGGCGGACGAGTTGCGGTCGCAGCTGTCGCGGCAGGACGCAGAGGTGGGGTGTCAGAGAGAGAGCTAGAGTCTAGAGAGAGAGCTGGTTGAGTGGGGGAAGAGAGAGTCCGGGTAAAGAGAAAGGGAGGTGGGTGTGGGGGAGAGAGAGGTGGACAAGCACAGGCGTGAGGCGGACGAGTTGCGGTCGCAGCTGTTGCGGCAGGACGCAGAGCTGTGTGTGGGGGGGGGGTTGGAGTTTGAGAGTTAAAAGATATTTTACAGGGCTGGCCGAGGCGTCGCACAATAGCTCTCCTTTTTGCTCTGGGACTACACGATGGCAGCCGGCTGGTGGCTACGGACCCTCGCAAGTAATTATTAGGGCCATAACTGGACTTGGGGCTAGGCGGTACTACTAGGACTAGAAGGTAGTCTTCGCTGGAATGCCGATGTTACTGTTACTGCTGGCCGAGCCTGCCAGGCTATGTCAAGGCGGGACACAGAGTTGAGAAAAGCGTGTGCACACTGACACAGCACGTGCACGCACAAACGTCAGCGTCGAGCCAGTTGTCGAGGCGAGGCACTGAAGTGGCGGAGGGAGAGGGTTGCAGGGCAGGCTGCCGACCCTGCACCCAAGGGATCTTCCAATCAGTTAACAGTAACATCGGCCTTCCAGAGAAGTCTACCTTCTAGTCCTATAACCACCGCCTATACCCAAGTCCACTTCTGGCCCTAACAATTAATTGTGCGGGGCGGTAGCCCCCAGCCGGCTGCCTGCCAATTGTTGACAAAACAAAATGGAGCACACACTGAAACGAACCTGGTCACCTGGAAAGGTGTCTGCCGAGCTGTCGGCCGTGGCCTCGTCGATCAACAACCAACTCAAAATCAACTGACTATATTCGACCACTGACTCAACATCAACCGACCGATTGGATGCGCACCTTTTCAGTGTGCTACCTACACCCCTGAGTCCTGACCGCAGGTCGCCGAGCTGTCTGCCGAGCTCGCGTCGATCAGCGGTGACCGATCTGAACTGGAGCAGCAGATGAAGGTAGACAGGCGACCTCGGTTGACGCAGGGAGGGGCAGATGGGGAGGCGGAGGGGGTAGGGGCGTGTGTGTGTGTGTGTGTGTGTTGGCATACAGCATGCATCTCTGATCTGGCACCAACCCACCAGGCTACGCAGCAAACACACACACACACGCACGCACCTTCTTGTGTCAAAACGGCCCTTCCGACCCCTCCCACCCCCCGGCCCCCTCCACCCTCCCCCCTTCCTCCCAAAAGGGCCACCTGGTGACGACCAACCGCCAGGCGCGCGCGTTTTCAGAGATCATGCGGCTCATCAACTGGGCGACCACGCCGCCGTCGTCGGCACGCTCGTCGGTGAGTTTGTTGGTCTCGTAACCGTGTAACTTAGTTTAGTCACAGCCGACGGTCAGTCGTCGTCGCAGGCATCTCCGACGTTGAGAACGCTTCGGTCAGAGTCGCTCTTCACCCTTCTTCTAGGCTAGAAGGAACTTCTAGGTCGTGAGTGGGAACACACCCTTATACGAAGTCGGATCTGGGGGCTGAGTGCCTTGTCTAGGTCCAGCCCCGACCCACTAGCCCCCCGCCACCAGTAGCCAGCCACCCGTCTGAAGGGCTCGGGCGCTGTACGCCAAGCAAGGTCGAGTACGCTGCCTGTTGGTGCTTCAAACACAACTGCACAACCCGTCATCATCACACACCTGAAGATGTGCCTCCCCGACTGCAATATCTCCATCATCATCGCCACCTGGCACCGTCAGGTCCGCGCCACAATTACTAGAGGCGAAACATTCCGACACGCCTTAAGACACCTACCTTCCCGGAGGAATGCGTTGCTGTCACTACCTGGGCGGTATATAGGGTGAATCTGGCCCTGACTAGGTCCAGGGCGTGCACGCACGTGGGGGTTGACTCTCGCCCCTACCAGGTAGCCATCCAGTTTCATCCTGAAACTGAGTTTTAGGTGTCGGGCGTCAGCGCGCCGACACAGGTCTAATACATCGTTACTGGTGTCACGCATCGACTGTAAAATCCATCATCAAGATTGGGTGTGGAGCCTGCAATGTGGTGCTGCTTGCTTGGCGCCTGCCACTACGTGGTTGGCGCTACCGTGGGCTACTTTTGTAGCTTGACCTTTTTGGTGGGCCTCGTGCCTGCTCTCTAAGTCCCGCTGCAGCTTTGGAACCGAACGTGTGACCGCCGGCAGTGGATTGTAAGAACTCTCAGCATCATCAAGACATGCCTCCCTGACTGCAACATCTCCATCACCGTCGCCACCACTGCCCCGTCAGGTCCGCGCCAGTCACTACAGGCGAAACAGTCTGACACGCCATCAAGGCGTGCCTCCCTGACCGAACCATCGCTACCACTGCCCCGTCAGGTCCGCGGCCCCGACGACTCAGTCTCCGGCGTGCACCACGGCGACCTCTCCCCCGAGTGCTCCCCCGGCCCCTCGACCACCGCCGCCGCGCTGCGCCACCGCCTCGCCGCGAACGCCGCCGCCGCGGCCATGTCGTCTGGCGCACACGGCACGCCAGGTGTGGGAGAGAGTTTGGTTTAGGGATTGACAGTTTATAGTTGCATGCGCCCTCGGGGGGCGTGGGATTGAGAGGGAGCTCTGCCTCGCAAGGCGGAGGCTACCCAAGGCCACCGCCTCGCCGCGAACCCTGCCGCTGCGGCCGCATCGTCTGGCGCACACGGCACGCCAAGTGGAGGAGAGAGTTTGTTTGATGGTGGATGGTTTATAGTTGGCAGCTTGCAGCACGTGCCCTTGTGGGGCGTAGGATAGGGGCAGCCTGCACAAGGCCCTAAGCGCGCGCGTGAGCCTGCAGTTCGAACCCCTCCCCGCCCCCTCGCTCCCTGTAACCCCCCCCCCCCCATTTCCTCCCCTTCCTCCCCCTTGTTGCCCTCCAGGGACTGCATGCGCATACACGGCGCCTCGCAACACAAGGCCCCGAGCGCACGTGTGTGCCTGAGTGCGGATCCCCTCCCCTCGCTCCCTGCAGACGCCCTCCCCCCCTCCCTCCCCCCCCCCCCTGTCTCCCCCACAGGGTCTGCTAGCATGCGCGCAAATGGCGCCTCGCTACACAAGGCCCCGAGCGCGCGCGTTAGCCTGCAGTTCGGGGCCGCTGGCCTCGCCACCTGCCGGGGCGAGCACTCACCCGTGACGAGCACGGTGTCCGTCACAGGTGCGCGCACGTGCACCCACGCGCGCGTGTGTGTGTTTTGTGTTGGGGGGGACGCTGGCCTTGCCAGCTGCCGGGGCGAGCACTCACCCGTGACGAGCATGGCGTTGTTGGTCACAGGTGAGCACGTGCACAAACGCGTGCGTGTGTTTGGGTGTGTGTGTGTGTTGGGGGGGACGCTGACCTTGCCAGCTGCCGGGGCGAGCACTCACCCGTGTGTTTGGGAGGGGGTGGGAAGGGGGAAGGGGGCTCGATTAACGGAGGCGCGTTCTCGTCGCCGAGCCCTGGACCCAGCAATGCGCCGCTGCTGGTGACGAGGATCTCCGTGCCGCTGACGAGCGGGGTAAAATACGACTGGCCCGGCTCCTGCTAGACTGCCCCTCGGTGGAACACTTCAGGAGCGGCTTGCCCGGCGCTGCCATGGCTTGGCGAGTAGCCGCGGCGCTGCCGCGGCCCGTGCTGGGAGACGGCCCTTATCCTCCCCCCATGCAGGACGCCATGCGGCACCGATCTCGACAAGTTGATCGACAAGCGGAGGAGCTGACGCCCGTCAATGCATGCTGGACATTGGTCAAGATGGCTGCCCGTGGAGGTGGGCTACTATCACGGCTTCAGCGGTGGTGACCGCCGAGGCAACACAGAGTAAATCCGCTTCACCAATCGCAGCGTTCGTCACCGCGCTCATCCTCGGGGTCGCTCGTCTGCCGGTGGCTGGCGTTGGAAGGTCTTCAGGCAGCCTCCATGACAACTCTGTCGTCCATGCCCCCCTGGAGGGTGGGACCTGGCCATGCATGAGGCATGGGGCGCCGGCTGAGCCCCATGCAAACGAGAGCTGGACAGCCATGCACTGCCAGGCGGGGACGTTCCAGTCAGCGCCAGTCGGCTCTGCCGGCTTGACTGGCCACAAGGCCACTACTGTGACCCTGAGGAAGGTCCTCTCCTATATGCTCCTTGCCAGACATATCTCTCAGAGACCGCTGTTTGGGGTAGTCTAGCCGGCGGGAGCGGTAGTCTATCGGCCGGGAGCTGGCGGTACTCTAGTACTCAAGTGTGCTGGAGTATCGGCGGGTGTCTCTAGTAGAAGAGTAGCCTGCTTAGCTGGAAACCCCGTGTTACTTGTTACTTGGGAAGGGGGTCTGTGTGTGGAGGGGGGGCTTTACAGGATGCTTGCAGATGCGATCGGCAGGTGTGTGCACTTGGCGCGGCCGAGGTGCAGAAAGGCAGCTGTGCATGCCAAGCGTCAGACAACTCACCGCTCCATCTCTCTCACGCATACACACGCACGTGCACACACACACAGGCGGCAACAGTCCGCTCAACAAGCGCCTCCTTGCGCTCAATGTGTCTAGCGATGCCGGCAGCGCTCGCTGCTTGGCCTCCCTCTCTCTCTCTCTCTCCCTCCCTCTCACACACACGCACAAACACGTGCCATACACACACACGCGCAGACACGCGGCGGCAGTGCGCTCAACCAGCGCCACCTCACGCTCAACGTGTCTGGCGGTGCCGGCAACGCTCACTGCTCTCTCTCTCTCTCGTTTCTCTCTCGCGCGCTCTCTCTCTCTCTCTCTTACACACATACATGTACACTGCCCCTACGTACAGGCGGCGGCAGTGCGCTCAACAAGCGCCACCTCGCGCTCGACGTGTCTGGCGGGGCCGGTAGCGGGCCGGGCACCGACGACGTGAACTCGCCCACGGCCGTGTCGAGCGCGCGCGACCAGCGCGGCCTCGAATAAGTGTGGGCAACACGCTCAGCACTCGACCGAGTGAGCGCGCACGACCAGCGCCGCCTCAAGTGAGCGCCGCGCCAGAGGGAGCTGGTCGTGTCTTGACGGTGCCGGCAGCGGCGCGGCCGCCGACGCCGATGACTCCCGCGTGTCCATGCCAAGCGCGTCCGGTGTCGATTGGGCGCCGCGCGGGAGGGAGCTGGGCGTGTCTGGTGGCGCGCCAGACACCGACAGCGCCAACTCGACAGCGTGCCCGTGCAGAGCGCAAACAGCGCAAGCCTCGATTGTTTGGGGCACCGCGCCAGAGGGAACAGACGCGTCCACCGGCGGCGGTGACTCTCCCCTGCGTGTCTGTGCCGAGCGCGCGCGGCCATTCCAGCCGCTCGATTGAGCGCGAGAAACACATGCAGCACTCGACCAAGTGGGTGCGCTCGGCCAGCGCAGCCTTGATTGTTTTGGGCGTCGCCCGGGCCGGTAACGGTCGCGACCGCCACCAGCCGTCACCTCGCCCGCGTGCCGAGTGCCCGCAACCAGCGCGCTGTCTTTTGACGGATCGTGACCAATACAGCCTCACGCGACCGTGCCGTGCGCAACCAGCACACTGTTGGGTGGGCGCGCACGAGGGAGCGGCGCGGGCCGTCGAGCGGGCGCGAGGTGGCGTGGTGCGAACCCACAGAGTGGGTGCACCAGAGGCCCCTTGCGGGTCGGCGTGAGATAAGGCGTTAGTCAGGAAGGGGGGAGGGCAGACGAACGGGGAGCCCATCAACGGGCACATTGTACGCGACTGCTGCGGCGGGGTTTATGGTTTCTGGTGATTGTTGGTGTGTGTATGGTGGGAAGAGGAGAGGGCACAGTTGTCAAGTTGCCTGTGGGACTGCAGTGGGCGCACGCTGGCGTGTTCGGGGTGGGTGCCCCATGCTCGCCCTGACACGCAGAGCGCTGCCCCTGTATCTAGGCCCTTTCTGGCTGACGCGCAAACTCAGCAGCGTGTAAGCGGGGTGTAGTTGTATCGGCACTAACGTGGTGTAGCAGGCAGTGCTGGCAGTGTCGACGTGCTGGTGAGCTCACCGCCGCAGAGTCTCGTGCGTCACACAGTAACAGTAACACGGGGTTTCCAGCTTAGCAGGCTACTCTTCTACTAGAGACACCCGCCGATACTCCAGCACACTTAAGTACTAGAGTACCGCCGGCTCCCGGCCGATAGACTACCGCTCCCGCCGGCTAGACTACCCCAAACAGCGGTCTCTGAGAGACATGTCTGGCAAGGAGCATATAGGAGAGGACCTTCCTCAGGGTCACAGTAGTGGCCTTGTGGCCAGTCAAGCCGGCAGAGCCGACTGGCGCTGACTGGAACGGTCCCCGCCTGGCAGTGCATGGCTGTCCAGCTCTCGTTTGCATGGGTCTCAGCCGGCGCCCCATGCCTCATGCATGCCCAGGTCCCACCCTCCAGGGGGGCATGGACAACAGAGTTGTCATGGAGGCTGCCTGAAGACCTTCCAACACCGTCACACAGTGGAGGGTGGAACCAGCGAGGAACCAGCGGCTCGCACCGCGCAAGCACCACCCCGTCCTCCTCCAGAGACTAAGCTGCGCATATATGCCCCTCTCCGAGCAGCGACCAAGTGGTGGTGCAGCGACATATTCTCCTCACAAACGTGGGGCACGCGCACCACTCCTCCGTCTTTCTCGGGGTCCGCATTGATGCGGCCTCGGCCAGTTCAAGAGGGCACACAACAACACCCAAGCTGCCCACCTCCTTCCAAGGTGCAGCTGCGCATATTTGCATCTGTATGAGCTCGGTCAGCTGCGACTAAGCGGTGGTGCTTGGCAGAGAAGCCACGCGCGCATGCGCCCACCCATTCGTCTTCAACCTCCCCCACACACGTGTAACCTCAACACCCAACCCCTCTCCAAAACAACCACACATACCCCAACACCCCACACAACCTGCACACCCTTAACGTGTGCGGCTGCGATGCTGTGTCTGCCGCTGATCTGGCGCCCCTCGAAGCCATGACAAACCTGCACAACCTCTGCAGTGGGCATGGTGGCGATAGCGGAGACAATGTCACGAGTAAGGGCGATGGCAGCAGCGACGAGTAGTAACACTGTTTTTTTTTAGCATGGAGTGCTTCACCACGTGCCTGCTGCAGCAGCTGCGCGGCCACACCCCCTCCAATCATGGCCGCAACTGGCGTAACACTCGACAGCCCCATCGTCATTCACCCAGGGGTTACATTTGTCGCAGGCCTGTGCCTCGTAACTACTGTGGACAGATCGCGTGTGTAGTGTTACACATCCACTGCCGGCGGTCAATCAGTTCCAAAGTTCCAGCGGGACTATCAGGCACAAGGCCCACCAAAAGGTCAAGCTAAAAAAGTAGCCCACAGTAGCGCCACCCACACTAGGTGGTGGGCGCCAAGTAGCAGCACAGGCCACAGGCACCTCACCAAAGCCCCTCCGGTGCGTGGAGGGCAGCCCAAGGTATACAGTTAGTTGTCAGGGTCCCGCCTGCAGCCTTGTAATTTCTTCCCATCATCAGTTGCGTGTCATCCCGTTGATGCGGGGCGGCGTGAATGGACCGTCAACCATTTGTTGCCAGCGCCTTTGTCCAAAAGTAATGTTTGCTCAGCGCAGAGAGGCGTGCATTGGAATGGGGAGGGGTGTGGGATACAGTTACAGTCACACTGTTTGCTCAAGCGGGTGCGTACGCGGATTCGGAGTTGGGGGGGAGGGAAGCGCGTCGCGCTTCTCAGCGACCGCGCTCTCCTCGTCAGAGTGTGTGTTTCCAGGTCTGTCTGAGGGGAGCCGCACTCGCTCTCCCCACCACGACTATAGCCGACTGCTGGTGCACGTCACCAAGCCGTACGACCCTTGGAGGCTTGCACGCTGCGTGGCCTTGCAGGCTCTACTAGCAGAGCTCCCCTAGACGTGGAGTCTAGGCCTTAACTCACGCCCCGGGGTCTTCCGGGCGCGTACATGTAAAAGGTAACAGCCACGCGCACGTCAAGTAAGGAGTAAGCACGAAGGGTGCTTATGTCAAACCAGCAAGTGGTTTTGACATCTCGAGATCCGACCCTTTTGGAGCGGGAACCCACACCCGGCTCTCCGAGTGCAAGGCCCAGTGGCTAAGGTTTTGGTTTCGGTGACCGGTGTTTTTTGTGACAGGCCAAGTCAGACCAGTCACATAAAAACTGTACAAACCCAGCCGTACGTGCGTGCGCTGTCACGCGGTGGCGTCGTGGTAGTCGGACAGCGCGTCGGACATGGCAGACAGGCGCCGTGCAAGCGCATCGGCCGCGTCCGCCGCTGGCAGGTCCAGCGGCGGGAGGTCCATCGTGCCCGCCCCAGGGCGCCCAGACGAGGGCGAGGGCGCCGGCGACTGCAAGGGCGTGCTACCGGCCAGCTGCGTCAGCTGCGAGATGCGGGCCAGCAGTCCGTGCAGCGACTCGCGCGAGCGCGCGCCGCCGCGCCCGATGGCGATGCCCAAGCCGAGGACGCCGGGCTTGGCACTCGTCTGCGTTGCCATGCTGGCGTCGACGCCACTGCTGCGGCTGTTCTCACCGTCCGGGTACTCTCCGTCCTCTGGGATGCCCGGCACGCCCGCGCCCCGCTGGGGGTGCGTCGCGGCGTGGCCGTGGTAGTTGAACGTTGGGTTGTAGTGGTGCGTGTCGTACGACGCGACGGAGCTGGGCGCGACAACGCTGCCAAGGTTGACGTCGTCGCCGGTACCGTGGTGGACATCGCCGCCGCCGCCGCCGCCGTCGCCGACATCGCTGCCGGGCGGCACCCAGGGGGCCGCCGCCGACGGCGGCACGGGCGCATTGCCGGTGCCCTCGCCATCGTCGGACGCAGCGCCGCTGCCGCCGCCGCCGCCGCGTGCGGGCATGTCGAGCAGGTCGCCAAACGACGGCGAGCGCAGGCGACGGAGCAGGCCGGCCGCGTCGCCGCCGCCGCCGATGCCGTTGCCGCCGGCGCTCGCAACCGACACGGAAGCGGACGCGGACGGGGACGCCACGCTGCCGCCAGCGTTGCCGACGGACGCGTCGACGCCTCGGTTGCGGTCGGCCATCGACCAGAGCGAGTCGTGAGTGGAGTCGCCCACGGGCTTGGCGCGCGGAAGGTGGGCGGAAGCTGCCGGGAAGCCGGCGGCTCTGATGGTGGGCGTGTCGCCGCTTGGCTGCTTGGAGCGCAGCTTGGCGGCCAGCAGGTCCTGTGGGGCGCGGAGTGGGTGGAGGCGGTGGGCGGGGGAGGTAAGTTCGGGAGGTGGTCGGGGCAGTCGGAGTGGAGGAGTGCAGTTTAGCCGACCAGCAGGCCCTGGGGGGGGGGGCGGGGGAAGGATGACAGGGGGAGGCGGAGCGGGTGTGAGGCGGGAGTGGGGGAGTGGGAGAGTGCAGCTTGGTGACCAGCGGGCTCTGTGTGGGGCAGGGGATGTGAGTGGGGGAGTGGAGGAGAGGGGTAGGCAGAGGGGAGCGCCCACAGATGGGGAGCGTTGAGCAACCGGTAGGCCCGGTGGGGAGTGAGTGGGTGGGGGCGGTGTGCGGGGGGGGTGGGTGGGTGGGAGAGGCGGATTGGGTGGAAGGCGGAAGCGGGGGAGCGCGCAAAGAGGGTGAGTGCAGTGGCCAAAGGAAGGGCGGGAGCGGGACACACACCTGAAGCGCCGCCTCCGCGTCAGCCTCGCTCGCCTCAAGCTCCCCCTCCAGGTGCCCCCTCATCCCTCTTGCTGCACACACAAACACACACACACACACACACACACACACACACACACACGCACGCATGCATGCAGGCACGCACCCCTCCCCCACCACACACACCTGCAGCGCCGCCTCCACGTCGGCCATCATCCCCTCGCTCGCCTTAAGCTCCCCCTCCAGGTGCGCAATCCGCGACGCCTGCTGTGCGACCGACGCGCGCAGGGCCCGGACATCGCCCGTGCTGCCGCCGGTGCCGGCGCCGGCGCCGGCGCCTGCCGCACGCAGCTGAGCGATGATCGCGTCGCGGCGCTGCACCTCGGCCTGTGTGTGTGTGTGTATGTGCGTGTGTGTGTGCACGTGTGTGTGCGTGTGTGTGCCGATGCCTGCTGCGCGCAGCTGCGCAATCATGGCGTCGCGGCGCTGCACCTCGGCCTGTGTATGCCCCAGGGAGTGTGTGCGCATATGTGTGGTGTCCGGCCGCACGCAGCGCTCCCTGCGCCCAACCTTGATGGAGGAGGTCGCTGTGCCATAGCAAGCTCCGTCTCCATCCCGCGCGAACGCACGCAACGCCCTCTCTCTCTCTCTCTCATGGTCTCTCTCTCCCCCTCTCACAGTCTTCCTCTCTCCCGCTCTCTCTCTCTGTCTCTCTGCAACCCACCTAATGTGCAACAATCACCGTGCTGCATCCAGCTCTGCCTCCGTCTTCTTCTCTCCCTCTCTTTGTCTCTGAACCCCACCTCAGGTGCAATGATCGCCGTGCGCGCCGCAACCAGCTCCGCCTCCATCCCGCGCATGCACACACACGCGCACGCACACACACACACACACACACACACACACACACACACATACACAATCTATCTTCCTCTCTCTCTCCCCCCCCCCCTCTCTCTCTCTCTCTCTCTCTCTCTGCGCCCCACCTTGAGTGCAACGATCGCCGTGCGCGCTGCGTCCAGCTCTGCCTCCATGCCGCGCATGCGCACACACACACGCACACACACACACACAAGATCTATCTTCCTCTCTCCCCCCCCCCCCTCTCTCTCTCTCTGCGCCCCACCTTGAGTGCAATGATCGCCGTTTGCGCCGCATCAAGCTCTGCCTCCATCCCGCGCATGCGCGCCGCCACAGCCGCCTTGGCCGACGCCATGCGGCGGCGCATGAGCTGCGCGGCAACCTCGCGGTCCTCGACCTGTGCGTGTGTGCGTGTGCGCGTGAGCGTGAGTGCGTGCGTGTGTGTGTGTGTGTGTGCGTGTGT
>VFSX01000085.1:162500-327500 GCA_016618255.1 Chlamydomonas sp. UWO 241 | reverse complement strand
TTCTGGTCATCATTGAGGAGATTCCATTTGGAGGCGGGTGACCAACCGTGCGCCAACAAGAGGGTGAATAACCTCTTGCACACACACATACACACACACACGCACACACACACACACATATACGCACATACACACACACACACGAACCACACACACACACACACACACACACACACAAACCTCGCCCTCCAGCAGCCGCGCCTGCTGCTCCACCGGGTTGAGCACACAAACACACACACACACGTGCACGCACCTCGCCCTCCAGCAGCCGTGCCTGCTGTTCCACCAGGTTGCGCTGCGTGCGCGACAGTTCGGAGCGTGCACGCGCGAGCGCCTCCTCATTTGCGACCGCATCCTGTGAACCACAGGATTTCGCGAGTGTTTATGCAACATAGAGAGACAGCACACAGGATCTCCTGTGGGAGTACAAGAGAGAGAGACAGACAGAGAGAGAGAGAGAGACAGAGGGAGACAGACACAACGAGACAGGCAAGACAGAGAAACATTGCCACCACCCAGCGCACCCACCTGCAGCTGCGCCTCCAGTCGCGGCGCCGCACGCAGCTGCGCGGCAGCTGTCGCCGCCAGCTCACGCAGATCGTCGGCGCTGCTGCTGACAACGCTGCTGCGCTGGCCGGTGGTGCCTGCGCACGCAATGCATACACGAGTGCGTGTTGAGTGTCGAGCACGTGCACGTGCAAGATAGAGAGCCTCAAGGAGACTCCCCGCCAGTTTTTTTAGCCTGCCCCTCTCCCTTCAAGCACCCACCCATCCCCTCACCAAGCACCCCTGCCCCTGCCACCGCCTGTTAGCCCGCCGTTTTGTTTGATTCCAAGCTCACGTCTCCAAGCCCGTGTCATCTTACCGAGCGCCCCTTCCACTGCATCCCTCAGCAGCCCGAGCGCTCCAAGCTGCGCCCGGCAGTTCGCCAGCGCGCCCTGCGCGTCCTCCAGCTCAGCGCCCAGCGCACGCATCTCGGCGGCGCTGGTGCGCAGCTCCGCTTTGGCGCGCCTGTACTCTGCAAGCAGCAGGCCGCTGCCCTCCTGCGTGGCACACATGATTCAGGGTTGAGGGTCGAAGTTTACAGCCAACTTACATGGGTATGCAAATATTCGACTCATATTTGACCCTCCTTGCCTCATATTTCACCCCCCCACATGTGAGCGGGCTATAAGGGCCCAGGGTTTGTTGCAGCACAGGTGCATGCGTCGCGTGCGAATGGATGGCTGTGCAGTGGGGAGCAGCCAGCCGGCTCCGCCTTGGCGCGCCTCTACTCTGCAAGCACAAGGCCGCTGCCCTCCTGTGTGTGCGTGGCACACACAGGGGCGCTTGCGTGTCAGCGCGTTGGCATATAGACGGGTGGCGTATCACTAGGTCAGAACAGTCAATGACCGCCTCCCCACTAACAATCCGCCTTGGCGTGCCTGTTCTCTGCAAGCACAAGGCCGCTGCCCTCCTGTGTGTGCGTGGCACGCACACGGGTGATTCCGTGTCAGCGCGTTGGCATACAGACAGGTGGCTTATCACTGGGAAAGAACAGTCATTGACTGCCTCCCCACTAACGATCCGCCTTGGCACGCCTGTTCTCTGCAAGCACAAGGCCGCTGACCTACTGTGTGCGTGGCACTTAAACGGGTGCATGCATGTCAGCGCATCGGCATGCAGACGGGTGGCTTATCACTAGGGCCAGAACAGTCATTGACTGCCTCCCCACTAACGATCCGCCTTGGCGTGCCTATTCTCTGCAAGCACAAGGCCGCTGCCCTCCTGTGTGCATGGCACCCACACGGGTGCATGCATGACAGTGCGTGGGCATGCATACGGGTGGCTGCCATTGGGTCAGTCAGCTTGCCCCCACAGGCACTCCACCTCCAGGGCGCGCACACCTGCAGCGCCCTGCTCAGCGAAACTGGCGTCTCGGGGAATTCATGCGGACCACAGCTCGGAGCACACGCACACACGCACACACGCACACACGCACACACGCACACACACGCACACACATTTACACACAAACATGCACACACACACACACACACACACACGCACACGCAGACGCGCGTGCATGCCCACGCACACGCACCTGCAGCGCCCTGTCCAGCGACACTGGCGACTCGGGGAATTCGTGCGTCCCAGTCGCGGACCGCAGCTCGGAGCACACGCACACACACACACACACACACACACGCACACACATGTACACACACACATGCACACACACACACACACGCACACGCAGGCACGCGCGCATGCCCACGCACACGCACCTGCAGCGCCCTGTTCAGCGACACTGGCGACTCGGGGAATTCGTGCGTCCCAGTCGCGGACCGCAGCTCAGAGCACACGCACACACGCACACACACGCACACATGTACACACACACATGCACACGCACTCACACACGCACACGCAGGCACGCGCGCATGCCCACGCACACGCACCTGCAGCGCCCTGTCCAGCGACACTGGCGACTCGGGGAATTCGTGCGTCCCAGTCGCAGACCGCAGCTCGGAGCACACGCATACACGCACACACACGCACACACATGTACACACACACATGCACACACACACACACACACACGCACACGCAGGCACGCGTGCATGCCCACGCACACGCACCTGCAGCGCCCTGTCCAGCGACACTGGCGACTCGGGGAATTCTTGCGTCCCAGTCGCAGACCGCAGCTCGGAGCACACGCACGCACACACATGTACACACACACATGCACACACACACAAACACACACACACACGCACACGCAGGCACGCGCGCATGCCCACGCACACGCACCTGCAGCGCCCTATCCAGCGACACTGGCAACTCGAGGAATTTGTGCGTCCCAGTCGCGGACCGCAGCTCGGAGCACACGCACACACGCACACACACGCACACACATGTATACACACACATGTACACACACACACATGCACACGCAGGCACGCGCGCATGCCCACGCACACGCACCTGCAGCGCCCTGTCCAGCGACACTGGCGACTCGGGGAATTCGTGCGTCCCGGTCGCGGACCGCAGCTCGGACAGGAAGTGTGGGGACGTGCGTGACGCGGTGAAGTGCGAGGCGGGGCGTGAGGCGAAGCGCGAGGGGGAAGCAAAGGCGCTGCCAATTGAGGGGAGGGGGACCTGGGCGGGGGCAGGGGCGGGGGAGTGTGTGTGCGTGTGCGTGTGCGTGTGTGTGTGTGTGTGTGTGCGCGTGGGGACGTGCACGGCGCGGTGAAGCGTGAGGCGGGGCCGATTGAGGGGAGGGGGACCTGGCCGGTGTGTGTGTGTGTGTGTGTGTGTGTGTGTGCGTGTGTGTGTACGTGCGTGCGTGTGCGTGCGTGTGTGTGTGCGTGTGTGTGGGGACGTGTGCGGCGCAGTGAAGCGTGAGGCGGGGCCGATTGGGGGAGAAGGACCTGGCCGTGTGTGTGTGTGTGTGAGAGAGAGAGAGAGAGAGCAGGCAAGGCACTGCAGCATAAGGCAAAGCGCGAGGCAGACGCAGAGGCATTGCCGATTAGGGGAGGGGGGCCTGGTGTGTGCATGTGTGTGTGTGTGTGTGTGAGCAGGCAGGGCGCTGCATGGGCTGCATGAGACGAAGCTGGTAGCCAGGCAGCCAACCCGATCAAGCCAGGTGGCGGGCCTAGCGCAGACACAAGTCTTTTACACCACTCGTGGTACCACACAGAAGTCAGATACAACAGTCCTGTTACCGCTTTGCCTTGCCGCCACTTTTGTAAAGGGGGCAATTCACGGGGGGGGCAAGAAACTTATTTCCTGCAGACATGGTACATATTTTTTTTGAGGGGTCTGACCCCCCCCACACACACACACTCACTGAATACACCATGCATGGAGCCAGGACCAAGGCGCATCGCTTCCTTACAGTAGGGCTGTCCATCGCAATGTCTAACTTGCCGGCAGATGGCCAAAATTACCCCCCAAATCTAGCCATACCATGGCTTAGTCGGAGGGCATTGAGAAGGTGGGGACCCCCACCCTATTGCCCCAGGGTCACTTCTGAGAGTGGATTCATGCTCCTCTCATCAAGGCGGTTCCAATGGTGGTCTTCCCATCAAAAACGGCCTGCTGGAAAGAAAGTTCTGGACCCCCCATATTTATTTGTTTGCGCCCTCCTCCCCCCCCCCGCCCCCCTCCACTTTGAGCCCCCATATCTCTGCCTCCAGGTGTCCGAATTCAAAAATTTCGCTTGATTTGGAACGTCCTCATGAAGGACATTGATATTAAGCATGCCTGTATTTTCCTTTTTTCTGCCCCCCCCGTGGGGTAATTGTTTAGAATTTAGGTGCCTTGCCGCGGGACTTTTTTTGATTTTTTCCCGTTTTGACGTCACTTTTGGCGTTTTGTTTGACTTTCTCGGCAACATATTTTAGAAATCGGCCTTGCCGCGACGCTATCCGAATTATTTAATCGGCAAGGCAAAGCGGTACTACGGTATATCCACCATCATGACTGTTGTGGCCCTAACACACGCATGTGCAGACACGCGTACCTGGCTGCCCTGGTGCGCCCCCAGCCGCCCATCCGACTGCTCCATGACTGTGTCAGTCAGCTCCTCGACCTGTGGGGGGGCGTGTGTGTGTGTGTGTGTGTGTGCAGCTGTGTGTCCTCCGCAGCTGCAAACCATCAACCTAAAACCTGCAACCCACAAACCCTCAAAACCCTATACACCCACCTGCACCCGCGACAGCTGCAGCTTTCCACGAGCAGCTGTGTGTCCTCAGCAGCTGCAGCCATCAAACCATCAACCTTAAACCCGTAACCACCAACCCTCAACCCTGAGGCCCAGCTGCGCCAATGCCAGCTGCAGCTTTCCACGAGCAGCTGTGTGTCCTCAGCAGCTGCAGCCAAAAAAACATCAACATAAAACCCGTAACCACCAACCCTCAACCGTGAGGCCCAGCTGCGCCAATGCCAGCTGCAGCTTTCCGCGAGCAGCTGTGTGTCCTTCACAGCTGCAAACCATCAACCTAAAACCCGTGACCCACAAACCCCAAACCCTAAACACCCACCTGCACCAGCGCCAGCTGCAGCTGCTCGTGCAGCTGCGCATTCTCCGCGACTACAAACCACGAGCCCAAACCGAAAACCCGTAACCCACAAACCCTTAAACCTCACACCCACCTGCGCCAGCGCCAGCTGCAGCTGCTCGTGCAGCTGCTCGTGCAGCTGCTCGTGCAGCTGTGTGTCCTCCGCAGCTGTAAGCCATCAACCTAAAACCCGGAACCCACAAAATCTAAACCCTAAACACCCACCTGCACGAGCGCCAGCTGCAGCTGCTCATGAAGCTGCGCATTCTCCGCAGCTAGCGAGTCCGCGCGGTGCAGCTGGCCATCGCGCGCGCTGACCGCGGTCTCGAGCTGCGTCTGCGGGAGGGAGGGAGGGAGGACAGCAGAGGGTTGGGGTGCACATATCTGATACGTCTGGTGGCCATTGCGCGCGTCGACAGCGGTCTCCAGCTGCGTCTGCGGGAGGGAGGGAGGGAGGGAGGGAGGGAGGGAGGGAGGAGGAGGAGGGGGAGGGAGGAGGGGGGAGGGAGGGAGGAGGGAGGGAGGACGGCAGATGGTTGGGGTGCGCATATCTGATACGTCTGGTGGCCATCGCGCGCGCCAACCGCGGTCCCGAGCTGCGTCTGAGGGAGGGCGGACCAGGGGGGAGGTTTGTGGGGTTGGGGAGCGGGGGGAGAAGCGGGGGGGGAGGGAGCAGGGAGGGAGCGTTTGTATGTGTAAGTCGTATCTATAGTATGTGTCGGACGCTTTGGGCGAAGGTTCCCCCCGCCGGGGTTTTAATAGGTGTGTACAAGGTTTACAAACCCTTTGCCCTAAACCCCAAACCGAGACCTACCTTGAGCGCGGCGCACAGCCCGACGGAGCGCTTGAGCGCAGTGCGCAGCTCGTCGGACGCCTTTTGATTTTGGGTACATCCCCACATTGTTTGTACACCTCTTAGAGGTCAAAGGGTTTAGACACCCTTAACCCCAAACGCTTCACTCGCAACCCTGAACCCTGAACCCTTATCCCAAGCCCCTACCTTGAGCGCGGCGCACAGCCCGACGGAGCGCTTGAGCGCGGTGCGCAGCGTGTCGGACGCCTTTTGATTTTGGGTACATCCCCACACTGAACACCTCTTCAGAGGTTCAAAGGGTTTAGAAACCCTCAACCCTACTAAATGCTACACTCGCAACCCTGAACCCTGAACCCTTGGCCCAAGCCCCCTACCTTGAGCGCGGCGCACAGCCCGACAGAGCGCTTGAGCGCGGTGTGCAGCGTGTCCGACGCCTTGAGGGTAGCTGACGCAGTCAGGGTCGCCTGCGCGTACGTGCGTGTGTGCGCGCGCGTGTGTGTGTGTGTGTGTGTGTGTGTGCGAGTGGGTGTGTGTACGTGTGCGCGTGTGCGTGCGTGGGTGCATGCATGCAGACGCGGTCAGGGTTGCCTGTGCATGCAAGCGTACATGTGTCAGCCCACGTGCCTCATAACTAAAGCTTTGGGCATCTCTGAGTGACGTTCAGTTGCGAGGCTTGAATGAGGCTCCAGTGGCCAGTGTGCTGCTCACTGAGGGGCACGAGCAGCAGTCCTAGCAAGGCTACCTCATCTCACACGGCGCGCGCTGTCCATGCGCGCCGTCTGGTGTTTCAATCCAGCTTTGTACACAATCTTAGACCACCAGCAGGTAGCCTTAGGTGACAGCCTGGAAGTGCTTCCTAACGTGCCCACCCTCGTAAAATGGGACTCAGTGGGCAACCGTGGCATGCATGGGGGGTGTGGGGGTGTAGTGTCCCCCTACGTACTGTCGCTAGACAGGCAAGCCCCCCAGACCCTCTGGTCCTGGCAGGTTTTGAAACAAAGAGACGCTCCATTGGCAGCAATCCCTAGAAGATATGGAGGATTTCATACCCCGGCCCCCCCTAGGCAAAGCTGTGCACGGAGTCTCGACACCAAGATGGCCACCGCGCGGCTCCAATAGACAGTCGGGGGCAGGTCTCCCAGTTGCAGCCCCACCTGTCGCGCGCCATCCACGAGCACGCCCATCCGCTCGTTCTCCTCCCTCAGCGACGACATCTCGTCCGCCGTCCGCACCTGCTCCTCCTTGGCGGCAGCGAGCATGACGCCCGCATGGCCTGCGTGCAGCCGCAGCTCGTCCAGCGCGCCGCCGCTGCCGCCGCCGCCGCTGCGGGGCGACAGCGCGGGCGCCGCGGAGAGGTACGCGTGGACCTCCTCGAGCGCGCGCATCGCCGCGTCAATCCCGGCAGACTGCGCACCGCCGGCGCTGCTGTTGAGGGGGGGCGCGTGGGAGGCAAGACTGCGCACACGGCTGTGCGGCACTGCAGCAGCCCCGTGCGCGTGTGTGGGCATGGCGCTCGCGCCGCTCCCGTAGTAGCGCATCGTGCTGTCACTGCTGTGGTGGTCGTCGCGGTGCGAGGACGGCGCGCCGCCCCCGCTGCCGCTGCCGTGCGCGGCCGAGTGCGCATGCGCGGTCGCTGCGGCCGCCTTGGCCAGCGCGGCCGCAGTGCGCGCCGCCTGTGCCGCCTGTGCGTCCGCCCGCTCGCGGGCCGCGTCTGCACGCGCGCGCGCTGCCACCGCGTCGCTCGCGGCGCCCAGAGCCTCGCGCGCGGCCTCGAGCTCCCTGCGCAGCCGGCCGGCCTCTAACTTTGCGGACGCCGCCGACGCGCGTGCGCCGCCAAGCTCGCGACCCATCGACGCGACGCTCTGTGGAGGTGTGTGTGTGTGTGTGTGTGTGTGTGCGTGCGTGTGTGTGTGTGCGAGCCTGTGTGTGTGTTTGTGTGTGTGTGTGTGTGTGTGTGTGTGTGTGTGTGCAAACGATGCGGGGGTGCTTGTGCGACGCCCAGCAGTGCGCTGCCCAGCAGGTCAGCGAGGCTTCATCCTGTCATCATGTCACCACACCCACCTCGCGCGCGCCGCCCAGCTCCCGCTCCATCGCGGCCACGCTCTGCGCCGCGAGCCCGGCCGCCATGCACGCCGCGGCCGCGGTGTGCGCGAGCTCCTCGTCCATGCCACCATCATCGCTGTCGTCGTCTGCGTTGTCGGTGCTGTTGCCAGCGGGGCCGCGCGGGGTCCTGTGCGACGCCTCACGCGACGGCAGCGCCGCCCCGCCGATCGACTCGACTGACGCGAGCACGTCTTGCAGGGCGGCCTGCTGGACTGCGAGCGCCCGCACGCGCGCGTTGTCGCGCGCCGTGCTCTCCCACCTGCCGCCGCCGCCGCCGCCGCCGCCGCCGGCCTCGACCGACACCGTAGTGTGCCGCACGGGCGTGCCGGCGAGCGACGTCGACGCGGTGGACGAGCCAGCGCGGCTGCTGACGTTGTGACCGCCGCGCGCTTCCACGCCCATCACCGGCGGGGAGAGCATGGACGAGAGGTATGACGGGGCGGGGCGGGGCTCGTGCAGCGGGGAGTGTGTCGCATCACCGCTGCCGCCACCGCTGCCGCCACCGCCGCCACTGCTGGCGCCAGCACCGCCGCCACTGCTGGCGCCGCCGCCGGGCCGCGTGGACAGGCGCAAGAGCGCACGCGGCGACAGGGGGTTGGTGGCGCGCGACACGTCTCTGCTCGGTGTCATCGTGGCCTACAGGGGGCACGACGGGGGGGGGGGGGCGTTGTGACAGGGAGCGTGTTGCTGTTGCGTGCGTGCCGCACACAAGTCTGGCACACCACAAATTGCGCCCCAGTCCGCTGTGCCAGTCCCAGGCTGTGCCAGCATGCATTTGTGTGCAACGGTGTTTTGGGCACCTGGCACGCCGCATGGGTCTGCATGGGTGATGTGACAGGGTGCATGCGTTGTCCAGACACAACAGCTCAAGCTGTGCACCTCGCAGGCGTGACACTGCGTGTGTCATAACATGATGCGCACGCACCTCGGCCTCAAGGTCCTCATATGCCTCCTCGTCCTGCTGGGAGTCGGCCAGGCGCGACGCCCAGGTCCCTTCCATGTGGCGCGCCGTGGGCATCGTTCACAACGAAAGAGCGCTACTAAGATGCAGCAGCAGCACCCGTTTGCGTTTACGGCTCGGCTTGACACCTTCCGCCTTCTGGCGGGCGCGAGGTTATGTTTGCACCGATGCCAACGGAGTGCCTCTCCAAATAGTGTTGGAGAAAAGTGACTTTAGCGACGAAGGGCTGGAGAGGAAGTTCAAGCGGAGACAAGACCCACACCGTGCGTAAATACGGTGTGGGGGGCGTAAATACGGTGCGACACTATTGTACCACGGTCCTTTTCATCGTACTTTGGGCGTGCGACAAGCCAGGGATCGACCGTGCAAAGCATGGCCACCTCCGTCGCTCTGCCCGTGCTTTACAAGCAGCCTGAGGCGTGGAGCCTGCCTTCCTCTTCCGTTGCATCCATCCAGGTCGAGGTGAGTAGCTTACGTCACCGCCCCTGACGCGGCATGCCGCCGTGGGCGACGAGATCGACCTGCCGCTCCGCACCTTCTCGCAGGCGTACCTCCGTTTCACAGGGCTCCCGTTCCACGTGGAAGTATGCAGCTCAGCTAGCAAAAGCCCCACGGGTGAGTGGCAGGCCCATGCAGGCCCCGTGCGGCACGTCCGTGGATCTGCTGCATGGCCATGCAGCATGCGCTGCACCATGCAATCTCCGACACGTGTGTGGTGCTGGAGCTGAGCAGTAGAGCGCTCAGCAGCGCATGCACGTGCCTACGGCATGCTGTGCGCAGGCCAGATACCTGCGCTGGAGAAGGAGGGGGAGGTGGCCGGCCTGGAGGACGGCGCGCTACCGGTGCCGAGCGCAAAGGGCGTGCTGAGCGAGTTTGCGTCCGCGCGCGCGTGCACGCACTTTGCGGCGCGCCATGTCAAGGACATAGATGCGCACCTGAGCAGTGCGCAGCGGGCGGAGCTGCTTGCGTACACCGTGCTCGTGGAGACACGCCTCGACACGGCGACGGTCGTGTCGGCGTGGTGCGAGCCGTCTGGCTTTGCAGAGATGCGCAAGGTGTCTGGCCAGCTGCCGTTCCCTCTCAACCACATCATCCCTTGGAGCACCGCGCGCGAGGTGCGTGCGCATTGGGCGAGACGGGCAACGAGGGACGGGGGAGGGTGCAGCGAGTTTGCTGCATCCCGCCCCGGAGCATCACCGCTGTGCCGTCACAGTCACGCCAACCGCGTATGCATGCGCTGACCTGCATGCACACACACACACACACACATACACACACACACATGCACACACACACGCTCGCTCGCACGCGCGCACACTCACACCCATACTCACACACGCACGCAAACGCACGCACGCACGCACCCACGCACGCATGTGCGCACGCACGCAGGTGCGCGCGCGCCACGGGCACCTCGACGCTGACGACCTCTACACCCAAGCGGTGGGCGCGCTGTTGGCGCTGTCCGACCGCCTCGCGTCCTCGCCCGGGCCGTTCTTCTTCGGCGCGAGCCCTTGCAGCTTGGACGCGCTGCTCGCGGGCCACCTGATGTACTACCGACTGTCGAAGGCGGCGCCGCCGGTGCTGCACGACAAGGTGCTTTGCGCGTCAGGGTGGTGTTTATGTCTGTGTGTGTGTGTGTGGTGTGTGGGGGGGTGGGGGGGGGGGCGGGGGCGCGCAGGTGGTGGTGGGTGCGGGCGGTAGGTGTGCCCCCCTCCGCCCTGCGTCGTGCCCCCCCCCACACATGGCGCACCACCGCCGCCATTGACGAAGTCACCATGGCGTGCGTGCGTGCGCAGGTCGCGGCGTCGCCCAAGCTGAGCGCGTTTGTGGAGCTCGTCGCGCGCGACTACTTTGCCGTGCCCGTGTCGGCGCCGCCGCCGCGCTCGCTCGACGACGACGCGTCGTGGTCGGACGCGGCCAAGGTGCGCACGGCCACGTGCACGCACTGATCATGTGCACGTGCCTGAGTGAAGACGCGCTCGCCTCATATAATCCCGCTCCCACCACCACCACCACCACCACCGCCACCATCATCGCTGCCCCAGTTCGTCCCCGCCCGCCAGCTGCCTCTGCCTGCCCCCTCACCTATGCTGTCCTGCCGAGACCTGCCATGCGCCCTCCCTGCGCCCGCACCACAGGGCCACACGAAGAGCAAGGCGCAGACGGCGGAGCTGACCGACTCCGAGCGCCAGTTCCGGCGCAACAGCCGGCTGTGGCTGCTCGGGTGCGGCGTCGCGCTTGTCGCGTACTGTGTCATGTCGGGCCAGTACATCAAGCTGGACTTCCGGCCACAGGAGATGTTTGGAGACGACGACGGCGATGAGGAGGAGGACGAGGGGGATGACGAGTGATCACTGATCTCTGGTGTGCTATAGCGCGGCTGGCTACACGTAGGGCTACACGACCTGTAGCGCTCGGTAGCGCAGCGGCCGGCGCCGACCACTGGCCGGCCAGCCCGGCCCCCCCCCCATCTACCAGAAACAGATGGTGGTGTGCCTCGGACTTGTTGCGAAGCTGTAGATATTTAGGTCACCGAGAAGCTGTGGATGGCAGTCTGTCGTCTCCTCTCCCAGGCAAAGGTGGTGTTTTGCCTCACATACTGGGTGTCTGTGGCAGTGTCCCTGCCCCCCCCCCCGCCCCCCCGGCACAGGTCGTGAGGTGGTGTGCCTTGCGGACTCGGTGTGAAGCTGTGGATGGCGTCCCAGGCACATTTGGTGTGAGGAGAGCCTCACCTTCAGTTTACGTGAACAATAGCTCTGCCTCTAGTCTAGTGGTAGTCTACATTCTAGAGGACATGCACCTTGTTTGCATGGGAGGATTTGAATCAAGTGTGGATGGGCTGATGTCATGCAGGTGTCTGATCTTGCGGCCATTCCCCATCCGCCACCAGCAGAGCCCGCGCCCAGTGCAGACTCTCCTTTCGCCAGCTCCTCTTCCGTCTGTCGCCTCTTCGTTCCCAGCCTCCGCGTCAACGACCCTACTCAGATGGCAGACGCTGCGCCAGCCACCGAGGGCAGGGTGACGCGGTCACGCGCCAAGACCGGAGCCGCCACGCGTGAGTGCCTGGCGAGCTTTGCGCATGCAAGGCGCAGCGTGGGCGGATGCATGCATGCCTATAGCGGCCTGTCGCCACCTGACTCGCAAATTGGCTGCCCCCTGCAACTCGCTACCCCCCGCAGCGCTCCAGAAGGTCAGTGCAGTGCTCAAGTCCGCGACCAAGTCCGCGACGAGCATGATGCGCACCAAGCCCAAGGCGGCGACCGACAAGACGCCTACCACTGCCTGCCCCCCAGAGCCCGAGTCCGCCCAGGTGAGAGCATCAGGCGAGGGCGAGTGTGCAAGCACGCGTTGCACGCAACGATGGGCAGGGCGGGGGTGCGTAGGGGGGCTTCAGCAGTGACTGCATGCATGCGTGCAGGGAGTTTTGCACCCCACATGCCAAAGGGGCGTTGCCGCCCTGTGCTCACGACACACCATGACCATGCGCAGGACGACGAAGACCTGGACCAGGACGTGCGCCCGGTTGCGCTGGACCAGCGCCTGGAGGAGGAGGCCAACGAGGCTCCCGCCCAGGAGCAGGAGGTGCCCGTGGAGGCGCCCGCGACCGTGGAGGCGCCCGTCGAGGCACCCGCGCCCGTCAAGGCGCCCGCATCCGTGGAGCTCCCCGCCACCGCGCCGGCAGTCCACCGCGCAGACGATGACACCATGGACGACGCCATCATGTCGCCCGCGCCCGTGGCGGCGCCCCTGCTGGCGTCCTTCGCGGACGCTGCCGCCGCACCGACCCCGAACTGCCCGGCGACCGAGCCGCAGCAGGTGGTGGCGTCGTTCGGCACGCCCATCGACGGCACGGCGCCGTCGCCCATGATGATGTCGCCTCTGCCCAATGCGATGTCCTCTGCGCTGGAGGAGACTGCGCCCGCGTCCCTCGAGGATGTTTTTTCCTTCGCCGTCGCTGAGGAGGAGGCGGTTGAGGAGCAGCCGGCGGCTGTGGCCGACGAGGCACCTGCCGTCGTCGTGGCCGCGATGGCCGGCACGCCTGCTGCACCCACCCCGAAGGCGGCTGCGCCTGCCACGCCCAAGTCGGCGCTGGCGACTGGCTCCAAGTCGCTGTCGTCCGCCCCGCGCCGAACACCCGGCCTCGTGCCCCGCCGCTCGCTCGCGCCGACCGCCGGCACGCCTGCTGCCGCCTCCGCCTCGCCCGCGCGCTCCCCTTTGCCGACGAGGCCGCCGTCCACCCGCACTCCTGGCGGTGCGGCCGCCGCGCCAACGGCGGCATCCACGCCGACGATTGCCGTCAACCCGGTGCGATCCGCGCTTGTGGGCGCTGCCAAGCCCGCCGTCAAGCGCGTGTCGATCGCGACGCCCAAGACGGCCAGCACGTCGACCGGCTCAATGCGCCGCCCGGTTGTGACGCCACACCCGGCCAAGTCTGCGTCGCACACGCCCGCGGCCGCCGTGCCGTGGGTCGACGACGACACCGAGGAGGACGAGGACGAAGGTGTCTCCGACGCGGCGATGGCGCTCGCAACGCAGCTGCCACAGTCTGGACGTACCACGGCCGACTCAACCGTTGTCGAGCCCGACGCGCTCGACGGTGGCATGGACGTCGACATGGCCGCGCCAGGGTCGGCCACGCCCGCCGCCGGCACGCCTGCTGCCAAGACCGCCGCCGCGCGCCGCCCCGCGAGCGCCACTCCCGTCAGCGGCGCCAAGTACGCGCCCGCCGCGCAGCAGTTCCAGGCGCTCACCGCTCAGCGCCCGGCGTCTGCGGTCCCCGGCGCCAGCCCCAAGCCGCTGACCGTGCCGGTGGCCACCGCGTCGTACATGGCGCGCACCGCATCGTTCGACATCAAGACCAAGTCCTCGACCAAGGCGGCGGCAGCCAGTGGCGCGTGGCCCAGCCCGGCGCCGGCCGCGTACACGTGCCCACGCGTGAAGAGCGAGGTCGTCGCCCAGCCCCAGACCGACGAGCGCAGCATGAAGGCGATCAAGCGCGAGATCAAGGCTGCAATGGAGGCCCAGACGGCGACCGCAGAGGCCAACGTGCCCGGCTTTGCGAGCGACGACGAGATGGACGAGGCGGAGACGACATACGACGCGGCCGCAGAGTCGATGCTCGTCAACGCGCTGGCAACCGGGATTGCCGAGATTGGGCAGGTGAAGAAGGTCACGCTGCGCGGTGTGCCTCTGCCGAAGGGCTCGCACATGCACTTTGACGACGACGACCAGGCAGCGCTCTCGCCCACCAGCGGCCACGTGAAGTTCGCCGGCATCCCCACGCCCAAGGGCCGCCACACGCGTTTCGACTGAGCAGACAGCTCGGTGGTGCGCGCGTGCTACGGCAACGCAGCCTCAGGCAGACGTAAACGTAGTTCCTAGACTAGTAGCATAGTAGCGTAGAGCTCCGCCCAGGAGCAACGGTAGTGACTAGACTCGTAGCCCGGAGCCCAGGTGCGACGGTAGTCGAGGAGCGGCAGGCCTGCTGCCCTGGTGGCAAGTTGGCGCAGGCAGCTGTCCCCGAGCGCAGTGTTGGCCACTGTCTTTGCCTTCCACCGCCCCGTCAGTTGTGCCTCCTGTGCTCGCCCCACTTGTCTCGAGACGCGCAGCGAGTTCGAGAGAGTGTTGTAGCGTGCCGGGTGGGCTCATTGGTGGCCATCTGCCTTCATTCTGATGCGTGCAATGATAGCCCGACCACGCCTGGTACTTTCATGCTGTCCGCTTTGACTGAGGAGCCAGCCTGTGGTATGTGCCACAGCTTGTATTGCGCTGCGTTCACCCCTTCATCTTCTGGAAGAAGGCCACAGGCGGAAGGCAAGTGCTCAAAAAGTAAATCGCTCTTTAGCATTGTGGAATAGAGTGCCAAGAGCACCTGCACATGCATGCTGCCTGTTGTGGCAAGTAGGTGCAGAAGAAGGTGTGAAGAAGGTGCTGCAGACCGCGCTGACTGCGTCACGCGTAAGTCATGCAGAGTGTTGCCCACTGTCTTCTGGCTTCCACCACCTCGTCAGCTGGCAGCTGAAGCTGCCTCCTCCGTGCCCCCCCCTCCCTGCTCTGCTCACACTCAGGTGGTTGTTGCGTGCAGGGGTGTGGGGCCCAGGGTGGGCCCAGGGTGGGCTGCATGCATTCTACGTGCGATGATGGTTAGGCCAGGCCTGGTGCTCGCATGCTGTGCACTTCTGGTGCTGGCGTTGTCGTCGCTACGAGGCGGTGAGTAGCTGCGCGCACTGCACCCACCCTCAAGATTCGCCCGAACGATGCTCCCCGCTACCGTGACAAACAGGCGACGCGCTGTCACTGCGACCTACCAAAGAGCTCGCGTCCAGGCAGATTGAGGCGACGGAGCCGCCGCGTGAGGTGCGGCTGCTGCGTGCGGCTGCCATGCATGCCCATGCCATGCGAAGGGGGGGGGTCCCCATGCATACAACCTGCAACCGATGCAGGTCACCCACCTGCCTGGCTACTCCGGCGAGTTCCGGTCCAAGCACCTGACCGGGTGAGGGCATGCATGGGGTGTGTGCCTGCGCATCCGACTGCCCGCCACCTAAAACGCACGCTCCGCCTGATTGTCCAGCTAGGCTATCCCAGAACCCTTGCTGGGGTGTGCATCCATACTGTCCAGGTTGAGTCAATTGGGTGCTTGAGCCAGCTACACAGCCTGTGACGGTCTGCCTCTGCCGCCTGCCGCACCCCCCTGTGTGCACAGGTACATCAACGTGGACAAGGACCACGGCAAGCACATGTTCTACTACGTCGTGCAGTCCGAGGGCAGCGTGAAGAACGACCCCATCATCCTGTGGCTGACTGGCGGCCCCGGCTGCTCGGGCATCGACGCATTCATCTACGAGCACGGGCCGTTCAGCTTTGGCTTCTCGGCCGACGGCTCTGACGTCGAGCTGACCGAGAACGCGTACGCCTGGTCCAAGTCTGCGACCATGATCTACGGTAAGTTGGGATCTAGAGTGCACAGCACGCAGCTGATCAGTATGGGGTGGTCGGCAAGATGAGCGGGTGTTAGACCGCTCGCGCCAAATCTTCACTTTCCCACCTGTCCCCCGCTCTGCATCGCTTCTACAGTCGACTCGCCCGTAGGCACCGGCCTCTCGTACTCAGACACCAAGACGGACTACACGACAAACGACACGGCGACGGTGCGCGACCTGGCAGCATTCATGCAGGGCGTGCTCGCCGCGATGCCCGAGCTGTCGACGCAGGACTTCTACATCGCGGGCGAGTCGTACGCCGGCGTGTACGCACCGATGCTCGCGGCCGAGATCCTGGCGCGGAACAAGGAGGCAGCGGCGGCCACAGCCGCGGGAGGGGGCAGCAGCAGCAGCAGCGGTGGTGGTGGCAGCAGTGGCACCGGCGACGGCTGGGCGCACATCCACCTGCAGGGCTACATGCTCGGCAACGGCGTGACAGACGACATGGCCGAGTTGAACGGGCAGGTGGAGTTCGCGTACGGCATGGGGTTCATCGACCCGACGACGTACGAGGGCCTGGTGGCGGCTTGCCAGGGGAGCTACTGGAACGCGCCCCACGGTGAGTGCGTGCAATTGGCCAGGGGGGAGGGGGTTGGTTCCAGTATCTTGGTAGGGAGCCCGGGCACGCTGCAGTGAAGGTCAGACGATGATGCCGCACCCCCCAACCCGCTCCTTTTCACCACCCCTCCCACCGAACGCCTGCACCGAACGCAGGCAGCGAGTGTGCCACCCGGCTCGAGGCCGCGTGGAAGATCTTCTATTGGGTCAACAAGTATGACGTGCTTACCGAGTGCCACATGAAGACCAACACTGGCGCCGCGCCCGGCGGAAAAGCGGGCGTCCGCGGGCCCGGCAGTGGGCACGCGGCAGGCGGCCGCCACCGCTCGGCCGGCATGCTGCAACACACCGTGCAGTGCGGCGACCGCTCCGCCGCGCTGCAGTGGCTAGCGATGCCAGAGGTACGCACCGCGCTCGGCGCGGTGAGTGTCGACCGCGTCGCATGGGAGCCGTGCAGCGACATTCTCGACTACTACGTGCCGTTCCCCATCAACATGGTGGCGCTGCACCGTCAGCTGCTGGGCGACGGCCTGCGCGCGCTCATCTACTCTGGCGACCACGACATGGTCGTGCCCTTCACGTCTACGCGCGCGTGGGTGTACGGCATGGACCTGCGCGTCGAGCAGCCGTACGACGCGTGGCTTATTGACCGCCAGGTGGCGGGCTTTGTCTCACGCTTCAGCCTGGGCCACAGCGCGAGCCCGCCTGGTGGCGGGCTCACGTTTGCGACCGTCAAGGGCGCGGGCCACATGGTGCCGACGTCCAACCCGCACGAGGCGCTGGAGCTGATCAGTCGGTGGATGCAGAGCAAGTTGTGATGTTTGAGTAAGCTGAGTAGGCAGCTGTGGTAGCCCGCCCTCCGGCCACTGGAGGGGTTGGGTGTGGAGCCTGCATTGTGGTGCTGCTTGCTTGGCGTCCGCCACTACGTGGTTGGCGCTACTGTGGGCTACTTTTGTAGCTTGACCTTTTTGGTGGGCCTTGTGCCTGCTCTCTTAAGTCCCGCTGGAGCTTTGGAACCGAACGTGTGACCGCCGGCAGTGGATTGTAAAAATCTCATCACCATCACCTGTGTTACGCTACGTTATCTCGACACCTGGAGCTGCCAGCTCGCAACCCTGGGTTAAACCCTGGTGCAGTGTGCGCCCCCTCCCCCCACCCCCTCTACTCTCCCCAGACGTTGCCACCACCACCGCCGCCACCATGCTGTGCTCTTCCGCCAACCGCGTGATGGCCAAGGCCCCAGGTAGGGCGGATGGGGCGCGAGCAGCGGACGCATGCATGCATGCGAACGAGCGAGGTGCACCGTCATGACTCGAGGGCGGTGCTGCTTACATGTATTCGCAGGGGGGCTTGTGCAAGGGCGATTAGGGAAAGTGCGTGGAGCGAGTGCTGCCGTTATGATCGAAAGTGCCCTCAACGGCTGCGCAAACATCAGCCCTGCACCGTCCACTAGCCAAAGCACCACTACCCATGTGATGCGCGCAGTGGCTGCTAGGCGTATGGCGGCGCTGCCGCAGAGCAGGCGCATGGCCGTGAGGGTCGAGGCCGGAGGTGAGCAGCGCTCGGATGGCACCACAACCCTGCCCCCCTGCGATTGCGCTCCCTGGAGCAGCAGCAGGTAGACATGTGTTGCGACTCGCCTCAATCGGTTGCCACGCAGACCGTCCCGTGGCCCTGGTGACTGGCGCGTCTCGTGGCATCGGCCGCGCCATCGCACTGGAGCTGGCCAAGTCTGGCGCCGATGTGAGTCATGCGGGGCACCAGCCTCTTCCAACAGCAGCTCAGCACGCATGCCCATGGCTGCACGGCGTCTGGCTGAGGCTGGATGCGTCGAGCGGGGTTTGCTTGCATGCATGCGAGATCTCATGCACACGCATGCAGCACGCCACGCCATGCACCACCCAAGGCACCACGACGACCACGCTGCTGCCACCCCTCAGGTGGTGATCAACTACTCGTCGAGCGCCGGTGCCGCCGATGAGGTCGCGGCGATGGTGGTCGCTATGGGTGGCCAGGTAAAATCTCGCCAGCACGACGCAGCCGGCCGCACACACACACACACACACACTCACAAGTGTGCCCCCCACCGTCTCACACACATCACCACACCCTCCCCCAGGCCATGACCATCAAGTGCAACGTCGGCAAGCCAGCTGAGATTGACGAGATGTTCAAGCAGGCGGTCGCGAAGTTCGGCAAGATTGACGTACTGGTGAACAATGCGGGTGAGGAAGAGGAGAGGGGGCTCGCTCGCTGTGCTGCGCTATGCTGCGCTGTGTGCTGCGCTATGCTGCACTGTGCTGCGCTGTGTGCTGCGCTGTGCGCTGCGCTGTGTGCCGCGCTGCGCTGTGTGCTGCGCTGTGTGCTGCGCTGCGCTGCGTGGACAACTCTCGGGTGTTGCTTGTCTTGCGCAGCACCACCAGCCAGTCGGGGTGCCCTTTGACGTGTCGTGCAGCCACGCACTCTCCCTCGCACGGCTTGCCAGTGGCATAGCCCCGAAGCCCCGTCGCGTCTGGCGACCTGCTGACACGTTGTCGCTGCCGCCGCTGCTGCCGGCTGACAACCGCCGCCGCCCGCAGGCATCACCCGCGACACGCTTATGATGCGCATGAAGCTGGAGCAGTGGCAGGACGTGATCGACACCAACCTGACGGGCGTGTTCTACTGCACGCAACAGGCTACCAAGCTCATGATGAAGGCCAAGAAGGGACGCATCGTCAACATCACGTCGGTGGTCGGCCTTGTCGGCAACGCCGGCCAGGTGTGTGTGTGGTGGAGGGGGGGGGGAGTAGTCACAGCGGGCCAGGTGGGCCATCAAGCGCAGCAGACATACCATATGTGCGCACATGCACTTGCACGCGCACGCACATGCGCACGCACGCATGCATGCATATGCACACACGTGCACACACACACACACACACACACATACACGCGCACGCACACGCGCACACACACACACACACACACACACAAGCAAGCACCCCCACCCTTAACACACACCTTATCAGGCCAACTACTCGGCTGCCAAGGCTGGTGTCCTCGGCCTCACCAAGACCGTCGCGCGCGAGTACTCATCGCGCGGCATTACGTGCAATGCGATCGCGCCCGGGTTTATCATGTCCGACATGACGGCATCGATTGACAAGAAGTGAGGGAGGGGAGAGAGGAGAGGGGAGGGGAGGGGGTGCACACGCGCGCTCACGTATGCGATCACACCCGGGCTCATCATATCCGGCATGGCAGTGTCAATCGACAAGACGTGAGGGGGCGGGGGCGGGGAGGGGAGGGGAAGCGCGTGCATGCGGTGGGGCTAGGGGACAGGAGCGCCCGATGCCACTGCGCCGGCCGACAAATACGGGGGGGGGGGGGGGGGGAGGGGAAGGGAAGTGGAAGCACACGCGCATGCGGTGAATCTAGGTGGCAGAGCGCTCATCACCCCTGCATCGATTGACAAATAATTGGGGAGGGGGAGAGGGGAGGGGGAGGGGAGTGGAAGCGCATGCATGCGGTGAACCTAGGTGGCAGAGCATCCGACATGACGGCGTCTCTTGACAAGAAGTGAGGGCTGTGTGGGTGGTGGTGGATCAGTGGTGGAAGAGCAGCGAGGGACGGGCAGATGTCGTGCGCGCGCGCGCGCACACGGCACTGGCATACACTCAAAACGCACCCTGCACACTCGCTCGCGCGTGCACGCGCGCGCAGGTACGAGGAGGGCATCCTGAAGGGCATCCCGCTCGGCCGCTACGGCCAGCCAGAGGAGGTCGCCGGCCTCGCGCGCTTCCTCGCGATGGACCCCGCAGCCGCGTACATCACCGGCCAGGTGCGTGCCCCTCATGGCTCAGCATCAGAGCATGCAGCCACTGCCGGGCGCGCCTGCCCCAGCCAGCAGCACCAGCAGCACCAGCAGCAGCAGACGCCCTCTTTGACATGTGCTAGTGTGTGTTTGTGTGTGGGTAGGGGTGTGTGGGTGGGTGGGTGTGCGCGTGCGCCACGGAACAGAGCGGCGCCCGCGTGTGAACGCGCTGTCGCAACCGACTGGCTGGCTCTGCCTGCCACAGCGCGCACAGCAGGCACATGCAATGAGCAGGCGTCCGCCCCCCCCCCCCCCCGCACGCACACATGGGCGTGTGCACACTCACACACACGACCGCGCCCCCTACATCCGTTTGCCCACCAGGTGATCAACGTCGACGGCGGCATGGTCATGTGAGCCGTCCCGCGACGGACAGTGGAAGATGTGCACCAGAAAGAGTTGTGAAGTAGACAGAGTGTTGCGTTGTGCTTGGTCCCCTGCACCGCGAGACCCCCCCTTGTATATGGGCTCGTTGGCTCGCTGTTTAACCTGTGTATCACTGTGAAGGAGCAAACGTGTAGGAGCACTTAGCACCACTTGTGGTGCGCACGTGTTTGGTGAGATGTTTGCGGCCGGTGGAGGTGGGGCGCAGATATGCTCTGGTCTATGGTTGCTCTGATGCCTCTGCTCGGACGCTCTGGTGCCTCTGCTCGGACGCCCCAGTTTGATGCTCCTGGTCTGATACTCTGATGTCTGCAAAAGATCGGGAGGCAGCGGAAGCGCGCGGCGGGTGCTGTCTCTAGGGCTGGAATCGCGGAGCATGGCCTCCACACCAGACGATGAGGTCCACCTCAACTGGACACTTTGTTGCTGACAACCTGAAGACGCAGTGCGTTGATTACACACACCTTTCCGTCTCCCACTGTATGTGGCCACGGCCCAGCAGCTTGCTGCTGTCCCCCTGAATCCAATCCACTCGTGTGGTGCGCACGGCTCTGTAGGCAGCCTGACAGTGACCCCACCGCGGGCACCTATGCTATGCTCGCGTCGTCTTTGCAGCGGCAGCGGCTATCAAAGCACGCTGCAAGAATGTGGTTTGGTGGTGGCCGCACGGGGCAAATGGGCAAGGTCACCCGCCCGGAAAAAAACGCAACGGTTTGTGGTTTGCCCCCTGCCCCCTCCGCCCCCCCCCTCACATCTCATCTCTGATGTCAGCATCAAATCGTTTTTCTTTGTCATCGAGGCATTATTGCTGCAAGCGTCCTGGGCGCCACCGGCGTGCGAGCCTGCTGCTGTGCAGCCATGCGCGCGAGCCTGTCGTCCTCACTGGGATCCAACCACGTATCGCGTTGGCGGCCACCCGCTCACGACTTCTGCGAGCTCGTGTACATGGCCCCGCCGGCGAGCACGCCAAAGAGCACGCCGCCAATCGCGAAGTTGATGCCGAGCTCCTCGACGGAGCCCTTGGTCGACTCGAAGATCTCGGGCGACACCAGCGAGAGCAGCACGCCCCCGACCGCGCCGGCCATGAGGATCACAAACCCGGTCGTGAGCGGCGAGCCCGGCTGCGAGGCCACCTGCCCCTGCTTCCGGATCTTCATGTCGCCCTCAACAAACGCCTTGATGCCGCGCTCGCCCCCGGCAAACCCGCCAACCACACCAGGGAACGGGCCGACGTCCTCCTTGGCGGGGTACTTCTCCTCGGTGTCGTACACGACGCGCCCGACGCCGCCGCTGCTGCGCAGCTTGAACTCATCGTCAGACTTGCCGAAGCCGACGTAGATCGGCACGGCGCCGGCCTTGGGCACCGGCGCCGTGTACGGCTTGGGCTCCTCCGACTTGTCGCCTTCCGCCTTGATCTGCTCGCGCAGCTGCCACAGGCCGGCCTCGCCGCCCGCCCAGCCGCCGGTGAGGGCGTTCTTGGTCGGGTACTGCACAGCGAGCGAGCGTGTGGTGGGTGAGTGGCGCGGCACGTGGGTGATCAGATGGCGTGAGCGTTGGCAGCATTTGGGGCGCCGGCAGCGAGGGGGAGAGAGGGGGTGCGTGTGTGTTGGTGCACACACACCCACAAACGCGAGCGGTGGCAGCATTGGGGGCACCGGCAGCGAGGGGGAGAGGGGGTGCGTGTGTGTTCGTGCACACACGCAAACGCACGCGCGCGCGGCGCTCACCTTGCGCGGGTCGTCCTTGATGACGCGGCCCTTGCGGCCCTCGCGGGGCGCGTAGTCGCCCTTCTTGAAGCCTGCATTGTCATGCATACGAGCGAGTGGTGATGGTGAGGGCCTGCATCACAGTGCAAGCTGCCGGCCATCCATGCAGTGACTGCACTTGAGTGGAGCGGGTCGTCATCGCACTGGACACTCACCGATGTATTGCTCTTCCGGACCGGTCGCAAACACGGCGACGTTGCGCACCTGCAGCGTGTGGGTACGTGGGACAGGGGGTGAGCGAGCAGAGGGTGGGTAGAGGTGGTTTGCATGCGTACGGCTCCAATTCGCAGCGTGCCTCGCCGCCCCGTGCATGCACATGTGCACCAGGGTACTGCTGCACGACTGTGTCGAGTGTGTGTCGCATAGCCACTGCACGCAGGCATCGAGTCGCCCCGCTCATGCTTGTGGGAGTACTTTGCTACTTTGCTCATGCACTCTCCTTCGCCGCCCCCTAATCGCGTGATTGCACGCACACGCAATAGTGCGCATATAGGAGGTGTCGTCGTCACAACGACGACACTGAGTCGATGGTTTTGACCCGCACCGAACGAGGAGCGCCAGCCGAGTTGCGCAACTCAGGCGCGCGTGTCTTCGACGTGACAATCTGCTTGCACTGCATCGTAACGGGTGAGGTTTTCCAGAGAGAGGCGTGGGAATGCAACAGTGAGCAAGTGTGCTGCATCAACCCCACACCCACACACTGGTGGTGGTGGCTGGGGGTTCAACAAGAGGGGTTTACAATCACAGGCCGGCGGTCACAATCAGTTCCAGAGTTCCAGCAGGATCATAAAAAGCAGGAGCCCTGCCAAATAGTCAAAAAGGGGGGGGGGAACCCACGGCAGCGCCACCCACACGCGGCGGCGGGCACCAAGCAAGCATGATGATGAGCAGTACAGCAGTAAAACAAGAGGGTTTTACAATCACAGGCCGGCGGTCACAATCAGTTCCAAAGTTCCAGCAGGATCAGACAGCAGGCACAAGGCCCACCAAAAAGGTCAAGCTACAAAAGTATGGGTGTGCTACCAGCCCCGCTTCCAGTGGTTTGGGGGAGGGCTTTCTGGTCCCTTCATGGTTTTATACCTTGGGCCCGCCCTCTGGCCATTTGAGGGGCTGGGTGTGCAGCCTGCACAGTGGTGCTGCTTGCTTGGAGTGTGGATGGCGTTACCGTGGGCTACTTGTAGCTTGACCTCTTGTGGCCTGCGTCGGGCGCCACGTGTGCCGCATCTGCGCGCGGCCCCTCCCGCCGGGGGGGGCTGCCTGCGCGTGTGGGCGACACGTCGCTGCGCCGCAGCTTCGTGCTGTCCATCCCGGTGGCACGCGGCGCCAACTGGCTCCTCGCGGGCGGTGGCAGGCGGATGGATGAAGAGGAGGCGACGGCGGCAGCGGCGGAGCGGATCGCTGCAGCTGCCGAGGACGGCACTAGCCTGCCCGTCCGCCTGGCTACGGATGTCGTGCGCTTCCTCTACGGCGGCACCGGCCGGCGGGAGCCGGCTGATGGTGGCGTCGTGTACGCGTCGCTCCTCAACGCCAAGCCTGCCGTCGGGGGCATCGGCGTGGAGCCACGCGGGGGCGGTGTGCTGCGTGTGCTCTTCACCGTGGCGTCTGACGTCGTGGCCGACACTGTCGTGCGCTGGCGCCACGAGCTGCGCCGCTGCGTGGACTCAACTGCAGTCTTCGACGTCCTCAGTGACCGCGAGGAGGCGCAGCACCAGGCGCTGTGGCCCGCTTTCCTCGCCGCCAAGGTTGCGGGGAAACGGGCGCAGTTCCACCGCGCGCGCCTCGTCGTTGACGGCGAGCGGGTGCCTGCACCTGCTTGCTAGATGGCATTCCCTCTGGGGGGTTTTTTGAAGGGGAGGTGGCGCCACACGCGTGCGGTGGCGGGTGCGGTGTGGTCGCTGAGTAGAGTGCTGCGGCGGGTGTGCTACTAGCCGAGCTTCCGGTGGTCTGGGGGAGGGCTTTTTGGTCCCTTCATGGTTTTATACCTTGAGTCCGCCCTCTGGCCATTTGAGGGGCTGGGTGTGCAGCCTGCACAGTGGTGCTGCTTGCTTGGCGCCCGCCACCAAGTGTGGATGGCGTTACCGTGGGCTACTTGTAGCTTGACCTTTTGTGGGCCTTGAGCCTTGTTTCTTTAAGTCCCAATGGAGCTTTGGAACCGTACGTGTGACCGCCAGAAGTGGATTGTAAAACTCTCATCATCAAACATCATCATCAAAAGTAGCCCACAGTAGCGCCACCCACACTAGGTGGTGGGCGCCAAGCAAGCAGCACCGCACGCCAGGCACCACACTCAGCCCTGAAGCAGCCAGAGGCAGACCCCAGGTATAACCAGCTGTAAAGCCAGGACCATGAAGGGACCAAGAAGGCCCACCCCCAAGCAACCCCAAAAGGCCGAAGCACGGCACCGCCGCAGCACTCTACTCAGCGACCACACCACACCCGCCACCGCGCGCGTGTGGCACCACCTCCCTCACACACACCCTCAGGGGTCTAGGATGTCTTGTTCAGAGTGAGCCCACCGTCCACCACTCCAATGAAGGGGTGGGTCGGGCCCACCACAGCCGCCCACCCGCACAGCACCACGCCACCCTCAGCGAAGGCGGCCAGCGCATCCCACAGCTCAGTCGTCGCCAGCTCCCCCGCGCGCGGCCGCCGCCGCACAACCAAGTGGCAGCACACCATCACGCGGGCGCGTGATGCGCCACAGGTGGCGGCGGCTGCGCTCCATTGCGTCCACCACGAGCGCAGACACCACCGCCCACACACCAGGCCGCACCCCAGCGGGAGGCTGCAACAGCCACACCTGGCAGCACGTGACGACCGGAGTAGGGGCAGGGAGGGCAGCAGCAACCGCCACCACCACTGCTTCCGCCACCGGGCACCCCCAGAAGCAGTGCGCACGCATGCCGTCGCCGGCGGCCCGTCCTCCTCACGGCACCGCCACCCGCACGGGCACTCGGGCACGCCCAGCGCAGCCTGCTTGTGGAAAACACTTACCCACAGGCGCCAGATGGGCTCCTTGCGGGCATTGAGGAGGGGCACCCGCCACAGCGCCGGCACCGCCGCCTCCAGGCCGCGCAGCCCTGCGCAAACCTGCGCGTCGGTCGCGCGGGGCCCCCCGTGCGGGCCGTGGTCCAGTGCCAGAGCCGCCTCCACCGCGGCCGCCCGCCGCACCCGCCGCTCGTCCACCACCGCCCGCAGCTGAAGCGCCACCGCCAGCTTACACGTCAGCTTCCCCACCACACCCGGGCCATGCGCAAACCCCACCCACCGCGGCTCACCCGCGGCGCCGCCCCCCGCAGCTGCAGGCAGAGGAGCAGGTCGGGCAGCTGTGGAGCGCAGGCCAGGCCGCCCACGCTGCCAGCCAGCCGGCGTGATGACACTCGGCAGCTGCCAGCCGACTAACCGTAGAATCTCCACAACGGCCGCGCACTCGCCTGCTCTGGGGAGGGGGCAGAACTGGCGGAGCGGCCTGAGGGCGGTGAGGGCGGCACCACCAGCCGCCGCCTCGACCCAGGCAGCGGGCAGTGCCACAAGCACGACCCAGCTGGACCCAAGCCCCTGAGATCCCCTGTATACACAGTCTTGCTTGAAACTTCAAGGATCAGCGCAGGACAGGGGAGGAAGAGGGCACGCGGGAGCCGGCTCGTGGTGGGCCGCACTCGCATTTTGTGTCGTCTTGTATTTGATGTTGCCTCTGCCTGTTTGTACCAGCTTCTCTATCCCTCCCAGATGGGAGATGCCAGTGATCATGAATCATAACACTGCAAAATAACGTCGGTCATTTTGATGCTGAGTAGAATGCTGCGGCGGGTGCCGTGCTTCGGCCTTTTTGGGTTGGTTGGGGGTGGGCCCTCTTGGTCCCTTCATGGTTCTGGCTTTACAGCCGGTTATACCTGGGGTCTGCCTCTGACGGATTCAGGGCTGAGTGTGCTGCCTGGCTTAGGTGCTGCTTGCTTGGTGCCCACCGCCGCGTGTGGCGCTGCCGTGGGTTCCCCCCCTTTTTTGACTTTTGGCAGGGCTCCTGCTTTTATTGATCCTGCTGGAACTCTGGAACTGATAGCGACCGCCGGCCTGTGATTGTAAAACCGTCTTGTTGTTTGATGTAAAGGAGGGGAGGGAGGGAGGGGGGGGGTGCATCCCCACACCGCACCAAGACGCACACTCGTGACCCCCCCCCTCGCAGCCAAGTGCGTGCCTCCATGAAACATGGAACATGTGCCAGGAGTAGGAATAATGACCAGAATAAAATTATTCTGGCCATTTGGCCAGAACATGGTTACTCGTGCTGGGGCAGCTCCGTGCGGGTGTGCTGCTCACGCCGCTTCCTGTGGTTGTGGGGTGGGGTCTTTTGGGTCCCGTCATGGTTTATACCTGGGCCCCCCCCTTTGACCACAGGAGGGGTTGAGTGTGGAGCCTGTGCTGTGGTGTCGCTGCTTGGCGCCCGACACTATGTGCGGCGTTTACCGAGGGTTCCCCCCCCCTCTTTTTTTGTTGGCGGTCTCCAAGAGTGCTTCCTCGTAAGTCCTGCTGGAGCTATGGAACCGAACGTGTGACCGCCAGAAAGTGGATTGTAAAACTCCCATCATCCGTGTGGCGGCTGGCTTACGACAGGGGGGTGTTGCCTTATGCCGCCCTGTTTCCCGACGCAGGGGTGACCTTTGCGCATGGCACCCTCTTTTCCGAAGTGGCGGTCATGTTTTGCAGCGCTGCCCAGCGCCTGGTGTCAGGAACACATTGATGTGCTGTGGGGAAGACACAGGGACAGCCATAGTAATGCCGAGAAGTGTGGACTGTGAGTGGGCTTCACACCACTCAAGAGTGGTGATCAGACAGTATGTTGATACTCAAAGAACAACGGTGTGCTTGTCATTGACACCTGGGCCGCTGGTGGGCTGCAGCTGCTCCACCAGCTCCAGCCCCTCCCCCAGCGCTTGCCGTGGTGCATTTCTTCCAACTTGTTAGCTCGCAGCTGCCGTGTGTCCTCGCGCCGGCTGGCTGGAAGAGCGGGCGCCCCGGGCCTCCGCTGCGCGGCTGCCCAGCCTGCCTCCTGCCTCCGCGGCAGTGACCCCCCTGCAAGCCGTCTCAGACAACCACCCCAGGCTTGGTGGGAGAGGGCGTGGAGGGGTGCGAGGAAAAGCTCTCGCCGAGAGCAGCACAACGGCATCCGTTTTGCGTGAGCACCCGCTGTGAATTGTGCCTGGTATGAGCGGGCAAAGCTGCTGGAGCCAGGGAAAAACCAACTTCTGAAATCCTTCTCAGGGTTCACTGCCGCGGGGGGCCGGTGCTGCGCGTGGGCCTCGGTGGGTGGGTTTCGCGCGCGGCCCTGCCGTGGTGGGGCAGCTGACGTGCAAACTGGCGGTGGCGCTTCAGCTGCGGGCTGGGGTGTTTTACAGGGTCTCCACGTACGCGCCCGGAGGACCCCAGGGCGTGAGTTAAGGCCTACACTACACGTTTAGGGGGGCTCTACTAGGAGAGCCCGCAAGGCCACGCAGCGCGCCAGCCTACCAGGGTGGCGCTTTAGCTGCGGGCTGGGGTGGACGAGCGCGGGCGGCCACCGGTGGAGGCGGCTCTGACGCCAGACCGTGTGGGGTACCGCGCGCGACCCAACCCCCCGCCTGCGCGGGGCTGCCCGGAATGGGGGCGGTGGTGTCGGGGTTGTGGCAGCTGCCGCCCCTCGACACTCGCAAGGCGCCCATCTGTTGGCTCGGGGTGAGGAGGATGGGCGGCTGGCGACTGCATGGCGTGCGACTGGCAGTCGCCGACTGGCTGGCGTGCGCGCTGCTTCTGGGGCTGCCTGGTTGCGGAGGCCGTGGTGCCCCCCTTTTGGTCACTGGAGGGGTTGAGTGCGAAGCCTGCACCGCGGTGTCGCTTGCTTGGCGCCCGCCACTGTGTGTGCATGTGGCGGTTACCGTGGGTTTTCCCCCTTTCTCCTGCTGGAACTTTGGAACTGATCTCAGAGAATGTGGCAGCAGTGGAGGGCACCCACTACCATCGCCGCGCCGCGTCGGTGCGTCCGGGACGGACCGAGTGTGCTGCGCCTTCTCTACCCTCCTGACCTCGAACCCCAACCACACAAAGACCCCACAGAGACTCGGCCGCTCGTTTTACAGGTTGTGAGGTAAGTTGTTTGTTGTAAGGAAAGTTGTTTGTCACTCGCTGGTCGCCCACTCTGGCTCTCAAAAGAATCAGCGCGCACCATTGGGCATTGGGCGCCTCCAGAGCCTCCAGAGCCTCTGCTCGTGGCCCACAAGGCAAGGGACAATCAAGTGGAACAGCACATGAAACAGGCACACTGGGTCGACATGGCGCTCAATCGGCGCTAACGCAGGGGGTATGGGTACAGGGTGTCGGGCTAACGCCGGGGGTGGGGGGGATGACAGTGACAGGAAGTGCGCGACTTGGGCTAACGTACAGGGGGGGGGGGGGGGCTCGCTCAACGGCAAGGTGTGGGGGGGGAAGGGGAAGGGGCCTGCTCTCGCGCCGGCTCTGTGCGTCATGGTGGGGTATGTCACAGCACACACAATGGCACGAGAGCGCGGTCGCGGGGCGGTGGCTGAGCGCCCTACCGGTGGCTGAACGCCAGGCCGGTGCTGTAGCCCGAGGAGCTCCCATCACCAACACCACCGCTGTCGCCGTCGTCAAACTGCTCATCGTCGTTGTCGTCGTCCCACGCGTCCATGTTTGACTGCATCGAAGAGCCCCACGCAGAGCCGTCGCGGTCCATGGCGCCCGATGACGACTCCGCAGACTCGCCGGACGACCCGCCGTCGCCCAGGCGCGGCTCCACCAGGCCCTCCTGCCCGAACAGCTTCTTGAGGTTGGAGAATGTGAGCTGCGACAGGTCTCGCACGACGAGGTCGGCCGACGCAAAGTTGTACACCGGCGTGTTGCCGGCGAGCACGACGCACTTCATGCCGAGCTCGCGCGCGACCTCGATGCTGTTGCTGCTGTTGCCGATGAGGATGCAGCGCATGGGCGGGCGCCCGATCTGAGCCGCCGCGTCCATGAAGTACCACTCGACCTCGGTCGCACCGCCGTCGTCGCCAGTCACGACCGTGTCGATGAGCGTGTCGAGTTTTGCGTGCTTCATGCGCTCGTGCACCACGCTCGCGCTCAGGCTGCCGCATGCCAGGCCCACAGGAATGTTGTACGTCTTGAGCGTGCGCAGGAAAGGCCCCGCCTCGAGCATGACTGGCTGCGGGTTCCTGTCGGCAGTCAGCGCTGCGTACTTCTGAACCTTGAGATCCGCAATCGTGCGCGCCACCGACGGGTTCTGCGTCCAATTAAACACAGCTGTGACGACGACATCGTCGCGGAGCCCCTTGACTCTGCGCGAAGCCGGGGGAGCGAGCGTGAGGCCAGGCGGGCGGGAGGGGCGACGCGTTGAGATGAGGTTGATCAACCAGCAGTTTTTTTTAGCACTAAGATAACTGTGGAAGCACACTGCTGGTTTATCAACCTCATCTCACGTGTTGCATGACAAGTACACAGTCGCCATGCGAGGCATGCGACCCATGAGGCATGGGTCAGGCATGGGTCGCATGCCAGACCTCACCTGCCCAATGAGGTTTTCAAGCTCCCCCTGCCCCCCCCCCTGACCCATGCGCCGTGCAACAAGCAGTGCCCTAGTGTGCAGTGTGCAAGCGAGGGGGCGCGGGTGCAAACAACAAACGCCAAACGCAGCGTACCTCCGGAAGAGGTGTCCCAACGGCCTCTGGTACCCGAGCTCCTTAGCCACCTGCAGCCATGCCTGCATCAAACGTGGGAGGAACATGGGTCAACATGGGTGCGCGTACTGAGGAAAGGGAGGCATGGGTGCTCAAACGCCGAGCACGAAAACACGCACGCATGACACAAGCATGACTGGCTTCTTCCCATCTCTTCCCACAGCTCCCGCCCCCGTTGGCCCTCTAGATACCACCCAGAGGGCTGGCGGGGGTGGGGGGGGGGGCCATGGGGAGCGGAGCCCATGCAACGAGGCGTCCATGCAACCTCGCACCTCGGTGTGTGCCTCCGTGGAATCCTGGAAGAGCACTCCGTCATGCTCAACCAGCACGCCGAACCACCCTGTTCCGAGACGTTCCATGCGCTGCAAGAGGGTGGAGAGGGAGTCAGAGCATGAGCAGAACAGAGCAGGAGCAGAACAGAGCAGCAGTAGTGACTCACTTGCAAGGGATTGTGCACGTTGGGATCATCAACGAGACCTTCAACCTCACGCGGCAGTGGGAGGAGCATCTCCATCTCTTCAACCTTGACAAACGCTGGCACGAAAGCGGGGGAGCGTGTTGCAGACTCTTCCGTGGAGCTGTAGCTCGTCGACACACTGGCAGACTGAGACAGCGTGCTGTCCTTGGGCGCCTGGGGGCGCGGGGCAACTGGTGCAGTCGTGGCACAAAGCACACGCGTGGTCGCACGTGCAGGAGGCCTGGCCCGTGCAGGAGCGTTGCATGGCGAAGTCCGGCGTGGCGTCAGGGTTGTAGATCGCTGATGAAACATTGTGGGAATGGTCGTAAACTTGCCACCGCGGCACCATGCAGCCATGCACACACATATGTGGACTGTAGGTGCTGCTCCGGGTGCTCCCTCCTGCTGCTCCCTCCCACTGCTTCTCCCTCCCTCTGCTTCTTCCTCCCCTCTGCTGCTCCCCGCTGCTGAGCTTGAACCAAGAACCAACATTTGTCAAAACAAAAACCCTTGTTGGCGCAACAACTTGGTTCAAACAGTTCAAAGGGCCACCGTAACACAAGGTAACACAAGGGTTGCAGGCGCACACTACACTACACGGCCGCTGCACCACCCCACTGGCTTGTTGTGGAGGAGAGAGGGGGGGGGACACACGCACACGCAACTAGCCACCCTGCTTGCCGCCGATGCACCCAGCCACAAGTACTCGAGCGCGCTTTACTTGAGCTGCGGGGAGGGGGGGCACACAGTGCAGGCGACGTGATACTTAGTCAGAACACTCCAGCGACACACAGGCTCCGCACGCACACACACACGCACGCCCCCCCCCCCCCGGTGTTGATGTGGCCGCCACGCGAGGCCGCTCCCCTCCCCCCCCCACCCCCCCAGGGGTCAACCCCTGTGCTGCGTCTTGTGACGTCGACCGCCCCATCGGGCCCGGGGCACCCGTTGGTCCGCGCACCCCCGCACCCCCGCCCACCTGGATGATGCCCGCTGCGATGAGCTTTTCGAGCTTCTTCATGATCTCCGGGCTTTTCAAGTGCGCCTGCGCCGCCTTCGGGTTCTCCTGGAAGTCGCGCAGGATGTTCTGCATGATCGGGTCCTTGAGCAGCGCCTGCACCTCGGGGTCGGCCATCGAGCGCGCCTGGCGCTCGGCAATCTCCTCCTTGGACGCCTCACCTGGGGAAGAGGGGGGGTGGCGTGCGGGGCATGGTGGCGTGTGGTTGGGTGGGTGGCGTGCACGAGTATACGAGTAGCACGCCTCGACCCATTATAGCGCAATGACTCCCACTACCGCACACACACCAAACGCCTCGCTCACAAGCCCCCCCCCCCCGACACACACACACACACACACCACACGCACAAACACACACACAATGCCTTGCTCACCGCTCGCAAAGCGGCCGATCGCGTTGAGGCACCCCTCGATGCCCTCCTTGAGCTCGGCGTTCTCAGGGTCGTGGCCCAGGCCGATCTGGTACGTCGCGATCGCCTGTGACGGGATCATGATGATGAGGGGGTTAGACAGTCCGTCGTCAAGTGGTGAAGTATGGTGCAGTGGCTCCGTTAAGGATCGTGGAAAATTGGTGGCTCAACCCGGGCCTCACGCTCTGTTCGCCAATCTCAACCCGACGGAGGCGAATTTTGGCCAGACAAAATAAAAAATGCAGATTTTCACACTTTTACGGGTCGGAATTCGCGCCATCTCAACCCGACGCGCCCGTCCGAATCGGCCAATCTCAACCCGAAAGTGCACTTTGTCGGGTTGCGGGTTGGCTAACGGAAACACTGGTAGGAGGTCCTATGGTGTCCACATGCGCCCGGGGGGCGCGTAGGAGTAAGGGATGAGGTTGAGGGTTTAGCTCCAACGTGTACAACCTGCAAAACCTGGTGTCCACACGGGGCACATGAGGAGGAGGAGGGTGCATTTGATGATATAGAGGTGGCGCTGGTGGTGTGCGTGGGGTGCGTGGGTAGCAGCCCGCGCCAGCTGGACGACCCCAACAACCAACTCTGCAACCCACCAACCTCCAAACAACCTTTAAACACCCCCCCCACCTTGTCGTACTCCGTCATGAAGAACTGCGGCGCGCCCTTGCGCGAGTAGCCCTTAGCGAACGAGGGCAGCACCCCCTCTGCCAGCTGGACGACCCCAACAACCACCTATCCAGCCACCCGACCACCTCTTAACACCCGCCAAACAACCTCCTAACACACACACACCACCCCACCTTGTCGTACTCCTTCATGAAGAACTGCAGCGTGCCCTTGCGCGAGTAGCCCTTTGCGAATGAGGGCATCAGCTCGATGCAACGGTCGGCCGCCTTGACGCCCTCCGGGTACGCGCACAGCTTCGTGTAGCACGCGGCGAGGTTGGAGTAGAGCTTGTACGCGTCGGGGTTGACCGACGGCGGGCCGCGCTGGAGCGCCTCGCTGTACGCGGCGACCGCCTCGGGGTACTTCATGTCCTGGGTGTGTGTGTGTGGGGGAAGGGGGTGTCATGCGTGTGTGAGGGGGCCATGCGTGGCTGTGTGTGTGTGTGTGTGTGTGGACCGACGTCGGGCCGCGCTTGAGCGCCTCGCTGTACGCGGCGACTGCCTCGGGGTACTTCATGTCCTGGGTGTTTGTGTGGGGGGGAAGGGGGTGTCATGCGTGTGTGTGGGGGCCATGCGTGGCTGTGTGTGTGTGTGCGTGTGTGGACCGACGTCGGGCCGCGCTTGAGCGCCTCGCTGTACGCGGCGACCGCCTCGGGGTACTTCATGTCCTGGGTGTGTGTGGGGGGGGAAGGGGGTGAAATGTGTGTGTGGGGGGGGCCTTGCGTGGCCGTGTGTGTGTGTATGTGTGTGTGGAGTAACGTCGGGCCGCGCTTGAGCGCCTCGCTGTGCGCGGCAACCGCCTCGGGGTACTTCATGTCCTGGGGAGGAGTGTGTGTGTGGGGGGGGGGAGTGTGGGGTGTACGGGATGGGAAGTGTTGCTTGGCCTAGTCGAGCTTCATACTCGTTTGACTGTTTTGACTATTCTTTTCACCCCACGCACCTTGAACGCCTGGTTGCCCTTCTCGCGCTCCACCGCGCAGAGCTCCATGTCGACGTAAGCGCCCTCGCGCTGCGCCTTGAGCGCCTTCTCGGCGTCGTGCAGCTTCTTAAGCGTGTCTGTAGGGAGGAAGGGGGCAGCGGGCGATGTGTGGGTGGGTGTGCGTGTGCGCGTGTCAGGCGCTGGTCGGTCACCCGCCTCTTTGAAAGACATCCCAGCGCACGGGTCAAGACCTCACAATCGCCGGGGTGCATTGCTGTTAGTAGTACAGGCATTGCCGGTGCATGCGGACGGCCTCATGTGACGCTTGGTCGGTTGGTTGTGTGCGTGTGTACGGGGGGGGGCTTTGAGCGCGCCTCCTCAGCATCGTGCAGCTTCTTGAGCGTGTCTGTGTTGAGCGTGGGGCGGCGTGGGGGGGGTCTGCTGAAGACGCCAACGCCAACAGCGTCCTCCAAACTGCGTCAGAATCACAAACAGAAAGAAGAAAAACTTAACGGGCTAGGGTCGACGGCCTGCCCTGTCGTTCTCTTTTTCTCTCTTCCTCACCCTCGGTGCGGTGCTCCATCAGCGACTTCCCGAACACTGCGATCGCATCCTCAAACTGCGACAGCTTCATGAGCGCAGACCCCTTGCGCGTGAGCGCCTTGGCGACCAGCTTGTAGTCGGCGCGCAGCTCGCGCCCACGCTCAACAGCGGTGTCGCAGTCCTATGGGGGGGGCGTGTGTGTGTGTGTGTGTGCGTGTGTGTGTGCGCGGAAGAGTCTTGGCGACCAGCTTGTAGTCGGCGCGCAGCTCGAGCCCACGCTCGACAGCGGTGTCACAGTCCTATGGGGGAGGGGCCGTGTGGTGGTGTGTGTGCACGTTTGTGTGCGTGGGGGGGGGGGCGACCTTACAGTCTTGTTGGACGCCTTTAATGGTGTGTGTGTGTGTGTGTTTGCGTGTGTGCATGTGAGTGTGTATGTGGAAGAGCCTTGGCGACGAGCTCGTACTCGGCGCCGCAGCGACGAGCGCGTACTCGGCGCCGCAGTCCTATACAGGGGGCGCATACGCTAAGTGGGTGAGGATGGAGAGGTGGAAGGGGTGGGGAGGCCGCAGCTCGCGCCCACGCTTGACAGCGGTGTCCCGTGTGGTCGATTGCACAGTCCGTCGGTGCGTGTGTGTGTGTGTGTGTGCGTGTGTGTGAGTGAGCGCGTGTGTGTTGTGTGTGTGTGTGCGTGTGTGTGCACGAGGAACGCTGGTGTGGTGTGCACTGTGAACCTGTGCTGTTTTGACATGGGCGCAAGCTTGGCGTGCAGCTTGCGCCCCCCCCCCCCCCCCCCCCCCCGCACACACACACTACGATGCACTTTCTGTGGTCGCACACCTCAAAGTAGACGTCCGAGCGGCTGGTCGTGAACGAGATGCCGCCCCCTGCACATGCACACACACACTCTCCCTCCCCCCCCCCACACACACGCACACACACACACACACACACACACACCTCGATGCACTTTGCCAAGTCGCACATCTCAAAAGTAGACGGCCGAGCGGCTGGTCGTGAACGAGATGCCGTCGCCCACACATGCAAACACACATGCACACACACACACACACCTACACACACACACACCTCGATGCACTTTGCATAGTCGCCCATCTCAAAGTAGACGGCCGAGCGGTTGGTCGTGAACGAGATGTCGGTGTCGTCCAGCTCCATCGCTTTGTTGTAGTGGGCTGCAGGTGTGTGTGTGTGTGTGTGTTTGTGTGTGTGTGTGTGTGGCCGGGTTCCTGGTCGCGTGCTTCGAGACAAGCGCCGCATGCGTAACAGTCGCGGTGGCAGATGGCAAGCTAGGGGTCCCACTTTTGACAGTCCCCTGGCCTATTCTCTAGCTCTGGGGAACTTGCAAGCGCAGGCCCACTTAAGACGCCAACATGATCGTCCGACAGGCTACAGTGATTTCTTTTCCGGCTGTACACTGGGCAGATGGCAAGCTAGGGATCTCACTTTTGACAGTCTCCAGCATGATTTCTAGCCTATTCTGTAGCTCAGGTGCGCTTGCAAGCGAAGGCCTAACACGCCACTGTCGATATACAGTGGGCGCGAGCAGAGACAGAGGACAGGGACAGGGACACGCCATGATCAGAGTGTACTGAGGGGAAGGGGAGAGAGGCATGTGCTGCTGACCGAATCCCAACACCAACATGAGCGTCCGACAGACTACAGTGATTTCCATCTCGGCTGCACACTGGGCACCGGGCGCAGCCGGAACTCCAGTAGCATGGCTCTGGAGGAATAAGGAAACTCCTGAAAAGGAAATCACTGCACGACTGAAGACTGTGAGAGCGTAAAATCGACACATGCGCACACACCTATCGCGGTGGGGAGGTCCGTTGCCTCGTCTCTAGCTAGGTAGCGCTTGCACTCACAGGTATAATACACCAACATAGACGTCCAACAGGCTGTAAAATGTGGCACACACACACCCCACCCACACACGCACCTATCGCGGTGGGGAACTCCTTTGGCTTGTCCTTAGTTAGGGTGCGCTTGCAAGCACCTCTCTTACACGCTGACGTGGGCTTCCGACAGACGGTATAATCGTCCCCCCTCACCCCCTTCACGCCCCCCCCCCCCACCCACACATGCACCTGATCGCGGTTGGGAAGTCCGTTGCCTCTTCTCTAGCTAAGGTGCGCTTGCAAGTACCTGTCTAATGGGCGTCTGACAGAGTAGAATCCCCCCCCCACACACACACACCACCCCACACACACCCCTCCCACACACGCACCTATCGCGGTGGGGAAGTCCTTTGCCTTGTCCTTAGTTAGGGTGCGCTTGCAAGCACCTCTCTTACACGCCGACATAGGCATCCGACAGACGGTATAATCGCCCCCCCACCCACCCACCACCACACACATACACACACACACACACACATAGGGTTGTGGGCAACCGTATATCCCGTATATCCGTATCCGGCCGTATATACGGATGTCAAAAGCGGGCGGTATACGCACTGCAATATACGGTTCATTCTTATTTTTGTGTGGATTGCGGGGGTTCGATTAACGGAGGCGCGTTCTCGTCGCCGAGCCCTGGACCCAGCAATGCGGCGCTGCTGATGACGAGGATCTCCGTGCCGCTGACGAGCGGGGTAAAATACGACTGGCCCGGCTCCTGCTAGACTGCCCCTCGGTGGAACACTTCAGGAGCGGCTTGCCCGGCGCTGCCATGGCTTGGCGAGTAGCCGCGGCGCTGCCGCGGCCCGTGCTGGGAGACGGCCCTTATCCTCCCCCCATGCAGGACGCCATGCGGCACCGATCTCGACGAGTTGATCGACGAGCGGAGGAGCTGGCGCCCGTCAATGCATGCTGGACATTGGTCAAGATGGCTGCCCGTGGAGGCGGGCTACCATCACGGCTTCAGCGGTGGCGACCGCCGAGGCAACACAGAGTAAATCCGCTTCACCAATCGCAGCGTTCGTCACCGCGCTCATCCTCGGGGTCGCTCGTCTGCCGGTGACTGGCGTTGGAAGGTCTTCAGGCAGCCTCCATGACAACTCTGTCGTCCATGCACCCCTGGAGGGTGGGACCTGGCCATGCATGAGGCATGGGGCGCCGGCTGAGCCCCATGCAAACGAGAGCTGGACAGCCATGCACTGCCAGGCGGGGACCGTTCCAGTCAGCGCCAGTCGGCTCTGCCGGCTTGACTGGCCACAAGGCCACTACTGTGACCCTGAGGAAGGCCCTCTCCTATATGCTCCTTGCCAGACATGTCTCTCAGAGCCCGCTGTTTGGGGAAGTCTAGCCGGCGGGAGCGGTAGTCTATTGGCCGGGAGCCGGCGGTACTCTAGTACTTAAGTGTGCTGGAGTATCGGCGGGTGTCTCTAGTAGAAGAGTAGCCTGCTTAGCTGGAAACCCCGTGTTACTGTTACTGGATTGCGGCTGACGCCGCCGCGATCGGGCCGCAACGGGTCGCAACGGGTCGCAAACAGCCTCAGTAGCAGTAAGCAAGCGATATAGGATGGGGTAACGTGGGCCGCAGGTCCTTCAGCAGACAGCCAATGGGGACACACCTTGGAGTCACACAAACGGCAAGACTACTCCCCGAATACAGCACGGAATCGGGCGATTCTTCTTGCATTGTTAATTTCATGACCAGCGCTGTCGATTGCATGCAGCTTTGGGGGGTAGTGGTGATGTGCATGGGGCGCATGCATGGGGCTCATGGGGCGGGTGGCGCAACAACTTTGGGGTCTGTCTGGGTCGAGGTCTGGGGTCTTGGGTCTGGGGCCTGAGGTCTGGGGTCTGGGGTCTGCAGTCTGGGGCGGGGGCGGGAGGCGGGGGCGGGGTCTGGGGCCTGGGTCTTGGGTCTTGGGTCTTGGGTGTGTGTGTGGGTACAGGGTTTGGGTGTGTGTCTGGGTCTGGGTCTGGGTGGGGTAGGGTCTCGGCTCTTACTTGCTCAGCATTTTAACAAGGGATGGGGGCCCTTGGGTACTGAACTAGATCAGGTCGTAGACTAAACGGAGGGGGGAGGAGGGAGGGGAGGGGAAGGGAGGAGGGAGAGGACTTGGCTTCCGCACCGCACGCACCGCGGCCGCCCGTGCAGCCACAATACGGTTTTGGCATTTACTGAAAAACCTTGGCACGCATGATGATCACACCGAGAGCAACAGTGCCCCTTGTAAATCCAGCGTTCCAACGGCGTGTCTCTCACCCAATTTGACATACATATGAGGCAGCTGTGCTACATATACGGATACGGATATACGAATATACGGTCGTATGTACGTATATACGGATACACGGGGCCGTCCGTCTACGGTTGCCCACAACCCTACACACACACACCACCCACCCACCCACCCACCCACACCTATCGCGGTTGGGAAGTCCTTTGCCCTGTCCTTAGTTAGGGTGCGCTGCGGGCACCTCTCTTACACGCCGACATGGGCATCCAAAAAGACGGTAGAATCGCCCTCCCCCCCCCCACCACACACACACACACACACACACACACACACACACAACACCCACCCACCCACACCTATCGCGGTTGGGAAGTTCTTTGCCCTGTCCTTAGTTAGGGTGCGCTTGCGGGCACCTCTCTTACACGCCGACATGGGCATCCGACAGACGGTATAATCCCCCCCCCCACCACCACCACACACACACACACCACACACGCACCTATCGCGGTGGGGAAGTCCTTTGCCTTGTACGCTGCGTTGCCTGCCTCCTTCTCCTTGAGGGCTGCCGCCTGCGTGCTTAGGCGGCCGTGGGCCTGCGGGTGTGGAGTGAGGTGTGGAGAGAAGTGTGGAGCGGGGTGTGGGGTGAGGTGTGGAGTGAGTGCGGCCGCCTGCGTGCGTGGGCGGTCATGCGTGGGCGGCAGGCGGCACACGCACAGGCATACACACACACGCACACGCGCACACACACTCAGGCACACAGGCACACGCTTACACACACACACAGGCACACGCACACAGGCATACGCACACAGCGCACGCACGCACACACACACACACATAGGCACCAACACATACACACACACACGCACACACACACACAAACACACACGCACACACACACACGCACACACATACACACACAACCTCCCCCCCCCCCCCACACACACATGCAGAGCGGCATGACGCCCCTCCACTTTGCTGGGTCTAATGTGCCATCAAAGGCATCCGACGGACTGTAAAATCGACCACACATGACCACACACGAAAACACGCAACCACTCACCGGCACCTCCCCAGCCGGCGTGGCAGCCGCCGGCTCCGGCGCCTTTACACCCGACTTGCCCGGCATGCAGGACCCGTCTGCGCCGTGCTCGTGGTCGTGCGCGCCAGCGGCGGGGGGGTCTGACATCGCGGCGTCACCGTCGCCAAACTTGAAGCCGAACGCGAGCTCGAGCATGACCTAGGTTTGGGGGGGTTGGGGGGTGGCTTTGGGGTTTCGGGGTAAGGAGCAGGTTTAAGGTTTGGGGGCGAAGGGTTTTGGCGGCGAGGGGGTCTGACATCGCGGCGTCGCCGTCGCCAAACTTGAAGCCAAACGCGAGCTCGGGCATGACCTAGGTTTGCGGGGGGGTGGGGGGGAGGGGGCAGGGTTACGGGGTTAAAAGGTTTGGGGTGAAGGGTTTCAGCTCGAGCATGACATAGGTTTAGGGGGGGTGCGGATCGGTTGGGGCATTGGGTTTGGGGTTTAGGGGTTGAGAGGTTTGGGTTTGAAGGGTTTTGGCGGGGGGGGGACTTCACATCGCGGCGCCGTCGCCACACTACAGCCAAACGAGAGCTTGCACATGACCTGGGGCGGGATGTGTGGGGGGGTGAAGTTGCGGGTTTGTGTTTAGGCTTTCGGCGGCACGGGCGTTGGGCCGCGTCGCGACAGCTGCAGCTGCAGCAACAAACATATCAGCGCTGCTGCTGCTGCTGCTGCATTCGACCACGTGACATAACTGAGCGCGTGCTCGAGCCATGGCCTGGGGTTGCTAGGTACTTGGCTCATGGCACCTGAAACAAATCTATCAGCGCTGCTGCTGCTGCATTCGACCATGTGACGTGACGCCGAGCGCAAGCGCGAGCTCGAGCATGACCTGGGCATGGGGCAAGGGCTTGTAAACGTAAATTAAACGTCAAAGTTGGGGGTTGGTTTTCGGGCTGTCGGCGGCACGGGGGTTTGGCCGTGTCGCGTCAGCTGCAGCAACAAATATATCAGTGCTGCTGCTGCAGCTGCTGCTGCTGCTGCTGCATTCGACCACGTGACGTGACGCCGAGCGCAAGCGCGAGCTCGAGCATGACCTGGGCATGGGGCAAGGGCTTTAAAACGTAACTTGAACTTAGCAGCTGGGGGGTGGCTTTCAGGCTTTCGGCGGCACGGGGGTTCGGCCGCGTCGCGTCAGCTGCAGCAACTGCAACAAATATATCAGCGCTGCTGCTGCTGCTGCATTCGACCACGTAACATGACGTCGGGCGCGAGCGCGAGCCATGGCCTGGGGTTGCTGGGCTCACTTGCCTCATGGTGGGCCTGGACCACGCAGATCCCCCAAGACAGCCCTAGCCCTCAACCACAACCCCCCCTCTACAGGCCCTTCCCACACTAGCTTGTACCAAATTGGTGCCACATTTAGGGATCCCCACCAGAAAGTGCGGACTCCCCAGCAACTTGTTCAAAGTTGGACGGGGGTTAGACTGCAAGTCGGACACCGCCCGACAAACCATGCGACAACCTCAGCCCAACACCACGATGCCCCTGGACCCTACAGCCGCGAGCCCCTACACCACAAACCCGTCTCCCACACACCTGTGTAAGTGTGGGTTCCCCAGGTACTTGTTCATGCTGGACGTTGGACTGCACGTCGGACACCGCCCGACAACCCTGCAACAATTCCAGCCCAACACCGCGATGCCCCTGGAACCTACAGCCGCAAACCCCTACACCACAAACCCGTCTCCCACACCTGTAAGTGTGGGTTCCCGAGGTACTTGTTCATGCTGGACGCTTTGGACAGCACGTCGGACACCGCCCGACAACCCTGCGACAACCCCAGCCCAACACCACGATGCCCCTGGAACCTACAGCCGTAAACCCGTACACCACAAACCCGTCACACACCTGGAAGTGTGGGTTCCCGAGGTACTTGTTCATGCTGGACACGTTGGACTGTACGTCGGAGAGCATCGCCATGAACGCGGGCGTGCCCAGCAGCGGGCGCGTGCGCGGGTCCATCGCGAGCTTGGCCATGAACTCGGGGCGGGAGAAGGGCGACTTGGCGGTCGAGGGGCGCGCCGCCGCGGCCTGGGAGTCGGCCAGGCCCGTCTTGAGCAGGTCGTTGGTAGGGTCCTGTGGGGGTGAGCGGGGGCGGGTGGGGCAGGTTTGGGGGTTTGGGGGTGCGTGCATGCTGCAAATATGACACCCACATCACACCACCGTGTGCCATCAAAGGCGTCCGACGGACTGTAAAATCGGACACCACCAGTCCCAACAACCGACGCGTGGAATGCTGCAAACGTCACACCCACCCCGCTAGGAGTGTCCTTAGGCGATCACCCGGGGAGGTTCGAAGCGTCGGTGTGAGGGCCGGGGGGGGGGGGGGGGCTTCTCCGTGCACGCATACCACCACCCTTGTTAGGGCCAGAACTTGACTTTGAGGTGGTGGTACTAGTCGTAGGACTAGTGCTGGAAAGCCGGTGTAACTGTTACTGCTACTGCAAATGCATGCCCACCAGCACGAGGCCATCCGTGTACGCCTTGCCCGCCGCCTGGTAGTCCTCCATGCCGTAGTAGGCAGCGCCCAGGCGAGAGTAGCCCTTGGCCCAGTCGGGCTTCAGCGAAACGCACTGCGCATGGTGGAGTGGGGCGGGGCGGGTGGGCTCAGGGCTCCCACTCGCAGCGCTTCTGGGATGGCTCCCACTGCTGCTGCCACGCCACGACACGCACGGGGACACGCACGCGTGCATGACTCACCTCCTGGGCGTCCTGCAGCGCGCCGTCATACTCCTTAAGGCTGGCCTGCATGCGTGCAGTGAGCGGGTGGGTAGGGTGAGGGGGGGAGGGCACGAGCATGCGCATACCTCCATGCATGGCGCAAATGTCATGCATGGCAGGCTGCCTCGTGTCGCCAGGGGAGGACCGCACGCGGCGAGGTGCGGTGCACGAGAGAGAGGCGGTCGCATGCGGCGCCGATGGGAGCGTGGATGCGGCAAGATCCCCCCCCGCCAGCACGCCACTACACTCCGACCCGACACGCACCTTCGCCGCCGACCTGTTCGAGAACAGCACGTGGTTCTTCGGGTCCACCGCGATGGCCTGAGTGAAGAACTCAATTGCCTCGGGGTAAGAGGCGGCACTGAAGGCGGCGTTGCCCTTGGCCTGCGCGAGAGGAGGGTGCATTTTGGTGCCAGATCAGTGCATGGCTTTGTAGTACGCTGCACGCCCCTCCTGACCCCCTCATCTGCGTCATGCATGCGCATGCGTCCCACCTTGAGCTCGTCCGCCGACATGGTGTTCAGTGGCCTGGTAGAGAGCGCGGGAAGGGGAGATGCGGGGGGGGGGCACGCTCTGGCTGTTCGACGTGCGCCTCACTAGTTGGCTACTGATCCGGCACTCGATGCCTGCAGCCCACTAGTAGTAGGGAACTTCTAGAACACCCACACCAACCCCTGACCCACACACTATCACACTCCACGCTTCCTTACATTCATTCATTCATTCATCCTCTGTGCATGTTGAAGCATGTTTGGATTGATCGCGACTTTGACTAATGGGCAGCCTGGGCGGCTATGGGCCTTCGGCCTGTTCGCCACAGTTGCCACTGGAATGATCGGCTACGCCTTCTCTCAAGCGACCGCCACCCCTCAGAGCCTGCAGGAGCAGCAGCGTGCCGTGCGTGACATGCCCATGGACTCACAGGTGGGTGAGCGCATGGGCACTGTTGCATGGCAGCCATGCGCCATGCCTGCATGCATGCATGTCGTGGACGCCATCCGCTCGCCATCCCCTGGCCCAGGGGATGGCCAGCCCAGTGTGGATGCTGGAAGCACGCGCTGCCACGCCTACCCCACTGACCCCCATCCCCCCCTATCCCCTGCAGAGGATGGCGACCGCGCAGCAGGAGCGCCTGTCGCACATGATTAAGGACATGGTGGACGGACGAGGGGATGATCACTGGGCGGCAACGATGAGGTGCGGGGTGCGCCGGGGTGGGGGGGGGGGCTGTCATGCTTGGTCGCCTGCTGAGTGTGCCAGCTGGTCTGTACCCATGGGGGTCTGTTGTTTCTGTCCAGCGGACGTGCCTGGCCCAACACACAAGTAGCACGGGGACCAGCAGCCCTCTGACTTCATTGCGACGTCCGCACCGCACCCATCTCTGCCACCACCGCACCGAACTGCCCACCGCACGTGTACGCACACAGGGGAACGCTCGTGCCGCACCCCAACCAGGAGAACAAGACGATTGGCGCTGAGAATGAAAAGGTGGCACGAGAGGTGTCGAAGTCGCGGTGATGCGGCATGGAGGGGGGCGGGGGGGCGGTTTCGCCAAGCGGAGTTTGATGCGAGGTAGCAGGGTAGAGAGAGGCAGTAGAAGCAGTTGCGTCTGGGGGGCTTACATTCACCTATTTTAATTTGAATCACACTTAAAACGTTAAAACGCAGTTAAAACGTAACAAAAACAAAACTCACAAAAGTCACCGGACAAACCGGAAAGAACGTGTTGAGCTTCCAAGAGATCTTCCTACTTATTAAGACGAGGGAGGTCTACCTGTGTAAAACGTCAAATCCCATATTATATATTATTCGTTCTATTAGGTCGGTGCAACTGCACACTGGTCTGGGGACTGCTCGCGGAAGCAGCTCGCAACGCCTGCCGAGAGACCTTGCCGAGAGACCTCGCCTGCCACTGCACCTCGCCTGCCACTGCACCTCGCCGAGAGACCTCGCCGAGAGACCTCACCGAGAGAACTTGCCTGCCATTGCACGACAGTTCATAAATGGATCCGGAATCCCAGTCAACGCGCGGCACGCTTGATGTCGGCGTCTCCGGGCCATTATGCCCAACGAATCCCCAAAGCGCTCCACCTGCCAAGGTAGCAAAATCTGCACAGCTGCACAGCGTCCCGTCGCAGCTGCGGGCCTCGCTCTGGCGTTTGGAGGGATGAGGAGATCAGGGCGGCAAACTCCATCATCGCCCGCGTGTAGAGGCCCGGGCGGCACCCCGCGCTCGGCTGCCAAGGACTAGCGCAGCTCATCCTGTCACAGCATGTCCAGCCGCAGCGCTCGGCCGCCGCTCACCAGCAGCCTGGCGCAGCCCTCGACCGCTGCTGCTCACATCACAAACGAGTCCTTGGCCGCGAGCGTGAAGCAGCCCGGGCGCGGCGCCGGCGTCAAGACGCCCCACACTCGGCTGCCAGTTTCGAAGGGCGGCAGACCCTCCTGTCACAGATGTCCAGCTGCAGCTCTCGACCGCTGCCGCTCACATCACAAACGAGTCCTTGGCCGCAAGCGTGAAGCAGCCTGTGCGCGGCGCCATAGTCAAGACGTCCACACGCTCGACTGTCAAGGACTGGAACAGACCGTCCTGACCTGCTGCACAGCAGCACAGCATCCCGCCGCAGCGCTCGGCCGCTGCTGCTCACATCACAAACGAGTCCTTGGTCGCGAGCGTGAAGCAGCCCGGGCGCGGCGCCGGCGTCAAGACGTCCACACGCTTGGCTGCCAAGGAATGGAACAGACCGTCCTGACCTGCTGCACAGCAGCACAGCATCCTGCCGCAGCGCTCGGCCGCTGCCGCTCACATCACAAACGAGTCCTTGGTTGCGAGCGTGAAGTACCCCGGGTGCGGCGCCGGCGTCGAGACCGCGCTGAAGCGGCCGAGCCCCTTGCCGCCCGCCTCCTTCTTGTGGTGCTTGATCGCGCTCTCGCCGTCGCGCACCAGGAAGTGCGACTTGAGCGACTTGGGCACAGTTGCGCCCTGGCGGAGAAAGAGAGAGAATCAGAGTAAGTGAGAGAGAGGCAGTGTGGGTGAGAGGGCGAGTGTCGTGAGAGAGAGGCAGAGGGAGAGAGGGAGAGTGTGTGTGAGAGAGAGGCATAGAGAGAGTGCGCATGCAACTTGAGCGACTTGGGCACAGTTGCGCCCTGGTGGAGAGAGAATCAGAGTAAGTGAGAGAGAGGCAGTGTGGGTGAGAGGGCGAGTGTGAGTATGTGTGAGAGAGAGAGGCAGAGAGAGAAGAGGGAGAGTGTGAGTGAGAGAGAGGCAGAGAGAGAGTGCAAGTGCGACTTGAGCGACTTGGGCACAGTTGGGCCCTGGCGGAGAGAAGTGAGAGAATCAGAGTAAGTGAGAGAGAGGCAGTGTGGGTGAGAGGGCGAGTGTGAGTATGTGTGTGAGCAAAAGAGGCAGAGAGAGAAGAGGGAGAGTGTGAGTGAGAGAGAGGCAGAGAGAGAGTGCGCATGCGACTTGAGCGACCTAGGCACCGTTGCGCCCTGGCGGAGAGAAGTGAGAGAGAGAGTGAGTGAGAGAGAGGCAGTGTGGGTGAGAGGGCGAGTGTGAGTATGTGTGTGGGCGAGAGGCAGAGAGAGAAGAGGGAGAGTGTGAGTGAGAGAGAGGCAGTGTGGGTGAGAGGGCGATTGTGAGTGTGTGTGTGAGAGGCAGATAGAGAGAGGGAGAGTGTGAGTGAGAGAGAGGCAGAGAGAGAGTGCGCATGCGACTTGAGCGACCTAGGCAATGTTGCGCCCTGGCGGAGAGAAGTCAGAGAGAGAGTGAGTGAGAGAGAGGCAGTGTGGGTGAGGGCGATTGTGAGTGTGTGTGAGAAGATGCGCGTGCGAATTGAGCGGCTTGGGCACCGTTGCGCCCTGGTGGAGAGGAGTGAGAGAGTGAGAGAGTGAGAGAGAGGCAGTGTGAGTTAAGAGGGGGAGGGAGGGTGAGTGAGAGAGAGAGGCAGAGAAAGAGAGAGTGCGAGTGCGACTTGAGCGGCTTGGGCACCGCTGCGCCCTGGCAGAGAGGAGAGAGAGAGAGTGAGAGAGAGGCAGTGTGAGACGGAGGGCGAGCATGAGTGAGAGAGGCGGCGTCACGCAGCCACTTTGCACCCCATCGAGTGCGAGGCCCCTCGGACAGCCCCCCCTCCCCCCCACACAAGTGTGGATTTGTGTGGATGCATCCGCACCTTCATCAGCAGCAGCGTCACGCAGTCGCGGTGCAGTCCGTCGATCGCGAGGGCGATCGGGGCGCGGCCGCTTGCGTCGAAAGTGTCCATGAGCCCTGCGTGCACCTGCAGGTGTGTGTGTGGGTGTGTGCGTGTGTGTGTGTGTGTGCTTGCGTTGAAAGTGTCCATGAGCCCCGCGTGCACCTGCACCTGCAGGTGTGTGTGTGTGTGTGTGTGTGTGTGTGCGTGTGTGTGCGTTTGTGCGTGTGAGTGTGCGCGCGTGAGTGTGTGTGCTTGCGTCGAAAGCGTCCATGGGCCCCGCGTGCACCTGCAGCAGGTGTGTGCGTGTGCGTGTGTGTGCGTGTGTATGCGTCGAAGGCGATCATAAGCCCTGCGTGCACCTACAGGTATGTGTGTGTGCGAGTGCGTGTGTGTATTGCCCGTGGCTCGCTGACACACGCACACACACACACACACACACACACGGGCACCTGCAGCAGGTGGTGCAGGCTCTTGGCGTGCCCATGGCTTGCTGCCACTGACACACACACACACACACGGGCACCTGCAGCAGGTGGTGCAGGCTCTTGGCGTGCCCGTGGCTTGCTGCGAGGTGCAGTGGCGACTGGCCGCCGGGCGTGGTCACTTCCCCTGGGTGCGCACCCTCGCGGAGCAGCATTTCGAGCACGTCCTGTGTGTGTGTGTGTGTGTGTGTGCGTGCGTGCATGTGCGTGCAGTGTGTGTGTATGTGTGTGTGCGCGCGCACGTGCACATGCGTTTGTGGAACAGGCTCAAGCGCAGTTGTGTGTGTGCGTGTGTGCACGCGCGCGCGCGCGTATGCATGTGTGTGTGTGTGTGTGTGTGGGTGGGTGTGCAGCACACACACACGACCACGCGCACACATACCTTCTTCCCCAGCAACGCCGTGTGGTGCAGCGGTGCAAATCCTCCGCCCCATCTTCCACCCAACCCCCCAACCATTAACCCCCACCCCAAACCCTTAGGGGGGTCGCCCCCCCCCTACACACACTTCTGGAGGCCTTTATATATGTACAACCCATGTTGAAACAGAAGGGGGGATGGGGGGAGAGCCCCTAGCAGCGCCAAGGGCTGAGGAGCTGCAATGGAAGATTTCTTACCCCCAAAGATTTCATACCCCGTGCCCCCCTACCCCCAACCCTCACCCCAAACCCTTAACCCTCACCCCAAACCCTCACCCCAAACCCTCACCCCAAACCCTAAAACCAACCCTGAAGCCCTAGTGTTTGTTTACGTACCTTCTTCCCTAGGAACGCCGCGCGGTGCAGCGGCGTGACCCCGTCGCCCCAGCTTCCATCAGCTTTTCCCCAGCCAGTGATTTCCTTTTTGGCTCTACACACCCATTTGGCTGTATGCTGGCTGTACTTTGACCTTGCACACAGCTCAACACTTACAATGGATTGTAAGTCTGACGAGCCCACCAGACAGAGCACGTCAACAGCTTTCAAATTACCTATGTTTGAGGACAAACGGTCAACGGGAGGTCAACGGCCAACGCGGTCAAAGCAAAATCCGGCTGTGGAAGAATAAATTAAAAAAACGGAAAATAAAACCACCGACCCCAAACCCCAAACCCCCACCCCCCCAAGCTTACCTTCTTCCCTAGGAGCGCCGCGCGGTGCAGCGGCGTGAACCCGTCCGCGTCGCGCGCGTCCAGCTTCACCCCAGCTTCCACCAGCTTCCACCAGCTTCCACCAGGTTCCACCCCAACCCCCAAACTCCTACACCCCCAAGCCTACCTTCTTCCCTAGGAACGCTGCGCGGTGCAGCGGCGTGAACCCGTCCGCGTCGCGCGCGTCCAGCTTCGCCCCAGCTTCCACCAGCTTGGAGCAGCAGGCGGCCTCGCCAGCCTCGGTCGCGCGATGGAGGGGCGTCATGCCGGCCTGTGTGTGTGTGCGTGTGTGTGTGTGTGTATGCATCCATGGGTGTGTGGGAGGTTGTGTGTGTGCATGTGTGGGGGGCGACATCTCATTCACGACCAGCCGCTTCGCCGTCTACTTTGAGATGGGCGACCACGCAAAGTGCATCGAGGTGTGTGTGTGTGTGTGTGTGTGTGTGTCTGCATCCATGGGTGTGTGGGAGATAGTGTGTTTGCATGTGTGGGGGGCGACATCTCATTCACGACCAGCCGCTCGGCCGTCTACTTTGAGATGGGCGACCACGCAAAGTGCATCGAGGTGTGTGTATGTGTGTGTGTGTGTGAGTGTGTGTAGGTCTGCCGTGCAGAGTTCTCTGTAACGATCTCTCTCTCTCTCTCTCTCTCTCTCTCTCTGTGTGTGTGTGTGTGTGTGCATCCATGGGTGTGTGGGAGATTGTGTGTGTGCATGTGCGGGGGCGGCATCTCCTTGCTGGTGTGCTGTGTGTGGTGTGGGGTTTGGGGGGGTCAGAGTTGCCCAGCATGCCATTCCTCTATCCTTCCTTCCTTCCTTCCTTTCCTTCCTTCCTTCCTTCCTTCCCTTCCTTCCTTCCTTCCTTCCTTCCTTCCTTCCTTCCTTCCTTCCTTCCTTCCTTCTTTCCTTCCTTCCTTCCTTCCTTCCCTCCTTCCTGATCTCTTTCTCTCTTTCTCTCTACATTATCTTGTACATTTATGTACAAGATCATGTAGAGAGAAAGATGTACAAGATAATGTAGAGAGAAAGAGAGAAAGAGATATATAGACATTTATGTATTTCTCTCCCTATTGTCTTCCTTTCTGCTGCCACACACAAACACCACAAACACCTTGTCTGCCGCCTCCACCAGCGCACCCTCCAGCAGCATCCCCTGACACTACCGCGTTGCCCCATGCGCACGTGCCCCTACTCCCTTGTTTCTTCTCTCCTTCTCTCTTTCTGTCTGCCGCCACACACAGCTCGTCTGCCGCCTCCACACACACACACACACACACACACACACACCTCGTCTGCCGCCTCCACAAGCGCAACCCTCTCCAGCAGCATCCCTGGCACACCACGTTGCAGACGGACCTTCGACCCTTTCGCTATTTCTGTCGTCTTTTCTCTCTCCTCTCCTCTCTCCCTCTCTCCCTCTCTAGCTCTCCCTCTCGCTATATCTCTCTCGCTCTCCCTCTCCCCAGATCCTCCTTTCTGCTGCCTCACACACACACACACACACACACCTCGTCTGCCGCCTCCACCAGCGCACCCTCCAGCAGCATCCCCTGGCACTCCCACGTTGCCCCATGCGGACGTGCCCCCACTCCCTTGTTTCTTCTCTCCTTTTCTCTCTTTCTGTCTGCGGCCACACACAGCTCGTCTGCCGCCTCCACACACACACACACACACACCTCGTCTGCCGCCTCCACCAGCGCACCCCCCTCCAGCAGCATGCCGTGGCACACCACGTTGCCCCATGCAGACGCACCTTCAACCCCTTGCCTATTTCTGTCTTCCTTTCTCTCTCTTCTCTCTCTCCTCTCTCTCTCCCCCCTCTTTCTCTCTCCCTCTCTCTCTCAATATCTCTCCCTCTCTCGCTCTCCCTCTCTCAATATCTCTCCCTCTCGCTCTCCCCATCTCCTCCTGTATGCTGCCTCACACACACACACACACACACACACAAGCACACACACACCTCGTCTGCCGCCTCCACCAGCGCACCCCCCTCGAGCAGCACGCCCTGGCACACCACGTTGCCCCATGCAGACGCGAGGTGAAGGGGCTGCTCGCCGGCGCACGTGACCGCGTCAACGGGCGTGCCCTTCCTGAGCAGCTGTGTGTGTGTGTGTGTGTGTGTGTGTGTCTGTGTAAGAGAGAGAGACAGAGAGAGAGGTAGGGAGCACGGCGCACGTGGCCGCGTCGACGGGCGTGCCCTTCTTGAGCAGCTGTGTGTGTGGGGGGGGGGGGTCGGGGGGTCATTGTGAGTGTGTGAGCGTGTGTGTGTGAGAGAGAAAGAGAGCTCATGACCGCGTCGACGGGCGTGCCCTTCTTGAGCAGCTGCAAGGAGCAGTGTGTGTGTGTACGCGCACGCGCAGTGTGTGTGTGTGTGTGTGAGAGAGAGAGAGAGACAGAGAGCACGGCGCACGTGACCTCATACATAGGTCATTTGAAAGCTGTTGACGAGCTCTGTCTGGCGGGCTTGTCAGACTGACAATCCACTGGATGGGCTGTGTTGTGTTCAAGGTCGAACTGCAGCCAGAATACAGCCAAATGGCTGTGTAGAGCCGAAAAGGAAATCACTGACCCCACCTGTGCCAGGCAGTCTATCAAGCCCAACCGGCACGCGTAGTGCAGCGTCAGTCACAGCTGGGTGTCCGCAATGATCGGGGTCGGTACAACCGCACACACAAACCTGAACCCTGACTCCTGAACCCTAAAGCCTACCGATCTGTGCAGGGCAGTCCATCGACCCCCATCTGCACCAGTGGTGTCCCTAAGGAAACCGAAAATTTCCTGTTTGCCCCCGCAACACTTGAGGGAACATGAGAACGTGCCCCCGCAGGCGCCGATTTTTTTTGCAGAAAAGTGTGAAAATTGTCTTCTTCCACTTCCACACTTTTTTGCGAAATTCCCGCGATTCGCCCCCGCAATTTCCCCACAAATTTCCCGGTTTGCCCCCGCAGCGGGGGCTGCGGGGGCTGCGGGGGAGCTAAGTACATCACTGATTTGCACGCGCGGTGCACAGGCAGCCACACCGTGGTCCCTAGGAAGGATTTTAGAAATTAGTTTTTGCCCGGCTCGAGCAACTTTTACCGCTCATAACAGGCGCAATACATAGCAGGTGTGCACGCAACACGTGCCGCTGTGCTGCTCTCGGCGAGAGCTTTCCAACGCCCCCATCCACGCCCTCTCCCACTAAGTGTGGAGTGGTTTTCTGTGAAATGGGAAATCCGGCCCGGAGCGGTGTACGGCTCGCAGGGGAATCACTGGCGGTGCACAGGCAGCCACCGCTGTTGTATGTCTGTCCCCTACCCCCCCGACCCTAAAGCAAAAACGAACCCCCCCAAGGATTTAGTGATATTTAGTTTAAACTTTAAACCCCATAGAACTCCCCACAAAACCCTATAAAACCCACCTGTGCGAGGCAGTCGATCGACCCCCATCTGCACGCGGTGCACAGGCAGCCACAGCTGTTGTACGTCTGTCCCCTACAGACATACATATCCCCTAAACCCCAGACCCTAAAACAAAAACGACCCCCCAAGGGTTTAGTGATATTTAGTTTAAAACCCCATAGAACTCCCCACAAAACCCTATAAAACCCACCTGTGCGAGGCAGTCCATCGAGCCCCATCGGCACGCGCGGTGCACCGGCAGCCACATCTGGATGTCTGCAATGCAAGTGTCTGCCCCCCTGTCTAGCAGCAGCATCGTGCAGCTCGTGTAGCCACCCTTCACGCTCCACTGCAGGACACGTTTGTGTGTGTGTGTGTGTGCATGTGTGGGTGGGTGCAATGTGAGGGTCTGCCTCCCTGTCTAGCAGCAGCGTCGTGCAGCTCGTGTAGCCGCCCTTCACGCTCCACTGCAGGGCACGTGTGTGTGTGTGTGTGTGTGTGTGTGCAATGTGAGGGTCTGCCCCCCCTGTCTAGCAGCAGCATTTAACAGCTCGTATAGCCGCCCTTCACGCTTCACTGCAGGGTGTAGGTGCGTGTGCATGCGTGCGTGCGTGTGTGCATGTGTGCGTGCGTGTTTGCATGTGTGGAAGTGAGAATGAGAGAGTGAGAGAGTGAGAGTAAGAGAGTGAGAGAGTGAGAGAGTGAGAGTGAGAGTGTGTGTGAGTGAGTGGGAGAGAGAAAGCGAGAGAGTCCCCCCCCTCCCCCCTCAGTCACGCTCAGCGGCATGCAGCGCCGTGTTGCCCCCCAGCGTCACGCTGCTCACGCCAGCGCCTTGCTGACCCCCTTGGAACCTCAAAACACCTCGAACCAACAAACCCCTTCGGTGCTCAAACTCCTCAAACGAACCCCCAAACCAACCAATTAAAAGGCACACACCTGCAGCGCCGTGTTGCCCCCCAGCGTCACGCTGTTCACGTCAGCGCCGGCGTCGAGCAGCAGGACCAGGATCTCAGCGTGCCCTCCGAATGCCGCCTGTTTGTGGAGTTGTGGGGGAGGTGTGAGAGAAGTGTGGGGGAGGTTGAAGTGTGGGGGAAGCATCGAGCAGCAGGCCCGCGTAAGCGCCCGCGTCGAGCAGCAGGACCAGGATCTCCGCGTGCCCTCCGAATGACGCCTGTTGTGCGAGGTGTGGAAGGGGTGTGGGAGAAGTGTGGGGGAAGCATAGAGCAGCAGGCCAAGGATCTCCGCGTGCCCTCTGAATGACGCCTGTTGTATGAGGTGAAAGTGCAGGGTGGGGGAGGTTGGAGTGTTGGGGAAGCATCCAGCAGCAGGCCCAGGACCTCCGCGTGCCCTCCGAATGACGCCTGTTTGTGGGGTGGGGCAAGTATGGGACAAGGTGGGGGGTAAGCTGAAGTGTGGGGCAGTGTGTGGGAGTCCCGCCCTGTGGCCCCCAAAGTGGACCCTGGACTTCATTGTTTTGGGGCCAAATGGCCCCAAATGGCCCCCAAAAGCGAAAACTAAATCACTGCAGTCAATAGTGTTGCGGCATCGCGTCTACTGCGTTTCGGCAGTGTCAAACTCTAATTTCACCCACCCACCCCCAATCCTTGAAAACCCCTCCCCCCCCCCCCCCACCCACCCCCAGTAACAGTAACACGGGGTTTCCAGCTAAGCAGGCTACTCTTCTACTAGAGACACCCGCCGATACTCCAGCACACTTAAGTACTAGAGTACCGCCGGCTCCCGGCCGATAGACTACCGCTCCCGCCGGCTAGACTACCCCAAACAGCAGTCTCTGAGAGACATGTCTGGCAAGGAGCATATAGGAGAGGACCTTCCTCAGGGTCACAGTAGTGGCCTTGTGGCCAGTCAAGCCGGCAGAGCCGACTGGCGCTGACTGGAACGGTCCCCGCCTGGCAGTGCATGGCTGTCCAGCTCTCGTTTGCATGGGGCTCAGCCGGCGCCCCATGCCTCATGCATGGCCAGGTCCCACCCTCCAGGGGTGCATGGACGACAGAGTTGTCATGGAGGCTGCCTGAAGACCTTCCAACGCCAGCCACCGGCAGACGAGCGACCCCGAGGATGAGCGCGGTGACGAACGCTGCGATTGGTGAAGCGGATTTACTCCGTGTTGCCTCGGCGGTCGCCACCGCTGAAGCCGTGATGGTAGCCCGCCTCCACGGGCAGCCATCTTGACCAATGTCCAGCATGCATTGACGGGCGCCAGCTCCTCCGCTCGTCGATCAACTCGTCGAGATCGGTGCCGCATGGCGTCCTGCATGGGGGGAGGATAAGGGCCGTCTCCCAGCACGGGCCGCGGCAGCGCCGCGGCTACTCGCCAAGCCATGGCAGCGCCGGGCAAGCCGCTCCTGAAGTGTTCCACCGAGGGGCAGTCTAGCAGGAGCCGGGCCAGTCGTATTTTACCCCGCTCGTCAGCGGCACGGAGATCCTCGTCACCAGCAGCGCCGCATTGCTGGGTCCAGGGCTCGGCGACGAGAACGCGCCTCCGTTAATCGAGCCCCTCGAGCCTCCGTTAATCGAGCCCCACCCCCCCACCCCACCCCAAAACAGACCTACCAGGTGGTGCGGCTGCCAGCCGTCGCAGTCGCGCAGCAGCTCGTCTCCTCCGTTTCAGGTTCCCAAACTCTAAAAAAGGCGCCCCAAACCCCTGGCAAACCGCAAATCCCACCCCAAAAAACGGCCTACCAGGTGGTGGGGCTGCCAGCCGTCGCAGTCGCGCAGCAGCACGTCCGCTCCTAGTCCGATGAGCGTGCGCACGCACGCGGTGCGGCCGGCCTGCGTGTGTGTGAAGGAAAGGGGTGCATGTGTGTGTGTGACACACGGTGTGTGTGTGTGTGCATGTAGGTGTGCATGTGCATGTGCGTGTGTGTGTGTGTGTGTGTGCGTGTGTGCATGTGTGTGTGTGTGTGTGTGTGTGTCTGTGTGCATGTGTGTGTCTGTGTGTGTGCATGTGTGGATGTGTGCGTGTGTGTGTGTGTGCGCTTGCAGCAGCACGTCCACTTCTGGTCTGATGAGCGTGCGCACCCACGCGGTGCATCCAGCCTGTGTGTGGGGGGGGGAAAGGGGTGCATGTGTGTGTGAGTGTGTGTGACACTGTGTGAGTGTGTGTGTGCATGTGCATGTGCATGCCTGCGTATGTGTATGTGTGTGTGTGTGCATGTGTGCACATGTGTGTGTGTGTGTGTGTGTTGCGCCCGATCCGAGGCAGAAAATTGTCCCTCCCTCCCTCCCTCTCCCTCTCCCTCTTATTCTCCCGCACACATATACGCGCACACCTTGGACGCTAGGTGCAGCGGCGTAGTGCCAGCTGAAGACGAGTACGGCCCCTGCTGGAAGATCAGCCCGCCGCTGCCCACACACACACACACACTCTGTCTTGCTCTTTGTGTATTCTCTCTTTCTCTCTCTCACACACCTTGGACGCTAGGTGCAGCGGCGTGGTGCCAGCTGAAGACGGGTACGGCCCCTGCTGGAAGATCAGCCCGCCGCTGCACATACACACACACACACTCTGTCTTGCTCTTTGTGTATTCTCTCCTTCTCTCTCTCACACGCACCTTGGATGCTAGGTGCAGCGGCGTGGTGCCAGCCGATGACGAGTACGGCCCCTGCTGGAAGATCAGCCCACCGTTGCACACCACGTTAACGTCTGCTCCGCGCGCGGCCATCAGTTCGACGATAGGGCTGTGTCCCGTTGATGCGGCAAAGTGGAGGGGCGTCATGCCGCTCTGCGCGCGCGCGCGTGTGTGTGTACGTGTGTGTGTGTGTGTGTGTGTGTGCGCATGTGTGCGTGTGTGTGTGCGTGCGTGTGTGTGTGTGTGTGTATGTGTGTGCGTGTGTGTGTGTATGTGTGTGTGTGTGTGTGTGCGTGTGTGTGCGCGTTGCCATCAGTTCGACGATGGGGCTGTGTCCCGTCGATGCTGCAAAGTGGAGGGGCGTCATGCCGCTCTGCATGCGTGCGTGCGTGCGTGTGTGTGTGCGTGTGTGTGTGTCTGTGCGTGTGTGCATGTGTGTGTGCGCGTGGCCATCAGTGCGACGATGGGGCTGTGTCCCGTCGATGCCGCAAAGCGCAGGGGCGGCATGGTCGCTCTGCACGCGCGCGCGTGTGTGTGTGTGTGTGTGAGTGTGTGCCTATGTGTTTGTATGCTTGTGTGTGTGTGTGCGTTTGTGTGCGTGTTTGCGTGCGTGGCCATCAGCTCGACGATCGGGCTGTGTCCCGTTGATGCCGCAAAGTGGAGGGGCGACATGGTCGCTCTGCGTGTGTGTTTGCAAGGGGGAGGGGGGGAGAAGGCAGTGATGTTTAGAGGCGATACGCGGAGACCCTCAGCTTTCCAACGAGCCGCCCCACGCATGCAACGGATTATCACAGCACCCATGGCACGCTTTGAGGAACCTGGGGATTTGGGTTCTATTTATAGTACCAGTTACAGTTACAGTTACATGGCATTCCAGCTAAGACAACACTAGTCCTAGTGCCACCGCCATGTGAAGGACGATAGCCACCAGCCGGTTACCTGCCGTCTAGACTACCGCTCCCGCCGGCTAGTTTAGACCCAAACAAGTCCCTGAGGGACATGTCTGGCAAGGAGCGTATAGGAAAGGACCGTCCTCCTCCTGGCCTTTGAGGCCAACCACGCCGGCTGTGCCGACTGGCGGCGCTGAAGCAGAAAAGTCCCCGCCTGGCATGGTGCATGGTTGTCCAACTCCATGCATGGGGCTCTGCCTGCGCCCCATGCGTCATGCATGGCCAGGTCCCACCCTCCAGGGGGGCTTGGGCAAACAGAGTCGTCATGGCAGGCTGCCTGAAGACCAATGCCGACGCCAGTCACCGGCAGACGAGTGCCCCCGAGGGTGAGCGCGGTGACAAACGCTGCGATGGTGAAGCGGATAAACTCTGTTGTTGCCTCGGCGGTCACCACCGCTGAAGCCCTGATGGTAGCTCGCCCCCACGAGCAGCCATCTTGACCGATGTCCAGCATGCATTGACGGGCGCCAGCTCCTCCGCTCGTCGATCAACTCGTCGAGATCAGTGCCGCATGGCGTCCTGCATGGGAGGAGGATAAGGGCCGTCTCCCAGCACGGGTCGCGGCAGCGCCGCGGCTACTCGCCAAGCCATGACAGCGCCGGGCAAGCCGCTCCTGTAGTTTCCACCGAGGGACAGTCTAGCAGGAGCCAGGCCAGTCGTATTTTATCCCGCTCGTCAGCGGCACGGAGATCCTAGTCACCAGCAGCGCCGCATTGCTGGGTCCAGGGCTCGGCGACAAGCACGCGCCTCCGTTAATCGAGTATAGTACCAAGCACCTGCAAACAAACACTAAAACCCGAACCCAGCCCCACATTCTACGAGCAGTCCACACTCGCGCCCTAGCCCATGAAACCTCTTCGAACCCTAGACCCCAAACCCTAGACCCCAAACCGTTAACCCTAAACGCAAAAGCCCACACCCTTGACCCCAAACCTAGCCTCACATTCAATGAGCAGTCCACACTTGCACCCTTTCAGTCCACAAAAAAACAAGCTCCCACACCCTAGACCCCAAGACCTTAACCCTAGCTAGAGCCCAAACCCTACGTGTATATATACCCCAAACCTAGCCTCACATTCGACGAGCAGTCCACACTTGCGCCCTTTGCGAGCAGTCCATGAAAACGCAAGCCCCCAAACCCTAGACCCCAAGACCTTAACCCTAGAGCCTAAAACCTACGTGTATATACCCCAAACCCAGCCTCACATTTGACGAGCTGTCCACACTTGCGCCCTTTGCGAGCAGTCCATGATTAACCTAGACCCCAAACCCTCTAGAGACCCTATAGCCCAGAAACCATCCACACATTCGACGAGCAGTCCACACTTGCGCCCTTTGCCAGCAGCAGCTGCGTGCAGTCGATGAACCCCTTGAGGGCGGTCCACTGGAGGGGCGTCGCGCCGACCTGTGTGTGTGTGTGTGTGTGTGTGTGCATGTTTGTGCACGTGTGCACGCGTGTGTTTGAATGCTGACCTGGTCGGCCGCGTTGACGTTGACGCCTGGCAACTCAAGTAGTGTGTGTTGTGTGTGTGTGTGTGTGCACGCGTGCTCCCTGCTGTGCTTTGCTGACCTGGTCGGCCGCGTTGACATTGACGCCTGGCAACTCAAGTAGTGTGTGTGTGTGTGTGTGTGTGCACGCATGCACCCTGCTGCGCTTTGCTGACCTGGTCGGCCGCGTTGACATTAACGCCTGGCACTTCAAGCAGCGCCTCCACGCACGGTGCGTGGCCTTGGAACGCGGCCTCGTGGAGCAGCGTGAACCCGTTAAGCTGCATTTTTTGTTTCATGTGTGTGTATGTGTGTGTGTGTGTGTGTTTGAGTGTGTTTGTGTGTGTGCGTGCGTGCTGGAGGGGTCAACGAGCCCTGGAACGCGGCCTCGTGGAGCAGCGTGAACCCGCTTAGCTGCGTTTTTTGTTCATGTGTGTGTGTGTGTGTGCGTGCGTGGGTGCTGGAGTAGTCAACGAGCCCTGGAACGCGGCCTCGTGTAATGCGGTGTGAATCCGTTGTGCTGTGCGTGTGCGTGGTGTGCGTGTGCGTGGTGCGTGTGGTGCCACATGTGGGGTTTGTGTGTGTGTGTGTGTGTGTGTGTGCGTGCGTGTTTGTGCATGTGTGCGCGGGCTGGTACGCCTGCGCCTCGTGTGTTCATACACGTTGCTTCTGTATACACACGTACACACGTACCTTCTGCATGTGCTTCAGCATAGCACGCCGGCAGTTGTCGCACACCGCCGCCATCTGTTCCTCCGTCGCCCCCACTCTCCCGGCCTTGGACTTGTCGGTAGGGGCGGACTGCATGCATGCGTGGGCGTGTGGGGGGAGCACGCCCCATGCATCCATGCATGCCTTGCCATGCACGCAGGGCAAGCATCACCCCTGCACGTCCACACGCTGCTCCCCTCCTCACCCCCCCGAAGCATGTGAACATCTCGTGGGGTTCGCGAGCTACTGCGTGTTGCGCCCTGCGAGACACCGTGTTTGCAGATCAGTTGCTGGTTCCCAAACATAGTAACACTTTGCAGGGTTCCCGCTGCTACCCAGACGGTAGCACAGCGCTCCTCGGGAGGGGGCGTACCCACCGAGATGAGAGACGCCAGATTGGGAGTTTTGGTGTTGCCGTGTTGCGAGGTCGTGATGAGCTGGGGCGAGGACGACGCAGGGCGAGGGGTTTCCCACGATTGATGACGCCGAAATCCGCGACGAGAAGATGCCTGTCTGAGCGGATCTAGGGTTAAGGGTTTAATGGGTGCCACCTAGCACCTGCACCTTAGCCTGCGCCTGCACCTGCAATGCTCCTTCATCGACAGGTATTTTGTTTGGGGGTTGGGGTTGGGCACAGGCTGGTGTGTGTGTGCCAGTGGAGAGCACGTGCACAATTGCCTGCCACGGTGCGTCTGCCCGCCTCCTGCGGCCTTGCAACTTTTTTTACTTTTTTTTGATGATGAGAGTTTTACAATCCACTTCTGGCGGTCACACGTACGGTTCCAAAGCTCCAGTGGGACTTAGAGAAACAAGGCTCAAGGCGTGGTCGCTGAGTAGAGTGCTGCGGCGGGTGTGCTACTAGCCCCGCTTCCGGTGGTCTGGGGGAGGGCCTTTTGGTCCCTTCATGGTTTTATACCTTGGGTCCGCCCTCTGGCCATGTGAGGGGCTGGGTGTGCAGCCTGCACAGTGGTGCTGCTTGCTTGGCGCCCGCCACCAAGTGTGGATGGCGTTACCGTGGGCTACTTGTAGCTTGGCCTTTTGTGGGCCTTGAGCCTTGTTTCTCTAAGTCCCACTGGAGCTTTGGAACCGTACGTGTGACCGCCGGAAGTGGATTGTAAAACTCTCATCATCAAGGCCCACAAAAGGTCAAGCTACAAGTAGCCCACGGTAACGCCATCCACACTTGGTGGCGGGCGCCAAGCAAGCAGCACCACTGTGCAGGCTGCACACCCAGCCCCTCAAATGGCCAGAGGGAGGACCCAAGGTATAAAACCATGAAGGGACCAAAAAGCCCTCCCCCAGACCACCGGAAGCGGGCTAGTAGCACACCCGCCGCAGCACTCTACTCAGCGACCACACCGCACCCGCCACCGCACGCGTGTGGCGCGACCTCCCCTTCAAAAACACCCCCAGAGGGAATGCCATCTAGCAAGCAGGTGCAGGCACCCCCTCGCCGTCAACGACGAGGCGCGCGCGGTGGAACTGCGCCCGCTTCCCCACAACCCTGGCGGCGAGGAAAGCGGGCCACAGCGCCTGGTGCTGCGCCTCCTCGCGGTCACTGAGGACGTCGAGGACTGCAGTCGAGTCCACGCAGCGGCGCAGCTCGTGGCGCCAGCGCACGACAGTGTCGGCCACGGCGTCAAACGCCACGGTGAAGAGCGCACGCAGCACACCGCCCCCGCGTGGCTCCACGCCGATGCCCCCGACGACAGGCTTGGCGTTGAGGAGCGACGCGGACACGACGCCACCATCAGCCGGCTCCCGCCGGCCGGTGCCGCCGTAGAGGAAGCGCACGCTACTTGTAGCTTGACCTTTTGTGGGCCTTGAGCCTTGATTCTCTAAGTCCCACTGGAGCTTTGGAACCGTACGTGTGACCGCCAGAAGTGGATTGTAAAACTCTCATCATCATCTCTCGACACGGTTGGAACTATGGAACTACCACCCTCCCCCCGCACAGCACCACCACCACATCTGTCCCCGCGCCCGCTGCTCCTGCCTCCCCGACCGCTTGCCTTACACCCCCGTGTGCAGTCATGCGCGGTCACCGCCGCCCCGTGCGCCGCGCCTTGGCCGACGGCCCCTCTCCGCCCTCGTCAAAGTCGCGGTCGCGCTTCCTGCGAAGCGGCAGCATGGGCGCGCACATGCAGAGCGGCGTGAGTGCGTGGCCTTGCGGGCTCTTCTAGTAGAGCTCCCCTAGACGTGTAGTCTAGCCCTTTACTCACGCCCCGGGGTCCTACGGGCGCGTGCGTGTAAAACCTGTAAAAACCAGAGCGTGGCGTGAGGACATCCCAAGGTCACCATGGTGATTCCGCCACGGCACTCTGCCTAACAGGAACAGGAACAGTTCGGCTCCGGCGAGGACTACCTCCGCGTCCTAGCACCACCGCCTAGACCCAAGTCCAGTTCCGCCCTGACAATTACTTGTGGGGGGCAGTAGCCACCAGCCGGCTGCCTGCCACCGTGGAGTCTCAGAGCAAAAAGGAGAGCTATTACACAATATGCATATGCGGCGCCTCCAAGATCTATTAGGTCCTCCGCCTAAACGACGCCATTAATAACTTATAACGTCCAGCTGAGCAAGACTTTATTACAGGATCCCTGAAGGCAGAGCGGCGCGCGCGGACCGAGAGGCTGCCACCAGTGATGTCAGTAGCGCCCCTGCAGACCGCTATGTTTTATTGCGCCCAGTATGAGCGGTTATGGTTGCTCGAGCCGGGAAAATAACAATTACTGAGATCCTTCCCAGGGGTCACTGGTCTCCAGTGGTGTCATTAGCGCCCCCGCAGACCCCGCTGCGGGGGCGAACAGGGAAACTTGGGGGGAAACTGCGGGGGCGAAGGGCGGGAATTTTCACAGTCGCCATACTACCCCCCCTCCCCACTAGAGACCCCCACCCCCACACGGACGATGTGATTTCTCACTGTATACTGGGCCGTTTTGGCTAAACCCGCGACCTGTGTGTAGCCAGTATCCCCAGCTATCGATCCCGCGCGTCGCGGTGGGGCGGGCATGCCCGTGGGGCGCAGGAGCAGGTGTTGGGAGTGACAGCTGGGGGTAGAAGGCGTCTGCCCCCACCGCTGAGCACTCCCCGGGCCCCATTTCAACCCCGATAGACTTCATGCGATATATAGAGCTCGGTGCTGGCCCTGGGGAGTGGGTGCAGCAGCGTTTTGGGGATGCCAAAACTTGAATGTGCATGGTGCCGAGGTGTCGATGGACCTGCTCCGAGGCCTCCCTCTAGCTGCAAAAGTCTAGTACTTAGCCCCCACATGCCATGCGTGCCCCCAAACAGAGGCTGGGGGGCTTGCTGGAGCATCTCGGAGGTGTGTGTTTGGGTGGATCGTGCAGGGGTTGCCCCGCAGCCTCTGGTCGACACGCGGGGCGATCGACGAGGGGGAATGCTTAGTAGTAGTCACGATGAGCTCTGTGCTGCGTCGTGGGCACGTGTGCTGGCCCTGGGGTGTCTATCGGTGGCCGCGCAACACCGACATCGTGGCTGAACACCAGGGCGCAAATGAGGTCCTTCCCCAACTTTTCTGACCCCGCCGCCTTGGCGCCCTGCATGAAACATTATATAACATCGATGGATGCGATAAACGACGCGGCGGATATCAAGGATTGTGCCCTGCAGTTGCAGCTCCCCTTGAAACGGACCTAAGTGGCCAGGGCACAATCCGTGACATCCGCCGCGTCGTTTATCGCATCCATCGATGTTATATAATGTTTCATGCAGGGCGCCAAGGCGGCGGGGTCAGAAAAGTTGGGGAAGGCCTCCGCGTTGAGTGCGCAGTGCATGGCTGCATGGGGGTCGACACGCCATGCATGGGGACATGTCGCGCTCCACGGCCCCAACCGACGCGTTGGCCGCGATCATGGTGGTACTGGGGTCATGCCCACCGATTTTCAGCGACGGCAGAGCTGCTGGGAGGTGGCTGGGTGTTTAGACCACCCTCACACCGCCCCCCTCGCCAGCAGCGCCCCCGGTGTCGGCTGCCCCCATGTTAGGGGCGGCGATGGGACGCCAGGGGTATGAATAAGACGTGTGCAAAGCGGCGTAGACTGTCGTCGCGGGAGCACGGCAAAATCACATCGTCCGGCCAAGGGTGTTCCGACCAAGGTATGGGGACTGTGGGGAACTTTCCTCCGAAAAGTGTGGGATTTGACGATTTCACACTTTTCAGCGAAAAAGCGCCTCCTGCCCCCCCGGCCCCCGGGCGATTCGGCATGTTCCCTCTTATGTTTCGGGGGCAAACAGGGCATTCTTGGTTTCCTCAATGACACCACTGGCTGCCACACCCCACCCCCCACACCCCCCACACCCACTCACTTGTGCTTCGGCGGCTCGGGCACCGTCGATGCCGGGACGTGCGAGTCGAACGTCATCATCGCAAGGATCGCTGGCTGCGCTGGCGGCGTAGCGTGCGCGCGCGCGCCGTTGCGGCCGCCGGGCGCGTGCGACGGGGCCCCGTTGCTGCCGTTGCTGCTGCCCGCCTTGATGGCCAGGCAGGTTAGGAGGGGGGGGGGGGGGGGGGGCGCGAGACACAGGTCAGCTTGGCGGCGAGGCTGGGGGCATTGGGAGGCAGGTAGGCAGGCAGGCAGGCAGGCAGGCAGGCAGGCAGGCAGGCAGGCAGGCAGGCAGGCAGGCAGGCAGGCAGGCAGGCAGGCAGGCGGCTAGGTAGGAAGGCAGGCAAGTGCAGCACAGCGCATGCACTAAGGTCACCCACCTTGCGGAAGCGCTTGTAGTTGGGGAGGTCTCCATCGCCATCGGCGTGTGCCCCGTTGGCGCCAGCGTTGTCGGCGTCGGCGCCCTCGGCGCCGTCTGTGGGATCCTTGAAGAGCAGAGGAACGTACATGATGACGTGCCCGGGCCCCACTGTGCGTGGGTGTGGGTGGGCATGTGTGCGTGTGTGAATGCGCGTGTGTGTGCATGTGCGCGTGTGTGTGGATGCAATTGCTGAGGTGTACTGCCTTGTGGTGCGAGTACAGGCATTGCCGGTGCATGCGGCTTATGCTTGTGTAACACGGTGATGCATGGATAGATGGGTGTGCGTGTGCGTGCGTTCGTGTGTGTGAGCATGTGCGTGTGCATGTGTGTGTGTGTACGTGTGCGTGCACGTGTGCGTGTGGCTGCATCCGCGTGTGCACGTGTCTCTATGTGCGAGCGTGTGTGTGTGTATGTATGTAGGCTTTAGGGTTTTTAGGGTTCAGGGTTTAAGGTTTAGGGTTAAGGACGCACCCTTCTCCGTCAGCACCGCGTCCTGGATCGTTGGCTGCGCCCCGGGCGCCAGCCCATACTCCGCGCGCCGCGGCGGGGCCCCCGCGCCTGCGCGGTCGAGCTCCGGCACCGGGCCAAACTTGCTCGTAGCAGGTGGGGTGGTGGGGGTGGGTGTTGGACTCGAGGGGTGGGTGTGGTGCAGGAAAGGAGAAGGGATCTAGATCTGGGGTAGGTTCGGGCGGCGGGCGCTTGCCCGCGGGGCCGAGAGCTCCAGCACCGGGCCAAACTTCTCGCAGTCGGTGGGGCGGTGGTGGTGGGTGTTGGACTCGTGGGGTGGGTGTATTGTCGAGGTTGATCAATCTCGTCTTGCAGGGCTGGACTCGGGCGGCGGGCGCTTGCCCGCGGGGCCGAGAGCTGCGGCACCGGGCCAAACTTCTCGCAGTCGGTGGGGCGGTGGTGGTGGGTGTTGGACTCGTGGGGTGGGTGTATTGTCGAGGTTGATCGATCTCGTCTTGCAGGGCTGGATTCGGGCGGCGGGCGCGCCCGCGGGGTCGAGCTCTGGCACCGGGCCAAACTTCTCGCAGCAGGTGGGGTGGTGGTGGTGGGTGTTGGACTCGAGGGGTGGGTGAGGTGCAGGAAAGGAGACGGGATCTGGATCTGGGGCTGGACTCGGGCGGCGGGCGCTTGCCCGCGGGGCCGAGAGCTCCGGCATTGGGCCAAACTTCTCGCAGGAGGTGGGGTGGTGGTGGGTGTTGGACTTGAGGGGTGGGTGTGGTGCAGGAAAGGAGAAGGGATCGAGATCTGGGGCAGGTTCGGGTAGCAGGCGTGCAAGCGGGGTCGAGCTCCGGCCCAACCACAGCCCCGTCGTCTGATCCGCGTAAGTGAACGCCGTCATGACGTCTGAGGCGGTCGGGGTTGCGTCTCAGGCGGTGGTGGGCGCCTTGGGCGACGCCTGAGGCGATCAGGGGTGCGCCTCAGGCGACGCCTGAGGAGGTCGGCGCGCCTGAGGCGCCGCCTGATCCGCGCAAGTCAATGCGCCGCCTGAGGCGCCGCCTCAGGCGTTGGGAATGTGGTAGGGTGGCACCGGGCCGAACTTTGGGCGGAGGGTGGTGTTGTGGTGGTGTGGTGAATGTGGTGTTGTTGAGGAGGAGGGACCTGGATCTGGTCTGGCGGGGCTGGATTCGGGTGACGAGCACGCTTGCGAAGCAGACTGTGAGCAGGATGCGTTTTCCCTCCCTGGTAGGCTGGCGCGCTGCGTGGCCTTGCGGGCTCTAATAGTAGTGCTCCCCTAGACGTGAAGTCTAGAAGACCCTCCTAGGCCTTCACTCACGCCCCGGGGTCCTCCTGGCGGGTACATGTGAAAACTGTAAACAACAGGATGCGTTTTGGCCGCCGCTCAGGGCTTGCGGTTAAGGGATGGCGCGCAAACTGTCTGCCTAAGCACTCGCCCGCCTGCACCTGCCGACGTGTTTGTGATGGTGGCCCATGCGTGGCCTTGCGAGCTCTCCTAGTAGAGCTCCCCTAGACGTGTAGTCTAGGCCTTAAATCACGCCCCGTGGTCCTCCGGGCGCGTATGTGTAAAACCTGTAAAGCCTGTGATGGTGGCTTGGGGCGGCCCTCTGGTCTGGCAACACTAATACAGGCATGGGGGAGAGGGCTGGCTAGGGGATGGCGCGCACTGTCCGCGTGCACCCGCCCAGCGTGTTAACGATGGTGGTGGTTGGGGTGTGGGGTGGGACGGCCCTTTGGGCCGGCAAGACTCGAACAAGGGAGAGGGGGGGCACGCACTGCCCGCCTGCACCAGCCCGGCATGTTAACAATGGTGGTGGATAGGGTGTGGGGTGGGACGGCCCTTTGGGCCGGTATGACTCGAACAAGGGGGGGGGGCACGCACTGCCCGCCTGCACCCCCCCAGGCGTGTTAACGATGGTGGTGGATAGGGTGTGGGGTGGGACAGCCCTATGGGCCGGCAAGACTCGAACAAAGGGTGGGGGGCACGCACCTGTCCGCCGGCCCGCCCGCCCGCCTGTACCCGCCCAGGCGTCGTGTCACCGTCGCCGTCCCCGCTCTCCGCCACGCTGCGCCGCGCCCTCCGGCCCGCTGCCGGCGTCGATGCCGCTGGCCCGTGCTTGGCCGCAGCTGACGCTGCCTGCGTGTGTGCGTGTATTTGTGTGTGTGTGTGTGTGTGTGGTGTAGTGTGTGGTGTGTGTGTGTGTGTGTGTGTGTGCGCCCTCTGGCCTTCTGTCAGCGTTGACGCTGCTAGTCCGTGCTTGGCCGCAGCTGACGCTGCCTGCGTGTGTGCGTGTGTTTGTGGGTGTGTGGGTGTGGGGGTGTGTGGGGTGTGGGTGTGGGTGTGTGTATGTGTGCACGCCCTCTGGCCCTCTGTCTGCATCGACGCTGCTAGTCCGTGCTTGGCCGCAGCTGACGCTGCCTGCGTGTGTGCGTGTGTTTGTGGGTGGGTGGGTGTGGGTGTGTGGGGTGGGTGGTGTGTGTGTGTGTATGTGTGTGTGTGTGTGTGTGTGTGCGCGCCCTCTGGCCCTCTGTTGGCGTCGATGCTGCTGGTCCGTGCTTGGCCGCAGCTGACGCTGCCTGCGTGTGTGCGTGTGTGTGTGTGTGTGTGTATGGGTGTGGGGATGTGGGGTGGGTGGTGTGTGTGTGTGTGTATGTGTGTGTGCGCACCCTCCGGCCCTCTGTCGGCGTCGACGCTGTTGGTCCGTGCTTGGCCGGAGCTGGCGCTGCCTGTGTGTGTGCGTGTGTGTGTGTGGGAGTATGTGTGTGTGTGTGTGCGCGTGTGTATGTGCATGTGCGTGCATGTGTGCGTGCCTGGACGCAGCCGGCGACGACCCCGCTTTCTTGGCCGCAGCCGACGCTGCCTGCCTGCCTGCCTGCGTGTGTGTGTGTGTGTGTGTGTGTGTGTGTGTGTGTGTGCGAGTGTGTCAGTCGGCCCCCCGCCCTACACTCTTACACACACACCTGCTTGGTCGACCCTGCCTGCCTGCCTGCCTGTGTGTGTATGTGTGCGCGCACGTGTGCTGCAGCCGGCCCCCGCGCTGCGCTGCACTTGTCTAAACCCCCCCTCCGCACACACACACACACACACACAAACACACACACACACACACCTGCTTGGTCGACACTGCCTTCTTGGTAGTAAGAGTCGGCGCCTCGCCTGCCTGCTGCCGCCCCCGCGTCCCGCGCGCCGCGCGCGCCGGCGTCGGGGCTCCCGCGTCCTCCGCGCGCGCGCCCGCCCCCTCGGACGCGCGCTCCGGCGACAGAGGCAGGTCGAACGGGTCCGCGTCGCCGCCGTCGCCACCCGCGCCAGCAGCAGCAGGGGCATCGCCTGAGCGCGGGCGTGACCGCGCAGCAGCAGCAGCAGCAGCAGTAGCAGCAGCAGCAGCAGCAGGACCAGCGCCCGCTGCACCGCCGGCCGCGCCGCCGCGCCCCGCGCGCTGCGCCGGCCCCTTCAAACGGCGAGGAGAGCAGCGAGGAGGGAGGGGGGGGGGGACGTGGGCAAAAGGTGGGCTGCTGCTGTTGTCTGTTTGTGTCTGGTTTTTCGGTGGTTGGGGCCAGAACAACAGGCCATGGCGTGGGCAAAACTTGGGGTGCTGATGTCTGTTTGTGTCTTGATTTCTTAGTGGCTGGGACCAGAACTGGAGTCTAGGCGGTGGTACGAGGACTAGACGATGTCTCTGCGGGAAAGCCGGCGTTGCTGTTACTGTCTGATCGAGAGGACTGGTGCATGGGTGCATTGGATCTCGAGCTGTAGAGGTAGGCGAGATCTTGAATGTGCCCATTAAGCTGGAAGCCGCAGACCTGAAAACTGGAAATTGAGAGGACTTGAGAGAGAGGGGGGATTGAGGGGGGGGGCATGGGCTCTGGCTGGTAGCCTGCCTCACGAGGCAGCTCCCTCAATCCCACGCCCCAAGGGTGCGTACTGCAAACTGTTGACTGTAAACAGGAGAACGTGACCAACCTGAGCTGCAAGCCCCGAATCTTGCCCAAGTCTGTTTACTGGGAATTGAGAGGAATCGGGAGAGGACGGGGGGGGGGGGGGGCAGAGCGGAGAGCATGACCGACCTTGGGCATGTGCTCCACATCATACACCTAGGACGTAGTATCCATCAGGACCTATTGTTACAAGGGGGGGGGGCAGGGGGGGGAGAGCATGACCGACCTTTAGCACGTGCTCCACGTCGTCCTCCTCCTCTTTGGTCACCTAAACCCTAAAACCCGAACCGTTTTTAGGGGTTTAAACCCCTAAACCTTACCACCTTGACCCTCAACCCTAAAACCTGCTTAAAATCCTGAACCCAAAAACTTTCGAACATGACCGACCTTTGGCATGTGCTCCACGTCGTCCTCGTCCTCCTCCTCGGTCACCTCAACCCTAAACCCCTTACCCTAAGCCCTAAACCCTACCTTGGACCTAAACCCTGCCTAACCCCCAAAAACTTTGAACATGACTGACCTTTGGCATGTGCTCCACGTCATCCTCCTCCTCTTTGGTCACCTAAACCCTAAAACCAAAACAATAAACCCCTCAACCTTAGCGCCCTTAACCCTGAACCCTAAAACCCTAAAACCCTCAACCCACAAACTTTCGAACATGACCAACCTTTGGCATGTGCTCCACGTCGTCCTCATCCTCCTCCTCGGTCATGTCATCGTGCTCGCCGTGGGCAGCGTCTGCGGCAAGACGCAGCAGCGGGGACGTAATGCGCGTGAGTCAGGCAGGCAGACAGGCAGGCAGGCAGGCAGGCAGGCAGGCAGGCAGACAAGCAGGCAGGCAGGCAGGCAGGCAGGCAGGCAGACGTGCACGCCCACACGGGTGGGTATTCGCCGGTCGGCGTGGGCGCGCACGCCTGCAGCACAGGCGCAGGCGCGGGGAGCGTAGCGAGCGTGAGTCTGGCAGGCCGGAAGACGGAGAGGCAGCCAGGGAGACAGACGAACGGCAGACAGGCGGACAGAGAGGCAGACAGACAGGCAGAGAGTTGTCTTATCTAGGCAGGAAGGCACGCAGGCAGGCAGACAGAGAGACGGACAGACATCCCGCCCACACGGGTGGGTATTCGCCGGTCGGCGTGGGCGCGCACGCCTGCAGCACAGGCGCAGGCGCGGGGAGCATGGCGAGCGTGAGTCTGGCAGGCAGGCAGATGGAGAGACAGACAGAGGGACGGACAAACAGAGCGACGGACGGACAGCCAGAGAGACAGACAGACAGAGAGACGGAGGGATGTCTATCTAGGCAGGCAGGCAGGCTGGCAGGCAGGCAGGCAGGCAGGCAGGCGCAACCACACAGGCGCGCATGCACCTGCTGATGCCGCCAGCGCCGCGGGCGGCGGCTGAGTGAGCAGCGCCGACGACGCGAGGCGCTCGTGCACGGGCGACGCGTCGGCCGCGAGCACGCATGCCTGTGTGGGCGTGTAGGGTTGAGGGGTTCGAGCTGAATTTGGTGCAGGAACTTGGCGGCAAAGGGTGTAGGTTTTGGAGTGAAGGGTAAAGAGTGTGTTAGGGTGGGGGGCTCTCCTCGCCCCACCAGAGCAGCTCCGGTGCGGGCAGGTGCGGCAGGTCACGGCCGCTGCCTCTGTTCTCCGCAGCAATCTTACTACATACTACGCCCTTAACCACGGCTTTAGAGCTCCTAGCTTAAGAAAGCCTAGAAGAGTGACCCACCAGCAGCTCCGGTGCAGGCATGTGCGGCAGGTCGCGGCCGCTCGCCGCGTCGCGGTGCAGGAACTTGGCTGTCTCGCTGACGGCAAGCTCCTTGGGGGGGGCTGATGACGCGGCCGCCGCGGACGCAAGCACTGAGGCCGACGGGGACACGAACGCGCCGAGCGCCTGAGTGGGTGCGCGCGTGTTATTTAGCAGGTGGCGGTGTAGCAGCTTAACAGGCAACACCTCCACACACAAACCCTCGCACGCACGCACGCACGCACACACACCCGCGCTCACACTCCCACATGCCCACGCCCACACCCACACCTGCAGGCAGTATGCGAGGTCGTCGTCACGGAATCCGTCGACAAACGCGACGCGCAGCCCGCGCAGCAGCGACGCGTTGGCTCCGCCCGTGTCGCCGCCGCGGATGCACGGCGCGAGGAAGTCGGACGGAAGCTGCCCGGGCGCCGCCGGAAGCCCGCACGGCTGCAGCGCGCCGGTGACGTCGACCGCAACGCACGTGTGCGCCGGCGCGTGCTCGCCCTCGTCGGGCAGCGCCCGCAGCACGGCTCCGTTGGACGTAAGCGCGCCCAGCCACGACGGCTTGACGAGGCGCACACCGGGCGTGAGCAGCGCGCGCGCGGTCGCGCCGCTCGCAGGCGCGCCCTCGTCCGCGACGACGTGCGTCACGCCGTCCACCCACACGCGCGTCGTCGACGCGTCCAGACGCGGCGCGGCCGCCTGCACCTGTGCCCACGCGTCTGCGCTGCCGCCGCTGCCGCCGCCGTTGTTGTCGGGCTGCTGCAGCGGGACAAGCAGCACGAGCTGCGTGCGCACCACGCGCACGTGCACCTTAGTCGCGAGCTTGAGCACGTCGCCGTGTTGTAGCTGCCGTGTGGACTCTAGCTTCATCTTGTCGCCGTTGACGTACGTGCCGTAGCGCCCCAGGTCTGCGTGCCCCGTGGGTGGGCGCGCGCACGTGGGCGGGCGGGCGGATGACAGCATGCATGCATGGCAATGCATTGTGTTTGCATGGTGTTTGCATGGCGGTGCAAACATGCCTGTGTTGCCGAGGCAGCACCCGCATCACCACGCGGAACTGTGTGCATGCAGCCAGCATGTGCATGCCATGCATGCCACCCACCCTTGATCTCCAGGCTGCCGTCCGCGTGCTGGTGCAGCTCTGCATGGATCTTGGAGACGGCCGAGTCACCAGCTATTGTGATGTCCACTTTCTTAGCGGGTGGTGCCGCGCCCGCCTTGGCTGGCCGCCCAATCGTGACCTCTTGCGCCACGATCCAGTGCGTGGCCGAAGGCGCCGACCAGTCGGGGCCTGACGGAGACATCTGCACCTGGAGCTCCCACATGGCCCTCTCTCGCGCGCCACACGGAACTCCAGAGAGAGCAAACACGGAAAAAACGACTCCACACTTGCCCCTCCCCAACTTCCCGTTCACACCCACACGCACACCCACGCAGGACCGTACACGAGGAGTCTAATGAAAACGTGGCGACAATGACGCGGGAAGTGGACCGGTCAGCACACCCCACTCAGCGACCAAAATAAACGCACCCATGAGTGACCAAACCCCCAACTCCTCGCTAGCTAGGACGCCTTTTGTTCATAGTGAGCCCGCCCGCCGCCCAACACTCAAAACAATTGGTGAACCATCCCACCACACCCGCCCACCGCATCCCTTACCGCGCGGGTGGGCCACGGTGCGGGGGCACTCAGCAAACGACCATGTTGACAGCAGCGAGCCACAATGCGCACGAGTCCCTCACAACTGACAATTGGTCGAGGGGCGGCTGTGCAACCTCCGCGCGCTGCCACGCTGCAGGCTACATCCCAGCATCGTCCTCGCTCCTGGCGTCGTCCTCGGTGGAATCATCCTCAAAGTCCCCATCATTGATGTGCTGCAGGTTTCCCATGGCCTCGAGGGGCGCTACGTCAGATACAGCATTGCAGCTGCACACGCCGAGGCTCTGCAGGTTCAGCAAGGCTGTGAGCGGCGTCAGATCAGACAAGTAGCTGCATTGATCGATGTTGAGTTTCTGCAGGTTCACAATGTGTGCGAGGGCTGCCAGATCAGGCAGAGCGTTGCAGCCACGCATGGCGAGGCTCTGTAGATCCGCCAAGGCAGTGAGGGGTGCCAAGTCAGTCACTGCATCCAAGTAGCTGATGTCGAGGCTCTTCAGGTTCACCATGGCGGTGAGAAATGACAGACCAGACAGAACGTCGGAGACTTTCAGGTTGAGCTTGTGCAGATTCGCCATGGCAGTGAGGGGTCCCAGGTCAGGAACAGAGTCCAAGTAGCTGATGTTGAGGCTCTGCAGTTTGACCATGGCTGTGAGGGGTGAGATCAGGCACAGCTTCGCAGAAATTCAGTTGAGCCTCTTCACGTTCACCAAGGCCGTGAGGGGCACCAGATCTGACACACCGGGGCACGCGCTGAGTCGAGGCTCTGCAGGTTCCCCATGGTCGTGAGGGGAGCCAGATCAGACAGTTCTGAGCTGCAGCAGCGTATGTTGAGGCGCTTCACGTTCACCATCGCTGCAAGGGGTGTCAGGCTTGCCAGACGGGAGCACCCGGGCAGCCGTAGGCTCAGCAGCTGGGTGCCAGCTGCAAGTGTAGCCACGTCCACGGTGCCCATCTCATATTGTGCATGCATTGCAAGGTCCTTCAGCTTGCTGCACGAAGACAGCACGCCCCCCATAAGCTGTGGTAGAGCTGTGGCGCTGGCTGGAAGCTCCAGGCTCAGGTGGGTGAGCCAGGGTGACGAGCTGGCGATGACCTTGTACTCGGCTATGCTCTCGATCGCAGCAACACCATGCGATCAGTGGCAGTATCCAAGGGCGTTGGTCTTCAGCGGCAGCAGTGGGGACAGGCCAGGCGCGCGCCCACGCCAGTGAGGTAGCGGCCCATGCGTCGTTGCGGCCATGCAAGGTTCCAGACTGCATGGCAGACTGCAGGCACTGCCCAGATCAGGCACGCATGGTGGCCTGTATGGCAGATCAGGCGTGCACGCATGGCGGGAGCTGTGCGTTTGCGGCATTCAGGTGGGGCATGCACGCACACGCATGCGCACCAGGTGAAGGCGCAGCGACTGGAGGCGAGGGAAGACGGCGCCTGCCGCTGGTGCGACCGGCAGCATGCGTCGCAGGCACGCCATCGACCTCTCAGCGTGAGCGTGGTCACGCCGTCCAGGCGAGCGCTGATGGCAGGGCAAAGCACGACGACGGCTGGCGACGAATCGGCCTGCCCCCGCTTCACCACGCCCGCCCGCGCGTCCACTGCGTCGCGCATGGTCTTGCAGCACAAGCGCAGCGCACGCCGGTCGTCAGTGCACAGGCTGGGCCACAGACAGCGACGACATAGTGCTGCTCCAGCGGGGAGGCTCCGCCAAGCGGAGGGGGATGCTGCGCGTGCTGCATGGCTGCGTATCTGTGGCTGTGTTGCGTGGTAGAGTGTGCACACTCTGCGTTGCTGTCCTCACCGCAAGGTAGTGTTCGGGGGAGGGGCTGCGGGGGGAGGCTGAAGTCGGAGGGGTGAGGCGTTGCACCGCTGCTCAAGAAGCGCGCTTTCACGCTTTCAAGCTTTTACGAGGTAGATTGTACGTATATATACAAGATCACATGCGTCAATGTACGTTTGCTGCCCATGTTTACAGACCCCACACACTAACACACGGGACATACGCCTGCGGGAGCTCAGTCCAAGACTCGGGCACTTCAGCCAGGGGTGAAAGGCGCCCAAACACACATCTTGGCGCTTCAACTATTTGCTGCCGACGTCAGACTGGTTGAGTTTGCTTGGCAGCCGAGCTGGTGTCCTCCACGCATTTGCAGCTCAGGCAATCGCGCTGCCGCCTTCGATTATGCCGGGGGCCGGTTGCCTCGCGCCATATGCCTCTTGGCCCCCCCACGCGCGTGAGGCCTGGTGCAAGGTACTAGTCTGAATAGCTTGATCCTGACGCCACTGGGGATGAGGGCACCCTCGAGAGGGTGTGGTTGACGAGGCACTTTTGCCAGGAGAGCTCGCGCCGCTGCAGCTCGTGAGTGCGTACGAGGTGTCCTGATTGCGCAAATTGCACAGAGCATGCTTACGGCTGCCGAGCGCCCGGAAGAAGAACAGGTGCAGGCGCTGCTGGAGTCGGCCGTCGCGGGGAGCGGTGCAGGCGTCGTTTGTGTGCATCATGTGTCGATGCACGGCTGAGAAGCAGTCGATGCACGGCTGAGAAGCAGTCAATTGAGGAAGTGGTGCTTGGATCTCTACAACTGTCGAGCTCTCCATCTGCCACCACATTGCTGCGTCGCTGCACCGTCCTGCTCATGTCCCCTCCCTCCCCCTCCCCCAACAGCCCCCCACCCCACCCCCCACTTGCAAGTGCTGCTGCCCGTGCTGGTAAATCTACTGTGATCTACCAACCCAGGAAGGTTTGATTATGTGTGTGAGCTGACTGCAGACACACAGCGCTGCTAGCGGGCCCCGGCCCCGAGGAGTGGGCGGGCGAGAATCTCGCCTACTCAGATCCATCCTCCTCAGATCTATCCTCCTCAGATTCATCCTGCTCAGATCCATCCTCCTCCTCAGACCCATCCTCCTCAGACCCATCCTCCTCAGATCCATCCTCATCAGATCCATCCTCCTCAGACCCAGTGTCATCATCAGAGCCAGAGCCAGCACCACTGGAGCTGGACGTTCTCTCATCAAACAAGTCGTGCTGCTGCTGCATCTGCCACATGAACTGCTCTGGCCCATGCGACCACCTACATCCGCCGCCGTGGTGCCCGTGGCCTCCTCAAGCAGGCGCACAGTGGATTCGTGGCCGCGCTCAGATGCGAGCCGCAGCGCCATGCCACCTCCGACGTAGGCGCGCGGCGCGTGCTTGCACTCGAGCAGCATGCGCACGATGTCGTCCCGCCCATTCGCCGCTGCTGCCACCAATGCCGACCCATCCCGGCAGTCTGCGCGTGCACGATGCTTGTTCCAGTCGAGAAGCAAGCACGCGACAACCAAGTGGCCATGCTGGCAGGCCCACACCAGCGCCTGGCCACCCTGGCAGGAGGCACGGGGGGCATGGTAGGGCGCCTCCAGCAGCAGGCGCACGATGGATTCGTTTCCACTCTTTGATGAGTGTGTCAGGGCCCGCCCGTCCTGGCAGTTGGGGCGGGGCGCGTGCGGCGCCGACAGCAGCAGCCTCACGATGGATTCGTGGCCACGCGCTGCTGAGGCTATCAGTGCCTCTCCATCCGCACAGTCGGCACGCGGAGGGTGCTGAGCTGCGGGCGCCTCAAGCAGCAGGCGGCAGACAGGCTCGTGCCCATTGGCAGCTGCACGCCACAGAGCCTCTCCACCCCTGCAGCCGGCGCAGGGCCACGGCGTGGGGGTCCCTCCATCGCTGCAGTCATCGTAGTCCCCGTAGTCATCGTAGTCATCGCTGCCGTCATCGCTGCAGTCGCCACGGGGTGGCTCTGGGGTGGCCAGCAGGAGGTGTGCCGCTCCCTCATGTCCCATCGCACATGCGCCCACGAAAGCACTCTTCATGCAGCCTTTGTGCACGTTGAGAAGCAGCTGCGCCATGGGCGAAGGGCTGCCCATCAGACGGTCACGCCAGTCGCGGCAAACGTGCGGCGCCGAGTAGACAAGCATCACCTCTGTTTTTGTGTCCCAGCGGCTGGTCCGCCTCCGCTGGCCATGCGCCAGCGTGGACGAAGATGTCGAGCACCAGGCCAGGCGGCAGGTCCTGGATGGGGAACGGAACCTGGTCCTGGGTGTCCTGCAGGCGCAGCATCTGGACCTGTGCGGACGGGCAGGCGTGGGCCGTGGGGCCTCGTGGGTGTGCGGTGCATGTGTGCGGGGGCGCCGTGGCGGCGCACATGAACCATGAGTGGCGGCGCACATGAACCATGAGGATGTGATGCTGCAGCTGGGCGGCCAGCTGTTGCGAGCGATCTGGCGGGCATGGGATCTGAAGGGCATAGGAGGCGTGGGAGGAGACATGATCACACGTGGGCAAGACCGTGGGTGCGCGCATGCGCATCGAGTGGCCATGGGGCAAGGCCGTGCACGGGCGGGTGCGCGCACGCGTGCACGTACACGTGTGGCACCATGCCATGCGAGGCGCCACGCGGCATTGTGTCCTGGCGCGCAGCTCGGCAGCGGTAACCTCCCCCTGGGCGTGCGTGAGCGACATGACGCCTGCCTGGATTGGGTTGGTGCAGGGGCAGTGCTTGGTGGCAGCGCATGACGCTGCGTGCGTGCCATGCAGAAGCCCAGTCAAGCCACCCATGCGCCCAATGCGACATCGTCCTGACCCCTGCGTGCATGTGCCAGTCACGAACGTCAGGCGCAGTCCAAGCACCTGTGGGATCGGAGGCAGTCGGGACAGATTCCACGAAAGGCGATCAGCGGCGGCGAGGTCGCCAGTGACGAGAGAGTTTCTTGGGCTTGCGCTAGGCCGATGGAGGGGCGCAGCGATTGTTGGGTTGTTGTCGTGCCGTGAATGGGCCAAATGAACCAGCGATTTAGGTGCAAATGGGGCGGTGTGGGGAAGGAGATTGAAGATGGGGGGGTGAGGCCTAGACGCCGCTCGCTTGCTGATCAGCCACCGGGGCAAGCGCACAGCTGCAAACAGTGTTAACGCGTTGCTTTAAAGTGAAGCTTCAGGTCTGCCATGCGCTCAGTGCGACCGACGCCGCATCCCGCATCACTCGTTTCTTGGCATACACGGCGACTCTGCTCTCCCTCTCCCTCCATCATCCTGCCTGCTTGTTAGCTTCCACCCTCCAGCTTCCTCCCGATCACGCCCAGCTGCTCCATCAGCAACGCCGCCAGCTCCGCCACCTCTGACTGCCCCGAGAACTCGGGAGCGGCCGTTGCGTGCTCGATGATGGCCTCCAGGTTGTTGACCTCGTCCTCTGACAGAGGCAGCTGCAGCTGCAGCAGGCCTACGGACGTGCCCTCGGCCACGTCATCCACGGTGATGTTGCATAGCGCCTTGAGCACGACCATCAGGATGTCAACCTCGATGTCGGTCACCTCGGCGCTCGTGACCACCCGCTCAAGCACCTCATCCACGCCCAGGCGTGCGACGCCGCCCGCGGACACAAACACGGACATCTGCTCGCCGCGTGTGGGGGCGCGTGTGTGCGCGCTTGTGTGCACACCAAGCAACACCCCTGGTACGCACACACACGCGAGCGTGTCTGTCGATAGCTGAGGCTCCCTTGCGCGGGTTACTATACGGCATTGCCAGCACCACGTCGTGTTCACGCTACAGCATGAGCGTGGTCACACCGTCCAGGCGAGCGCAGGTGGCGGGGCAAATCACGACGACGAATGACAAAGAATTGGCCTGCCCCTGCTTCACCACGCCTGCCTGCGCGTTCACTGCGCCGCGCATGGTCGAGCAGCACAGGCGCAGCGCACGCCGGTCGTCAGTGCACAGACTGGGGCACAGACAGCGAGAGTGCTGCTCCAGCGGGGAGGCTACACCTGGAGGAGGAGGCTGCGGGACTGTTGTATGGCGGGGGGCGGACTGCGGGACGTGACGTTTGGAGTGGACCAGATGTGTGGGGGGAAGTTGAAGACGCATGAAGTGCGCGAGCCACCTGCTTCAAGAAGCACGTTTGCAGCTTAGGAGATGGATAGGCACAACAGTTTACAGTTTACAGTTTACAGGACGCTCCCTCAGGTCGTGGTATTGAGGAGGGCCGACCAAAATAAAGGTACGTCACCACATGCGCCAATGTGCGTTTTGTGTCCCTGCCATCAAAACCGACGCACAAACACACACACGCCGCACACCGTCTACCGTCTGCTGAGACTCACACGCTTGAGCGAGGCCCCCAAGAGGAGCAGGAAGATGGAGGGGCGCCCAAGCCTACTCTCGTTAGCACTCGCTCAGCCTCGCAGCGGCACGCGCGTGACCACAATTCCATGACAACCACCATCATGGTGTAGATGATCTACACAGGCACCACTGCGGTACTCTTTACTCAAACAGATTCAGATTCAGTCCATGCCGCCTCCTACGCCGCCTTCTTTGCGTTGGCCTTGACCTTGTCGTAAGGCACGTGCAGACCAAACTTCCGCGCCAGGCCCCAGTCGCGCAGCCACGCGGGGACCGTCATCAGGAGTTGGAACATCCACACCATGTGGCCGAACATGACCGTGCGTGCCATGCGCCTGCAACCGATCACCTTGCCCACCACCTGCGCACGGTGCACCACCAGAGCGCCAGGGCACGCGCGGGTGTTAGCACAGCAGAGGGGGGGGGGGGGCTGCGCACGGCAGTGTGGCAGTGTGGCGGGCAAGCAGGCAGGCAGGCAGGCAGGAGACTGCCCAGCGCAAGTGGCTCACACGTGCACCCCACCTCACACGCGTCTGCGGACACGGCCAACCACAGCAACAGCGACTACCAGATACACCCAGGCAGAGGAATGCAGCACAATACAGCCCAGCACAGCCCAGCCCAGCACAGCACAGTACAGCTCAGCACCGCGCAGCGCAGCACAGCTCAGTGCAGCGCAGCAGTGGCACATGGCACCCAAGAGGTCACCACCTTGCCCAAGTCCCCACAGTACAGCGCACACGCATGTACGCAAGCACGCACGCAACTCATCAATGTGGCCCGCGCACACGCGCCCCCTATTGCAACCACGTATCATCAGACCTCGGTCACCAACCTCGCACGCAAACACCGCGGCGGGCGTGGCGAGTGCGCCCTGAGACAGCCAGTACGCATCACAGCACAGCGCAGCGCAGCACAGCACATCAGAGTGCAGCACAGCACAGCACAGCACAGCACAGCACAGCACAGCACTGAAAAGCACAGCACAGCACAGTGCAGTACAGTGCAGCACAGCAGTGCCACACATCATCAGACCTCGGTCACCAACCTCGCACGCAAACACCCTAGCGGGAGTGGCGCGTGCGCCTGAGACAGCCAGTACGCAGCGCAGCACAGCGCAGCGCAGCACAGCACAGCACATCAGAGTGCAGCACAGCACAGCACAGCACAGCACAGCACAGCACAGCACAGCACAGTGCAGCACAGCACAGCACAGCACAGCACAGCACAGCACAGCACAGCACAGTGCAGCACAGTGCAGCACAGCAGTGCCACATCATCAGACCTCGGTCACCAACCTCGCACGCAAACACCGCGGCGGGCGTGGCACGTGCGCCCTGAGACAGCCCGGCACGTGCGACCACCGTGTCTGCGTACGGAGCGTACAGCTTGAGGTGTGACGTGTCCACGGTCGCGTTGGTGCCAAAGTTGGAGCGGATCGCGCCGGGCGCGACGAGCATCACCTGGGTTGAGGATCCATGGGGGTTAGGAGCCCCTCCTCCTGGGGCTGGGGTTAATCGGTGTGAGCGGTGTGAGCTCCACGCACATGCACGCATACACGCACGCACGCACATACACATACACACACACACAGAGGGGGGGGGGTCAAACACACACACACACTCACACAGACACGCACCAAAGCAGCAGCAGCGCCACACCTAGATTCCCAGCGAAGCCAGCTCCAGTCGCATGCAGTCCGCCATGCTGCTGTGCATGCACACACACACACACACACACACACACACCTGGATTCCCAGCGGGGCCAGCTCCAGTCGCATGCAGTCCGTCATGCTGTGCACCGCAGCCTTGCTTGCTGCATACACGCCCGCAAACGGCGCGGGAACGTACCTGCCGGCGCACGAGCGTGGAGTGCCTCAGGGTGCATGTGCGTGGGTGATGGTGGTAGTGGTGGTGGTGTGAGTGTGTGTTTGCGTATGCGTGTGCGTGCGTGTGTGTGTGTGTGCGTGTTTGCACGTGCGTGTGCGTGCGTGTGTGTGTGAGTGTGTGCGTGCGTGTGTGTGTGTGTGCATCTGTGCATGTGCATTCGTGTGTGTGTGTGTGTGTGTGTGTGTGTGTGTGTCTGTGTCTGTGTGTGCGCGCGCGCGTGCATGTGTCACACATGATGTGTGTGTGTGCGTGCACGTGTGCATGTGCGTGTGTGCAGGAGGGTGAGGACGTACCCGACCACGCTGCCCACATTGACGATGCGCCCGCGCCGCGCAGCCGCCATGTGGGGGACGACCGCCTGTGTGTGTGTGTGTGTGTGTGTGTGTGTGTGTGTGTGTGTGTGTGTGTGTGTGTGTGTGTGTGTGTGTGTGTGTGCATGTGTGTGTGTGTTTGTGTGCACGTGCGCGCGCGCGTGTTTGCGCCCTCGCTCACCCACCTGCACGACCGCCAGCAGCCGAACCCATTGGTTTCAAGCGCAGCAGGTGTATGAGTACGTGCGTCCGTGTGTGTGTGTGTGTACGTGTGTGCCCACACTCACCCACCTGCACGACCGCCAGCAGCCCGACCACGTTGGTTTCGAACGCGGCGCGCGCCGTGCCAAGATTCACCTCTGCGAGCGGCCCCACGCACGGCATGCCCGCGTTGTTGACGAGCACGTTGATCCGACCTGATTTCTGTATCACTGCCTCCACAGCGGCAGACACCTTGGGACGGGGGGGAGTGGGGAGTGGCGGGGGAGAGAAGGCATGTGTGTGTATGTGTGTTTCCACGTCGATGTGCCTTGAGAGAGAGGGAGGGAGAGGAAGAGAGAGAGACAGAGGGAGACAGAGAGTGGCAGAGAGGGAGAGGGAGAGAGAGTTTATGCGCCGGTGCGTGCCCTGTAACAGTAACAGTAACACGGGGTTTCCAGCTAAGCGGGCTACTCTTCTACTAGAGACACCCGCCGATACTCCAGCACACTTAAGTATTAGAGTGCCCTGATTCGTGGTCAATTCATGGGATGAGAGGAGAGAGCGCCAACAGTGTCGATCGCACCGGCGCGGCGCTGGCCACGCCGTGTTGTGAGATAGAGACCGTGCGCTGTGTGTGTATGTGAGAGAATGCCGGGAGGTCTTGCTGGCCAACAGGTTATGACGCACTGATGCTGCGCTGGTCACGCCGTGTTGTGAGATGGAGCGTGTATTTGCCGCTACGGCGGAGGTCTAGCTAGGGGACACGATCCCGTGGGCCTGTGAACCCCGGCCGTGCCCCCACGGGGAGGAGTCAGATCTGGGGGAAAAGTGCCCTGTCTAGGTCCAGCCCCGACCTATTAGCCCCCCACCGCCAGTAGCCAGCCACCCGTCTGTAGCGCTCGGGCGTTATACGCCGAGCAAGGTCGAATGCGCTGCCGGTGGGTGCGTCACACACGACTGTAAAATCATCATCATCATCATCATCATCATCATCATCATCATCATCATCATATATGTGTGAGCGAGTGCATGCGTGTGTGTGCCGGGAGAGTCCTGGCGACGCACCGACGCTGCGCTGGTCACGTCAAGCGCCAGCACGGTTACGCCATCAGGCACCGGGCCGACCGACTCCGGCCGCCGGGCGGTCGCGTACACGGTGCATCCCTGCTCAGCGAAGCGAAGCACGAGCGCGTGGCCGATGCCTGTGTGTGCGTGTGTGTGTGTGTGTGTGTACGTGTGTGTGTGTGTGTGTGTGTGTGTGTATGCGCGTGTGTGTGTGTGTGTGTGTGTTTCTGTGTGTGTGTGTGTGTGTGTGTGTGCGTGTGCACGTGTGTGTGTGTGTGGTGTGTGGTGTGGGAAGGCACGGCACGCGCCCATGCGGAGCATGCGTGCATGTGTGCTGCGAGTGACAGGGCTGCTGCTGGGTTGACTGCTGCGGTGTCTTCTGGAACACCCAGGGGCGGTTTCTTCAGGTTATGGTGTCCATGGGCTGCTCTAGACGGGAGCCATGCACATAGCAGGCACACACCACCACCACGCACCGTCTGCAGTGCATCCCGTGACGATCACCACTTGAGGCTCATCTGAGGGGGCCATCAGTGCTGATCAAAGTGTCATGGACGCTCACTACGCGTACGAGAGAAAACGAGAAACCAATTTTGTGTGGACTGGTCAGTGGTTAGGGTCCTCGAATTCCAAGGGACCTTAATCCAGTCAAAATCGATGCTTCGGTCGCCTAAGGACGGCCAGGGTGGCGATGGCCCCGCGCCTAGCGTGCTGGACAACCTGCGGCCCAACAGCGCGGCGCTTCTCTTCGCAGATGCGAGGTGCGGCGTGCGGCTCTCCAACATCTGCATTGCCGCGTTTGTGAAGCACATGCCATCACGAGGGTGTGGGTGTCATGCGCTTGTGGTGCTGTGTGATTGTGCTTGCGGCATGAGTGCGCCATGCGAGCCCATGCGCGCCCATGGGCTCAGATAGTGGACCACACACACACACTCACACACGCACACTCACGCACACTCACGCACACGCACACACACACACACACACACATGCACACATACACACTCACACGCACACACACACCCAGTCACCCCCCCCACACATGCTATGCGCAGAGCGTCGCTCCGGGTGCCCTCCCGGCCGTTCACGCCGGCCGCTTCAGACCGCTCGCAGTTCAGCAATGACTTCTCCGGAGGCAGGGCGCGCCCCAGCACACCGGGAGGGATGCCTGGCAGGTGTGGACTGATTGCATCAAGGGATGGCTCCCTGGCTTGCTTTCCGTGTGCCGTGCGCCACGCATCACCCACAAGCGCGCTCCTGCGCTTGTGGGTGCCCAGGGGTGGGACCACTCTCCGAAACGCACACACCCTGATCTTCCCTCTCCCCCGGTACCTGCACACACACACACACACACACTGTCCATGTTCACATAGCTGTCACTGAGGGACATTGTGTTGTTGCTGTGTGATGCACACACGCACACACACACACACACACTATCCACGTTCACATGGCTGGCACTGATGAACATTGACGTGGTGCTATGTGATGGACACACGTACACACACACACGCACACACACACACACGCACACACACAGCACGCACACACATGCACGCACACACACACGTCCCCCACCTCGTCCCGCGCCCGCACCCCAGCAAGCACTTCTACGAGTCCGCCCCACGCATCGCGATCGCCACCCTCGGCTGCGACTCACCATTCAGCCCATCGCTCGCGGGAGGCCGCGCGAGCGGCGGGCCCGACAGCCCGTTCCGGGTCTTTGGCGGGGGCGTGTTTGGCGGGGGGGCGGACGGCGGGGGAGGCAGCCCGTCGCGGCTGACGCGCGTGACGAGCACGCGAGTGCGGGAGACGCCGGCCAAGGCGGTTGCGACGCTGAAGGTGAGGGAGAGGGGGAGCAGGAGGGGGAGGGAGAGGAGGGGGGAGAGGGAGAATGAGGTAGGGACATAGCAGGAAAAAACCCGGAGCGACAGAGGGAGAGGGAGGGCAGGGAGGGGTGGGCGGGAGGGAGGGGGGAGAGGGGGGGAGGAGGGGATGGGGAAGGGAGGGATAGAGGGAGGGAGGGAAGGGGGAGGGGGGTGTTGAGATGAGGCTGATGCAGCAGCAGTGAGGCCTGTGAGGCATCCTAGCGCTCGGATGCCGCACAGGCCTCACTGCTGCTTTATCAGCCTCACCTCAACACGAGGGAGAGAGGGAGGGCGGGAGAGGAGAGAGGGAGAGAGAGATGCCCAGTTTGCTTCACGCTGCTCCCTCTATACGTCCCGGCGGAGGCAAAAAACACCACTGATTTTCCCATGGCACACGCCCCCCCTCCCCTTCCCACTCCCACAACATCTGCCCAAGGCCGCGTCCATTTTCAGCTTGAGCTTCTGCCACTCTTGCCTGCTCGCATCCTCACCCCTGTAGGCCGCGCTCGTATCGCCAAGAAGCGGTACTCATGTCGACAATGTGCTACCCCCCCCCCCCTCACTTCTCCCCGTCCCCCCTGCCCGCTTGAAAATGTACAGATCGCGTTTGGCTCGATGGAGGTCGCAAAGAAGCGGTACTCATCGCAGCCGATGTCATCAGAGTGCTCCCAAACATCTGCCCGCCCCCCTCTGCCCGCTTGACCCCCCCCCCCTTCCCTCCTACCCATCCACCCATCCACATGCCCCCTATGAGGATGGGGGGCAAATTGTCTCGCGGGGCAAATTGTCTCACTTGGCTATATTCCAGATAATCCCTGCTGCCTGGCTGTGTGCCTTGCCCCCCCCTTCTGGACTTAAGCTCTGGAACCACAGGGGAACCCATGCCTGCGGGGGCGGGGCGGGCGGGGCGTCACAGCCACCCCTACTGGGGTGGCAAAGATCCACACACTCAGGCACAAGAGTGCCGTCACAATGCCCATACGCTCGATTCGCCATTCCCCCTAGAGGTATGGACTACCAACAGTTCCACGGTCGCTTATGTCGTTCAGCGTCGCGCTGCGACGAGCATTCACGAGCCGCGTGGTGGGCAGCAAAGGAGCGCAGTGACGGGCATGGAACCAGCCCCCTGTAGGCCTGCGCCACCCCTCCCCGCCGCGCAAAAGTCCAGCAGGGGCCCTGGTACAGTGCCAGGAGGGCGAGGGGGCGTCGCAACGTGCTCCTGTGCACATCGTGCCCTCGGGGCCTGTATTGGCTCTGGCCCACTGGCACCACTACCAGATCGTCGCAGTCGCCCCGCAACATCACAGACGCATGGGGCATCATGATAACACGCGATGATGGGTTGGGTGCACGCTAGTACCGCCTGGGGGCTTGCTGGCGAGCGCGAGCTAAAGTGTGAATCGGTACCCCGGCTCAGGACCTGCCGCGGCTCTAACACACACACCCGGCCTCTCCCGCTCCTAGCAGGCAATATTACAGGTGCATACAAGCGATATGCATCGTGGGGGTGGGTGCATGGGGCCCCTGTAGTGCATGCATGGAGCATGTGCATGGGCGCCATGCGACCATGCGGTCGCGCCCTTGTGGCACCTGGGAGCGCGTCAATGGCCCCAACATGCGACCCCGAGCATACCACCAGTCTGAAGGAGCTCATTCCTTACTATGTGGCCCGAATCAGGCCCGGGGGGGGCCTCCAGCCAGCCGGGAGCGCTTTAAATATAGGAGAGACAATTTGCCCCACATACCATCGGTCCGGCCCGTTTGGCTCCATGAATTTAAATTCAAATTGTAGGAGTTCCTGGCCGTTTCAGGTCAAACCTAATGTAACATCTGAAAGGCCTTATCACCAGCTGTCCGTGGATGTCTCCATCATTATCAGCGACCCAATATCGAGCGAGATCTGGGGGGGCAAAGTTCAAAGTGAGACAATTTGCCCCGTGTCCTCCTATAGGCTGCGCTCGACTCGATGGAGCGCGCCAAGAAGCGGCACTCATTGCAGTCAATGTCATCAGAGTGCTCCCAAACTTTTCCCCTCCCCCCCCCCTGCCCGCTTGACCCCTCCCCCACCACCCATCCACACGCCCCTGTAGGCCGTGCTCGACTCGATGGAGCTTGCAAAGAAGGAACACTCATCGCAGCAAATGTCACCAGATTGCTCCCAAACATCTGCCCCCTCCCCCTGCCCGCTTGACCCCCTCCCACCCACCATCCACATGCCCCCTATAGGCTGCGCTCAGCTCGATGGAGCTCGCAAAGAAGCGACACTCATCGCAGCAGATGTCATCAGAGTGCTCCCAAACCTCCCATCCCCCCTGCCCGCTTGACCCCCTCCCCCACCCCCACCCATCCACACGCCCCCTGTAGGCCGCGTTCGGCTCGGTTACCTGCCTTGTGTGTGTCTGTCTTCCACTATGCAAAGGATTGACTGTTTGGTTTGCCGCCTTGGTTGAAATGGGTTCCCGCTTGGGCTGAAAATGCAGGGAGTTCAGCTTGGATGGAGCTCGCCAAGAAGCGGCACTCATCGCAGCAGCTGTCGACAGAGCGAGCGCCTCGAACTCCCCTGCCCCCCCCACTCTCCCCTGGCCTCAAACTCCCCCGCCCCCGCTCTCCCCTGGCCCCGCCCTCACTCTGCCCTGGCCTCAACTCCCCCCGCCCCCACTCTCCCCTGGCCTCAACTCCCCCCCCCGCCCCCACTCTCCCCTGGCCTCAACTCCCCTCCCTGCTCCCACTCTCCCCTGGCCTCAACTCCCCCCTCCCCCACTCGACCCTGGCCTCAACTCCTCTCAACTCCCCCGCCCCCCCACTCTCCCCTGGCCCGCATGGAACCCCACCCACAGGCCGCGTTCGGCTCAATGGAGCCCGCCAAGAAGCGCTACTCATCGCAGCGGATGCTGGCAGTGTGATAACTCCTCCCCCCCCCCCTTCACTTCCCCCTGTCCCCCTGCCCGCTTGAACATCCATAGGCCGCGCACGGCTCGATGCAGCTCGCAAAGAAGCGCTACTCATCGCAGCGGATGCTGACATTGCGTTTACTCCTCCCCCCTCCCCCCCTTCACTTCCCCCCATCCCCCCCTGCCCGCTTGAACATCCACAGGCCGCGCTTGGCTCGATGGAGCTCGCCAAGAAGCGCTACTCGTCGCAGCTGCTGACGGGCAGCGGCAGCGGCAGCGCGCCACAGGGCGCCACAACCACCACCAACGTCCTCGTGCTGGGAGGCGACGGCGAGGACAACTGCATGGGCGGGGTGCTGGACCCAAACAGGTAAGGATTAGGGCCTAGGGCCTAGTTCAAGGTCCAGACTCTGAGAGGGTCTAGCCGCATGGGCGCCACAACCACCACGAGCGTCCTTGTGCTGGAGGGCGACGACGAGGACAACTGCATGGGCGGGGTGCTCAACCCAAACAGGTGTTGGGTTGAGGGTTGAGGGTCTAGCTGTTTTTGCTCGCCAGGGTCTGTGGAAGCAGTTAGAACCATTTTTGAGGCGTCGCACAATAGCTCTCCTTTTTGCTTTGGGACTACAAGTTGGCAGGCAGCCGGCTGGTGGCTACCGCCCCTCACAAGTAATTTTTAGGGCCAGAACTGGACTTGGGTTTAGGCGGTGATACTAGGACTAGAAGGTAGTCTTCGCTGGAAAGCCGATATAACTGTTACTGCAGGGTTTGTGGTTGAAGGTCCTGAGGGTCCAGCCACCAGCACAAGCACCCACAACCTCCGTGTGGTGCGCGGCGACGACGACGGCAACTGCATGGGCGGCGTGCTGACCTGGGAAGGACTGGTAAGGATTAAGGCCTAGGTTCAAGGTCCTAAGACTCCGGCCGCACGGGCGCCACAACGCCCCCCCCCCGCCGTCATTGGCAGCGTCGACGAGGACAACTGCCCAAAAGGGCACCTACCGTAGCCACGCTTTGCCTATCCGCCTCATTAAATCCGAAAACGCCCCGCAAAGGCTCCGTTTACGTGGAATTCAGTTTAAAAAACGCGGCGCAAAGGTCAAAGAAAGTCCCCTTCGGACTTCGAACCCGGGTCAGGACGCTCTTCAGGGGCCGCGCAAAGGCAGCGCAAAGACAAATTTAAGTCGGAGAACGCCCCGCAAAGGCCCCATATTCCGAAGAAAGACACCCCTTTAGTGGACCCCCGCAAAGGCAAAGCGTGGCCACAGTACACCCGCACAGGCACCGCAGGCCCTACAACCCTAGGGCTGCTGCCTGCCCTCTGCCTACCCCAGGGTGTCTTCACCCGCATGCACATGCACGATCACCCTAGACCCTAGATCCTCGACCCTGGCTTGACCCTACTACACCCTGTAGACACCCTAGACCCTAAACCCCTATAAACCCTAAATCCTAAACCCTGACACTGAGCCAATTGAGAGCCTTGTGGCAAAGCGATCAATGCAGTGGCTAGGCCGTGTGATGCGCATGCCGGCTTCTCGTCTTCCTCGTACGACTTTTGACTGCACAATGGATGTGGCTCGGCAGCAAGGCCGGCCTCCAGCCTCCTCCCGACACTATTTTCTTAAGCTACTGATTCAGCAGCTAGGCGAAACTAGTGGCACTCGTTCTGATTGGAAGACTTTTTCGGACACGGCGTTTGAGCGTGCTCAGGATAGGGTCGGGTGGAGAGCCGTGGTGTACGGTCCGGCTGCCCCTCAGGCGCCGGCCCCTCCACCACGGCGGTCAAGTAGATTGGCAAGCGCCACTTGACCCCCTATCCCCTAGAAGCAGTTAGGACCTATTTTGGAGGCGTCGCACAATAGCTCTCCTTTTTGCTCTGGGACTACACGTTGGCAGGCAGCCGGCTGGTGGCTACCGCCCCTCACAAGTAATTGTTAGGGCCAGAACTGGACTTGGGTCTAGGCGGTGGTACTAGGACTAGAGGTAGTCTTTGCTGGAAAGCCGATGTAACTGTAACTGTAACTGTAACCTGAACCCTGGATCCTGACCCTGCACAGGAACGACGACCTCCCCCCGCGGCCCAACACGTCGCGCGGGCGCGCACACACATGCTCACATACGCACACCAGTGATGTCGAACGTTGATGGCGTGCTTGCCAGTCTTGTGACGCGACAGTGTGAAAATGCCGATTTCCACACTTTGCACGCAGGAACAACGCAGGAACGACGACCTCCCCCCGCGGCCCAACACGTCGCGTGGGCGCGCGCACACACATGCACACGCACGCACGTGCACACATGCACACATACACACACACACACACACACACACACACACATGCCCCCCTCCCCGCACAGGAACGACGACCTTCCCCCACGCCCCAATACATCGCGCGGGCGCGGCGAGAGCGACTGCGGGGAGTACTCGGAGTTCAGCGGCGTGGGGGCGTTGCCGCAGTACGACGGGCCGCAGCCGCTGCGGATGGCGGGCGGGGCGCAGGTGTGTGTGGGAGGTCAGATCTAGGGTCTAGGGTTTAGAGGGTCTGGGGTTTCGGTGCCACAGTATGATGGGCCGCCGCCGCTGCGGATGGCGTGTGTGTGTGTGTGTGTGTGTGGATGGAGGCGCACACATATTCAGACCGACACACACACATACACAGACACACAGACACACACACACACACACACACGCACGCACGCACGCACCCACCCACCCACCCACCCACCCACAGGTGCTGGGCATCGAGCCATCGGGAGATGACGACGACGACGCGGTCGGCGGTGGCGAAAACAGCGGCAGGGGCGATGGGCCTGGCGCCGCGGACACGAGCAGCGGAGGAACAGACTTCTGGGCCATGCACCGGAGTGGGCGGGCGTCCGGCGACGGGGGCGTGGGCGGAGGAGGCGATGGAGGGGGAGGGGGAGCAGGTTGGTGTCACTTTGTACTTCGGAGGGGGTGGTCTTGATGATCGGAGAGAGAGGGGGCGAAAGAGAGAGAGAGAGAGCAGAGTCGCCGTGTGATGCAGGAAACCCCGCCCCCCCCCCACGCTAACACACGCCCACATAACATCGACTCTGTGCCTTCAGGTGGAGGAGGAGGAGTCGGGGGAAGCGGGCGCAGGGCGGCGCCCGGAAGCCTGCCGCCCACTGGGATGCCGCCGCGGCTGCCGACGGCGTCCACGTCAGCGGTGCGTGCGCTTGCATGCGTGTGCGTGTTTTAGTGGGTGAGTGGGTGGGTGCATGCGTGTGTGTGGTGTGTGTGTGTGTGTGTGCGTGTGTGTGCTTGCATGTGTGTGTGCGCGTGCGTGCTCGTGGTGTGTTCGGATGCCGCCAAGCCAACGGCGCCCACGTCAGCGGTGCGTGCGCTTGCATGCGTGTGTGCGTGTGGGTGGTTTGTGGGTGGGTGGGTGGGTGGGTGCGGTGTGCGCTAGCATGTGTGTGGTCGATTTTACAGTCTTGTTGGATGCCTTTGATGGCGTACTAGACTTGTGCTTGCGCACTCAATCTCCGTGGCAGTTTGATAGCACCCGCTGTAGTCCACCGAGTGGATACACATTGACTGTGTCCATCCCACTAGGTCTCGTACATCTGGTCGCGCCATGCGTCTCAGTTCGGGCAGCCAGCCTGGCCAGCCTCCTCCTCCTCCGTTCATCACGTGTGTGTGGGTGTGTGCTCGTCACACAGTGTGGCGTGTTTGGATGCCGCCGTGCTCGCCCACGGCGTTCACGCCCCGCTGCCTAGCCCGCTCAGTCTGCCTGTTTGCTGGTCGCCCGCCTCACGAGGCAGCTCCCTCAATCCCACGCCCTGGGGGTGCGTACTTCACAGTGTACACTGTACCGTACACTGTGTACAGCACAGTCTAACTCGCGGCATCTGTCTGCAGGTCGCTGCAGCCGCGGCTGGCATGGCACACACACACACACTCACGCACACACGCTCGCACACAGGTCCAACACGCCAACACGGGCGTCCAGCGGACTGCAAATTCGACCACACACACACACACACACACACACACACACACATACCTGCGCCGCCTGTCTGTACATGCAGGCTGCCGCGGCCGCGCTTGCCGCCGTCGCTGTCGAGTCGGTCATCGACCAGGTGGCTGATCCAGTCTCTCCGTGGCGCGCGGCAGTCGAGGTGTGTGGTGCGTGTGTGTGTGTGTGTGTGTGTGTGTCACATGTCACATACATGTGTGTGTGCTGTGTGCATGTCACAAACAGTGCTGTCTGCTGCAGGGTGTGGGTGGGTGGCGCAGGCCCGAGGCACCTTATGAGAAAACCCCTGGGTTGCCCCTGGGTCCCTTGAAATAATGAAAGAAAGCCGCCAGTCTGTGATCGACCAGGTGGCCGATCCAGTCTCTCCGTGGTGCGCGGCAGTCGAGGTGCGTGTGTTCAATTTTTTGTTTTTTCGGACACCTGTTGTACACCTGTCACGACACCTAGAAGGCCTCCTAGTTGGCGTTTTATACCGACTGTGTGCGGAGCGGAGCAGGCACCCCTAAAGACCCCTGCTAAAATCCTTTTGAAGAGCACCTCCGAGTCGGTCATCGACCAGGTGGCTCATCCAGTCGCTCCATCCAGTCGCTCCGTGGCACGCAGCAGTCGAGGTGCTTGCTGTTCAGGGGTCCCCCTGCTTCTGTGGTTTGTGTGTGTGTGTGTGTGTGTGTCACACACGGTGTGTGGGTGGGTGGGTGTGGATCAGGCAACCTCATCAAGAATAAATAAAAGAAAGTACCGAATATGTGATTGACCAGGTGGCTGATCCAGTCGCCCCGTGGGCAGTGATTCCCGGGAAAGATTCAGTTGCTTTCCCCCTGCTCGCGCACGGCTCGCTCACGGCTCGTTTCTGGCTCGCTCACGGCTCGCTCACGGCTCGGGGTCTAGGGGCCGGTAGGGGCCCAGCTAGGCTCCTGGCGGGAATACACGCACACATGATCGCGCACACACACACACACACACACACAGGAGTCGCTGTCGTCTTTCATCATCTGTCGTCGCGGCTGCGGGCGCGCACCCCGGGGGGGGCCGCGCGCGCCACGGATGGAACCTTGATATATAGCATACTGGCGGTACTCAGCGCATGTGCACACACACACACACACACGCACACACACACACAGGAATCGCTGTTGTCTCTCTCATCATCTGTCGCCGCGGCTGCGGGCGCGCACCCCGGGGGGCCCGCGCGAGCGACAGCCATGGCCGATGTTCTTCGGCACACGGGGGAGCTGTCTGCGCATGTTGAGTATGCGCGGAGGCAGGCGCAGTCTAGCAGGTGAGGCAAGTACCTAGTAGGCTGGTAGGCTGGTGGTTTGGTGCACACACACAATCACACAAACACAACACACACATAAACACACACACACAAAACACACACACACACACACACGCAGCTGGCTTTAGGCTCCATGCACGCGCTACGTCGACCCCGCCACCAGCAATACACACACACACACTCGCTCTCTCGATATCACACAAACACACACACAAACGCACACGCACACACACACAGCTGGCTGCAGGCTCCGCGCACGCGCTGCATCGACCCCGTTATAAGCAACACACACACACGCAGCTGGCTTCAGGATCCATGCGCGCTTTGTCGACTCCGCCACTAGTAACACACACACACACACACACACACACACACACACGCACACACACTCACAAACACACACACACACACACAGCTCGATTCAGGATCCGTGCATGCGCTCCATCGACCCCGCCACTAGCAACACACACACACACACATTCACACACACACATGCACACACGCGCAGCTGGCTTCAGTCTCCATGCATATTCTACGTCAACCCCGCCACCGGCAACACACACACACAGCTGGCTGCAGGCTTCGTGTACACGCTACATTGACCCCGCCACCGGCAGGGGTGGCACACACATACACACTATCGCTCTTTCGCTCACACACACACACACACACTCATTCTCGCCCATACACACACAAACACACACATGCAGCTGGCTTCAGGCTCCCTGCACGCGCTACGTCGACCCCGCCACCGGCAAGCCTCTGTCCATCAGAGAGGCCATCACCGAGCACGTGTTCCAGCTGATGGACTCGACGAACGTCGAGCTGCTGATGAAGGCGTGCGGCATCGTGCTGCGGGTTGTGAGGGTAGGTTTTAGGGTATTGTGCACGTGTGTGTGTGTGTGTGTGTGCACGCGTGTGTGCACGCGTGTGCGCGCGCATGTGTGTGTGTGTGTGTGTGTGTGAATGCCAGCAGCAGCGAGCTTCTGATGAAGGCGTGCGGCATCGTTCTTCGGGTGGTGAGGGTGGGTTTAAGGGTATTGTGCACGTGTGTGTGTGTGTGTGTGTGCGTGTCTGTGTCTGTGTCTGTGTCTGTCTGTGTCTGTGTCTGTGTCTGTGTCTGTGTCTGTGTCTGTGTCTGTGTCTGTGTCTGTGTCTTGTGTCTTGTGTATGTGCGGCCTATGTGTGTGCGGCCAGCAGCTCCTGAAGCAGGCGTGCGGCAGCGTGCTTTGGGTGGTGAGTGTAGGTGTTGGGGTATTGTGCATGTGTGTGTGTGTGCGTGTGTGTGTGTGTGTTTGTGTGTGTGAATGTGGATGCCAGCAGCAGCGAGCTCCTGATGCAGGCGTGCGACATCGTGCTGCGGGTAGTGGGGGTAGGTGTTGCGTGCGTCTGCTGGAGCCGATGCTGTGCACGCTGCAGGCGCCTGTGTGTGCTTGCCTGTGTGTGCTTGTGTGTGTGTGTGTGTGTGTCTGTGTGTGTGTGTGCGGGTGCGTGCGTGCCATCCATACGCGAGGGCAGGTGGGTGTTTTCCGCACGCACGCGCGTGTGTGTGTGTGTGCGTGCGTGTGTGGGTGGTGGGGGGGTGTCTGTGTGTGGGTGTGGGTGCTCGTTGTGTGCTGCATCCGAGCACAGCACCGCGGTCGTTTTCACCCCCCCCCCCCCACACACACACACGCACACGCAGGCGCGCACGCCACTACTCCAGGCTGCCAAGGTGCTGTACCGTCTGTCAAAGGACGCATCACACGACGCACTCTTCCGCAGGGAGCGTCTGCTGGAGCCGGTGCTGCGCACGCTGCAGGTGTGTGAGTGTGTGTGTGTGTGTGTGCTTTTCGACTGTCGAATCAATTTGCCGGGTTGTGTGCTTTAGTTAGCACAGGCATGAGCCGTAATCCAGGCTGCCTGTGCGGTGGGAACCGTAATGAATGTTTCTCTCCCTCTCTCTTTCTCCCTCTCCCTCTCGTTCTCCCTCTCCCTCTCCCTCTCCCTCTCCCTCTCCCTCTCCTCTCTTTCTCCCTCTCCCTCTCCGTTCTCCCCTCCTCCCCTCTCCCTCTCCCTCTTCCCCCTCTCCCTCCTCTCCCTCTCCTCCCTCCGTCTCGTCCCTCCCTCTCCTCCCTCCCTTCTCCCTCCCCTCTCCTCTCCCTTCCCCCCTCCCTCTCTCCCTCTCTCTCTCCTCTCCCCTCGTCTCCTCTCCCTCTCCTCTCCTCTCCCCTCTCCTCTCTCCACCCGCTCTCCCTTCTCCTCTCCTCTCCCCTCCTCTCCTCCCCCTCCCCTTCCCTCTCCCTCTCTCCTCTCGTCCTCTCTTCCCCTCTCCTCTCCTCTCCCTCTCCCCCTCCCCTCCCCCTCCCGCTTCCTCTCCCTCTCCTCTCCCCTCTCCTCTCCCTCTCCCTCTCCCTCTCCCTCTCCCTCTGCTTTTTTTTGTATGTTTGTGTGCGTGTGTGCGCGCACGCGCAGGTAGCACGACAGGGGGGTGGGCGGAGGCCGCAGGTGCTCCTGCAACACCTCATTTGTCAAAGCCCCAAACCGCCTGAAACCCTGCCAACAACGCAGGTGCTCTAACAGCACCTTGTTTGTTAAAACCTTAAACCCCTTAGCACCCTGCCAACGACAACGCAGGTCTCATGTAACACTTGGTTGCTTAGTTGGTTGCTTGGTTGACTGCCAACCCTGCCAACGACAACGCAGGTGCTCGTGGCGTCGAGCGAGGCCAGCGGCGCAGGCAGCGCCTCTGGCAGCGCGTGCGCGCAAGCCAGCAGCAGCAGCAGCAGCAGCGCCGACGGCACTCCCGTGGGGGGTGCGCAGGGGCAGCACGCGCAGCGCCCAGAGAGCGGCCGGCGTGCGAGCGTGAGCGCGGGCGCGGGCGCGGGGGGTGACGGTATCGGTGGCATCGCCGCCGGAGGAGGTCGCTGCGCGAGCGCGAGCGGGCAGGGCGGCGGAGGAGGGGGTGGGGGAAGAGGAGGAGGAGGGGGCGGGCGCGCGCCGACGGGCAGCGCGCTGCTGCACGAGCACATGGTCTTCCTGGGCGGCTGCCTCAAGAACGTTTCCAACGACGGTGGGTCAGCGTGTGCGTGTGGTGCAGCCCTGAACCCTGAACCCTAGACCCTAAGCCCTAAACCGTAAAAGCCCACGCGCACACGGTGTTCCTGGGCGGCTGCCTCAAGAACGACGGTGGGTGGGTCAGCGTGTGCGTGTGGTGCAGCCTTTAAACCTTGAACCGAACACCCTAACTAAGCCCTAACTAAGCCCTAAACCCTAAGCCCGCGAGCACGCGTTGTTTCTGGGCGGCTGCCTCAAGAACGTTTCCAACGACGGTGGGTGGGTCAGCGTGTGCGCGTGTGGTGCAGCGCTTAACCCTGAATCCTAGACCCTTAGCCCTAAACCCCGCCCGCGAGCACATGGCGCTCCTGGGCGGCTGCCTCAAGAACGTATCGAACGACGGTAGGAGCGGATAAACCTGGACCCTCAGGGCCTGAGCCCTCAACCCGACCCCCCAAACCCCGAGCCTACGCGAACTTGGGAATGCCTTGCAGGCTGCCGGAAGAACGTGTCGAACGGCGCGTGGGTGGGTGTGTATGTGCGTGCGGCTGGTGGCACGGCACGCTGCGCCGCCGCACGCCCCACCACAGCTGCCACCTTGGGTACCCGGGGCTGCAGGCCACGCGCCTCTGAGCTAGCGTCTGTGCTGAGCCATGCACACACACACGTGCGCACACACACACACACACACACACACACACGTGCATGCACACACATACACAGGCAGCAACCAGGCCGCGCTCGTGAAGGCGGGCGCGCTTCCATTGCTAGCGTCTGTGCCGAGCCATGCACACACACACACTCAACACACACACAGGCACCAACCAGACCGCACTCGTGAAGGCGGGCGTGCTGCATGCGCTAGTGTCTGTGCTGAGCCATGCGCACACACACACACATGCGTGCACACACACACACAAACACACACACACGCACACGCACACGCACACGCACACGCTCACACACAGGCAACAACCAGGCCGCGCTCGTGAAGGCGGGCGCGCTACCATTGCTAGCGTCTGTGCTGAGCCATACATACACACGCGTGCACACACACACACTCACTCACACTCACACACACACACTCGCGCACACTCACACACAGGCACCAACCAGGCCGCGCTTGTGAAAGCGGGCGCACTGCCGGTGCTAGCGTCTGTGCTGATCCACGCGGCAAATGGGGCGGGCGCAGGTGCGGGAGTAGACAGCGGCGGTGCGACGGCTGGAGGGCTGGACACGGTAGCTCAGGTGGCGGTGCAGGTGCGTGTGGTGTGTGTGTGTGTGCTTGTGTATGTGTGTGTATGTGTGTGTGTGCGCGTGTGTGTGTGTGTGTGTGTGTGCGGGTGTGTGCGTGCGGGTGTGTGGTGCTGATCCACGCGGCAAATGGGGCGAGCGCGGGTGCGGGAGTGGACAGCGGCGGTGCGGCGGGGGGGGGCTGGACACGGCAGCGCAGGTGGCGGTGCAGGTGCGTGTGTGTGTGTGTTTGTGTGTGTGCTTGTGTGTGCGTGCGTGTGTGTGGTGCTGATCCACGCGGCAAATGGGGCGAGCGCGGGTGCGGGAGTGGACAGCGGCGGTGCGGCGGGGGGGGCTGGACACGGCAGCGCAGGTTGCGGTGCAAGTGCGTGTGCGTGTGTGTGGTGTGTGTGCTTGTGTGTGTGTGCTTGTGTGCGCGTGTGTGCGTGTGTGCGTGTGGGGGTGTGGTGCTGAGCCATGTGGCAAAGGGGGGGCAGGCGCGGGTGCGGGAGTGAACAGCGGCGGTGCGGCGGCTGGGGGGCTGGACACGGCGGCCCAGGTGGCGGTGCAGGTGCGTTTGTGTGTGGTGTGTGTGTGCTTGTGTGTGTGCGTGTGTGTGCGTGTGTGCGTGTCTGTGCGTGTGTGCGTGTGTGTGTGTGTGTGTGTGTGCGTGCGGGTGTGGTGCCGAGCCATGCGGAAAAAGGGGGGCGGGCGCGGGTGCGGGAGTAGACAGCGGCGGTGCGGCGGCTGGGGGGCTGGACACGGCAGCTCAGGTGGCGGTGCAGGTGTGTGTGTGTGTGTGTGTGTGCTTGTGTGTGTGTGTGTGTGCGTGTCTGTGTGTGTGTGTGTCTGTGTCTGTGTGTGTGTGTGTGCATGCGGGTGTGATGCCGAGCCATGCGGCAAGGGGGGGGGGGGCTGGCGTGGGTGCGGGAGTAGACAGCGGCAGTGTGGCTGCTGGAGGGCCGGACGCGGCAGCTCAGGTGGCGGTGCAGGTGCGTGTGTGTGTCTGGTGTGTGTGTGCTTGTGTGTGTGTGTGCGTGTGTGCATGTCTGTGCTTGTGTGTGTGTGTGTGTGTGTGTGTGCGCGTGCGGGTGTAATGCCGAGCCATGCGGCAAAGAGGGGGCGGGCGCGGGTGCGGGAGTAGACAGCGGCGGTGTGGCGGCTGGGGGGCCGAACGCGGCGGCCCAGGTGACGGTGCAGGTTTGTGTGTGCACCCAAACCACGCAGCAGCACCCCACAAGCACACACACCATCTCCCCATGCACGTGCGTACGCATTTGCATCAATGGGTGCTGCTGCCGCCCCTGCGATGCGCCCTCAACACACAACACAACACCACCTGGTACTGCCCCCGCCCCAACGCCTGCGACAGGCGCCCGCCGTGCTCTGCAACCTTGGGATGCTCCCCGCACATGTGCCCGCGCGTTCTCGCAAGCGGGCGCTGCTGCCGTCCCTGCGATGCCGCTGACATCCACCCTGCTGCTGCTACTGCTGTTGCTGTTGATGCTGCTGATGCAACTCCATGCGCGCAGGCGACCGCAGTATTGCGCAACCTCGCTGTGCCCCCCGCACACGTGTTTGCACGTGCCCGCCAGCGGGCGCTGCTGCCGTCCGTGCGATGCCCCTGACACCCACCCTGCTGCTGCTGCTGCTGCTGCTGCTGCTGCTGCTGCTGCGCCCACCCACCTACCAGGCAACTGCCGTGCTGCGCAACCTCGCCGTCCTCCCCGCTCACGCGCCCGCGTTTGCATCAGCGGGCGTGCTGCCGTCGCTGCGCTGCGCTGCGGACGCGATGGGCGGCATCCCCGAGGTCGTTCTCAACGTGGGGCGTATCTTGTCCAAGCTCTCCTTGCATGAAGAGTGCCAGGTGGGGAAGAGAGCGTGTGTGTGTGTGTGTGTGCGTGCGTGCATGTGTGTGTGTGTGTGTGTGTGCGTGTGTGTGTGTGGTGGGCATCCCCGAGGTCGCTCTTAACACCGGGCGCATCCTGTCGAAGCTGTTGCTGCACGAGGAGTGCCAGGGGAGATCGCGTGTGCGCTCGATTGCACAGCCTATCTGACGCCTCTTGCTGTGTGTACATGCGCTTGTGTGTGTGTGTGTGTGTGTGCGTGTTGGGTGGTGGTGTTGCGGGGGGGGAGGTGGCTTTGTGGGTTGCTAGGGTGGGTGGGCGCGGGCGTGAACGAGTGGTTTCCAGGAACGACGTCTCCCTTGACACGCAGTTTGCGGTGCCTGTGGCAGTAGCGGTGCTGGCGGTGGCGGCACCGGCGGTGGCTCTGGCAGCGCTGGCGGCAGCAGCTGCGGCGGGGGCGCGTGCGTCGCCGCCCCCCTCCCCTCCTCTGCTGCTCCCGCCGCTGCTGCTGGTGCCGCTGCACTGCCCGAATCACCGTCGCTCTCGGTGGTATCACAGTTGGTCTGCTGGTGGCGAGCTCAAGCCGTTTGGTGCTAGGTGATGGCCCCCTATGTAGGGCAGCCTCACGCCAGGGTGGATGCACGCACGACTCGCTGTCAGATGTTGTGGGCTCGCGCTCGCTGTCGTCGGGGCAGAGCCCCCTCTACACACCCCCTGCCTGTCTCTTCCTCAGGACGCCCCCTGTCCGTCTCTTCCTCGGGAAGCCCCCTGCCCATCTCTTCCTCAGGCTGTGCAGTTGTTACTTATCTGTCCTCCGCCCTCCCCCCCCCCTAACTTCCACCTCCCAGCACTGTGCACCCCGACGCAGGCTGCCATCAAGGCGCACCCTCTCACACGCCTCTGCGTGTCTCGCTGCTATGGCGTTACTTATCTGTCCTCCGAATCCCCCCGACTTACAACCCCCCTAGCAGGCCGCCATCTAGGCAGGCCCTGTAGGAGGACATTGGGCAAATTGTCTCGCTGGGCAAATTGTCTCACTTGGCTGTGTACCAGATCATCCCTGCTGCCTGGCTATGTGCTTTGCCCTCCCCCCTTGTGGACTTGAGCTCAGTGATCCCTGGAAAGGTTCTTTCCCGGCTCGAGCAATACACCACGGGTGTCCACGCGACGCACGCCGCTGTGCTGCTCTCAACGAGAGCTTTTCAACGCACACCCCCACGCCCTCAACCACCAAGTGTGGGGTGGTTTTCTGGGGAAAGGGAAATCCGGCCCCGAGCAGTATACGGCTTGCAGGAGGATCACTGCTTGAGCTCTGTAACCATAGGGGAACCCATGCCTGCGGGGGCGGCTCCGCGTATGCGTGCCTCTGCTCATCACATCGCTCCGCCAATACCCGGTGCCTGCCTGCCCTCCCTACCCTCCCTATCCTGAGCTCCACAGCCCTCCACTTGAGCAGGCTGCGATCAGGCAGCCCCCCTCTACTTGCCTCTTGATTGGTCTCGCTGCCGAGTCGCTTCTCATCCAACAGCCCACCCACCCTCCCTCTCCTTACCTCCACCCTACCCTCCTTCTTGACCCCCCCCCTCTGCTACACCCCTTACTCCACAGGCTGCCATCGAGGCAGACCCCCTCTACGCGCCTCTATTGGTCTCGCTGCTGGGTCGCTACTCGTCCTCACCCCATTACCCTCCCATTCCTTGACCCCGCCCTCAACACCCCTTCAACAGGCTGCCATCGAGGCAGACCCCCTCTACGCGCCCCTATTGGTCTCGCTGCTAGGTCGCTACTCGTCCGACCGCCCCGTCACGCTGCGGGTCACGTTCGTGATGGGGAATCTGACGACAACGAGCGAAGGGTATCGCGCACAGGTATAACAGGAGGTTGGCCGTAGCCGTGGATGAGCAGGGAGTGACAGTGGGGTCGGTCTTGCTCATGATGGGGGACCCGACCACAACGAATGGCAGCAGGGCACTCACCGGCATACACACACACACACACACACACACACACCTTCTCTTGCCTGTAGATATGTGCCATGCCTGGCACGCTACACGCGGTGGCCTTCTCGCTCACCACCACACCGCCAGCCCTGCGCCCCGCGACCACAAACCCCTCCCGATGCTCCCCTCCCAATCCACCGCCCGCCTGCAAACCTTTGCCAGCCCGACCGCCCCCCACTCAGCCTTGCACCCCGCAGGCACGCCCCCCCCCCCCGGTCCACACACACGCGCGCACACGCACACACACGCACACACACACACACACACACCGCAGCTCTGCGCCCCTGCTCTCGTCATCTTCCACGCACACCACCACACACCACACACCACCACCACCACCACCACCCGCCCGTAGATATGCGCCGTGCCCCACGCGCTGCATGCGGTGTCATCTGTGCTCACTGCCTACGCCGCGGCGGACGACGAGCGGCGGGCGAGCGGCGTCGGTACTAGCAGCAGCGCTGGCGGCGGTGGCGGTGGTGGCGGCAGTGGTGGTGGCGGCGGCGGTAGTGGCGGCGGTGGCGGCAGCGGCGCTGACGGCGGCGGCGGCGGTGGCGGCGCTGGCGCTGGCACTGGCGCTGGCGCTGGCAGCGCTGGCAGCAGCAGCTGGGGCGGGGCCGCGTGCGTCGCTGCCGCCCCCTCGTCTGCTGCTGCCGCCGCTGCCGCTGCACCGCCCGAATCGCCGTTGGAGGCAGCGGCGGCGGCGGCGAGCCACAGCGTGGCGGCGCGCGCGCTCCAGCGTGGCGGCAGCGGCTTGGGGGGCGGCAGCTCGGCGGGGCGGGGCGCGGCGCGCGCGTCCGAGGTGCGTGTGTGTGTGTGTGTGTGTGCGCGTGTGTGCGTGTGTGTGTGTGTGTGTGTGTGTGCGTGTGTTCGTGTTTGCCCACAAGCGCGCCGCGCCCCATCCTCTCCCCATCTCCCCCCCCCCCCCAACAAGCGGAGGTCGTCGCCAGGCTGCTCCGCTGGCTGCCAGCACCGCGATTCGGCTGCCCGCCGCTGAACCCTGAAAACCCAAAACCTATAACCCAGCCCTACACCCCAAATCTTCCCCACAACTCATCGCCAAGCTGCTCCGCCTTGCCGCCAATCTCGCGATCCACCCGCCCGCCGGGCGGCGGCGCTCGCGGCCGACGCTCCCTCGCCATCCCGCCACCCTCTCCCTCTCTCTTGAACACCTCCTCCTCTCCCTCCCCCCTCTCCCTTCCAAAACGCAGGTCATCGTCAAGCTCTCCGCCTGGCCGCCAACCTTGCAATCCACCCGCCCGCCTTCACCCCTGCCCTTCTCCTACCCTAAACACTGAACCCACCCACAACCCAGGTTATCGTCAAGCTGCTCCGCCTGGCCGCCAACCTCGCGATCCAACCGCCCGCCTTCAGCCCTGCCCGTAAACTCTTCTACCCTAAACACTGAACCCACTTACAACACAGGTCGTCGCCAAGCTGCTCCGCCTGGCCGCCAACCTCGCGATCCACCCGCCCGCCTTCACCCCTGCCCCTCTCCCACCCTAAACACTATACCCGCTTACAACACAGGTCATCACCAAGCTTCTCCGCCTGGCCGCCAACCTCGCGACCCACCCGCCCGCCTTCACCCATGCACCTCTCCCACCCTAAACACTGAACCCACTCACAACACAGGTCATCGTCAAGCTTCTCCGCCTGGCCGCCAACCTCGCGATCCACCCACCCTGCCTCTCACCGTCTCCCTCTCTCCACTCTCCCGCTCTCTTTAAACATGTCCCTCCCCCCCTCCCCCCCACAGGTCATCGTCAAGCTTCTCCGCCTTGCTGCCAACCTCGCGATCCACCCGCCCGCCGGGGCGGCGCTCGCGGCCGACGCCGCGCTCGTGGGCTCGCTCTCGCGCCTGCTGGCGTCGTCGCTACGGCCGCACTACACGCTCGGTGCCTACAGCAGCAGCGCCTACGGCAGCGCAGCGCCGCCGCATGTGCACGGGCTTGGCCACGACCATGGCGCATCACAGGCCGCGGGCCCGTCAGGCAGCGGCAGTGGTGCCCACAGCAGCGCACAGCCCACGGCCCATGCAGTGCCGGGCTGCGGCAGCGCCCATGCGACATCGCCTGGAACGTTGCCAGGCAGTAGCAGTGGTCCCCACGGCAAGTCGCAGCCCACAGCCCATGCGCCGCCAGGCAGCAGTGGTGCACACGCTGCGACGCCAACAGCCCACGCGTCGCCAGGCAACGGCACGTCCCACGCCGCAGGGGGCTCGCACGCTGGCAGCGACCCCAGCCACAGCTGCGGCCAGCCCACAGTCTTGCCGGGCAGGGAGGAGCTCGTCCTCAACTGCGTGTGCGCGCTCACCAACCTTTCGTACTACCACGACTCACCGGGCAACCTGGTGCTAGGGGAGCATTCCCTGGCGCTGCTGGCACACATCACGTCACTGCTGGGGTGCAGCGACACCGGGGAGTTGCAGGTGGGTGGGAAGGAAGAGGGAATCCAGGGGGAAGCCACACGGAAGCCGGAGGGAAGCTGGAGGGAAGCCTAAGTAAGCCTTAGTATGTGTGTGTTATGCGTGGAGTGCTGGGGCAGCAGTGCCTGGTGCTGCTGGCGCAAGTCACGCCACTGTTGGGGTGCAGGGACAGCGGGGAGGTGCAGGTGGGTGGGGAGGAAGAGGGAATCCAGTGGGAAGCCACAGGGAAGCCGGAGGGAAGCTGGAGGGAAGCCTTAGGAAGCCTTAGTGTGTGCGTGCCAGGCAACCTGGTGCTGTGGGGGCAGTGTATCTGGCGCTGCTGGCACACATCATGCCACTGATGAGGGCCAAGGACAGCGGGGAGGTGCAGTTGGGTGGGGAGCTAGAGGGAACCTAGAGGGAAGCCAGAGGAGGGTGTGTGCGTGTGTGTGCCAGGCATGTTGTGCTAGGCGTGGAGTGAGGAACAGTGCCTGGCGCTGCTGGCGCACATCACGCCGCTGCTGGGTGCAGGTGGGTGGGGAGCCAGAGGGAAGCTAGAGGAGGGTGTGTGTGTGTGTGTCAGGCGTGGTGTGCCTGGCGTGGAGTGGGGAGCGGTGGCTGGTGCTGATGGCGCACGTCACACCGTTGCTGGGGTGCGTGTGTGTGTGTGCGCGTGTGTATGTATGTGTGTGTGTGTGTGTGTGTGTGTGTGTGTGTGCATTTGAGTGCACACACACACACTCAATCACCCCCCCTGCAGGTCCAGGCTGCGCGTGCGTGCAGCAACTTCTCTTGCACGCCCGCAACCTCTCGTCCCCAGTCCTACTCACACCCGCACGTGCAAACTCCTCTCCTCATTAGCCCTCCACCACCACCACCACACACGCACACGCACACACACACATACACACACACACACACACACACACCTGCAGGTCGAGGCCACATGCGCGTACAGCAACTTCTCCGCGCGCCCGCAGCCTCTCCTGAGCCCTACCAACAAACACACACACACACACACACACACACAATCGTGCCCCTCCCCGTGCAGATCGAGGCCACATGACACACTCAATCACCCCCCCTGCAGGTCCAGGCTGCGCGCGCGTGCAGCAACTTTTCTTGCACGCCCGCAACCTCTCGACCCCAGTCCTACACACACCCGCACGTGCAAACTCCTCTCCTCATTAGCCCTCCACCACCACCACCACACCACACACACACACACACACACACACACCTGCAGGTCGAGGCCACATGCGCGTACAGCAACTTCTCCGTGCGCCCGCAGCCTCTCCTGAGCCCTACCAACAAATACACACACACACACACAATCGTGCCCCTCCCCGTGCAGGTCGAGGCCGCATGCGCGTACAGCAACTTCTCCGCGCGCCCGCAGCGTCTCCTCCTGAGCCCTACCAACAAACACACAATCACGTCTCTCCCCGTGCAGGTCGAGGCCGCACGCGCGTACGGCAACTTCTCCCGCGCGCCCGCCGTGCGCGACTACATGATGCTGCAGCGGCACGGCGGAGGAGAGGGGCCAGCGGCAGGCGGCAGCGTGCTCGACGCCATGCTGCGCATGCTGGCGTCGAGCACCAGCAGCAACGACCTGGTGTACAGCGTGTGCGGCGCGCTCATCAACTTCACGGTCGACAGCGAGCACATGGCCGCGTTTGTGTCCGCGGGCGGCGTCGCACGCCTGGTGGAGGTGCTCGAGCGGGTGGTCACGAGCGCCAAGGTGACCGACATTGAGGTTGACATCCTGCTGGTCGTGCTCAAGGCGCTGTGCAACATCACTGCAGACGATGCAGCCGAGGGCGCGCCCCTGCCTTCCGTTGCGCCGCCGGCGCTGCCCCTGTCAGAGGACGAGGTCGACAACCTGGAGGCCATCATCGAGCACGCGACGGCCGCGTCCGAGTTCTCGGGGCAGACAGAGGTGGCGGAGCTGGCGGCGTCGCTGCTGGAGCAGCTGGGCGTGATCGGGGGGAAGCTGGAGGGTGGACTCTAGCTAGCAGGCAGGCACGCAGGATGATGGAGGAAAAGATAGAGGGAAGGAGAGAGAGCAGAGTCGCTGTGTGCGCACACGTGATGCAGGAAGCGGGATGCGGCGTTAGTAGTTGCACTGTGCGCACCCAACTGACGACAGGGACGGCAGCGTTTCATTTTACAGCAAGGTATTTTGCAAATTGCAGCTGCGTGCCTGCCCCCGGTGGCTGATCAGCAAGCGAGTGGTGCGTGCGCCCCACCTCCCCATCTTCAACCTCCTTCCCCACACCGCCCCATTTGCACCATGTACCTCAGCTCATTCGCATCTGGTGCATTCGCGACACCCAAGACGCCAACCCAAGAATCGTTGCACTCCATCGCGGCCAAACGCAAGCCCAAGAAACTCTCTCGTCTCTGGCCGACTTGGCCAATCGCGCTGCTTGGATCTGCGCTGACTGTCCCCGATCCCGCGGGTGCCTGGAGTGCGCACGTGCGTGGCATTAATGACGGTGGCGGTGGTGTCGTCGTGCGTGGCGCTGCTGGCGATCGCGGCTTTCCTTTGGTACCGGCGCCGCCGTCACGCCATCACCAGTGGTGAGTGCCCCGAGCTTCTTCGTTGGTTGAAGCCGCGGACACGCAGGGAGGCAGAGCGATCTCGCATAGAGGGCGCTTGGATCGCTTGAGTGGGCGTCTGCATGGCACGCATGCCCCCCTTTTTTAGCAGAGCACAGCGGCATGCGCTCCCACCAAGCACCGTACCTACACCAACCCAGGTCCAGGCGCCATGTCGCTCACGCAAGCACAGGAGGAGGCCACTGCTGCCGAGGTGCGCGCCAGGACACAATGCTGCATGGCGCCACCGCATAGCATGCCTGCAGGCACCAGCTAGGAGGGATCAGCTGGAATATAGCCGAGTGAGCGAATTTGCCCCTGAGCGAATTTGCCCCATGTCCTCCTAGTGCCAACGTGCACCCACCCTGTGCACGGCCTTGCCCCATGGCCACTTGCATGCGCATGCGCGCACAGTCTTGTCCGTGTGTGATGTGTCCTCCTATGCCCTCAGATCCCATGCCATCCAGATCGCTACAGCTGGCCGCCCACTCGCGCATGCACACCCTCGTGGTCCATTTGCGCGCTGCTACTTGCACGTGGCGCCCCCGCACACATGCACCGCACACAACCACGAGGCTTATCAGCCCTCGCCTGTCCGTCCCCACAGGTCCAGATGCTGCGCGTGCAGGACGTCCAGGACCAGGTTCCATTCCCCATCCAGGACCTGCCGCCTGGCCTGGTGCTCGACATCTTTGTACACGCTGGCGCATGGCCAGCGGAGGCGGGCCAGCCGCTGGGACACAAAAACAGAGGTGATGCGGGCATGCCCGTCTACTCGGCGCTGCACGTTTGCCGCGACTGGCGTGACCGTCTGGTGGGCAGCCCTTCGCACATGGCGCAGCTGCTTCTCAACGTGCACGAAGGCTGCATGAAGAGCGCTTTCGTGGGCGCGTGTGCGATGGGAAATGAGGGGACGGCACGCCTCCTGCTGGCCACCCCAGAGCCACCCCGTGGCGACTGCAGCGATGACGGCAGCGATGACTACGATGACCACGACGACTACGATGACTGCAGCGATGGAGGGACCCCCACGCCGTGGCCCTGCGCTGGCTGCAGGGGTGGAGAGGCTCTGTGGCGTGCAGCTGCCAATGGGCACGAGCCTGTCTGCCGCCTGCTGCTGGAGGCACCCACCGCTCAGCAACCTCCGCGTGCCGACTGTGCGGATGGAGAGGCACTGATAGCCTCAGCAGCGCGTGGCCACGAATCCATCGTGAGGCTGCTGCTGTCGGCGCCGCACGCGCCCCGTCCCAACTGCCAGGACGGGCGGGCCCTGACACACTCAGCAGAGAGTGGAAACGAATCCATCGTGCGCCTGCTGCTGGAGGCGCCCTACCATGCCCCCCGTGCCTCCTGCCAGGGTGGCCAGGCGCTGGTGTGGGCCTGCCAGCATGGCCACTTGGTTGTCGCGCGCTTGCTTCTCGACTGGAACAAGCATCGTGCACGCGCAGACTGCCGGGATGGGTCGGCATTGGTGGCAGCAGCGGCGAATGGGCGGGACGACATCGTGCGCATGCTGCTCGAGTGCAAGCACGCGCCGCGCGCCTACGTCGGAGGTGGCATGGCGCTGCGGCTCGCATCTGAGCGCGGCCACGAATCCACTGTGCGCCTGCTTGAGGAGGCCACGGGCACCACGGCGGCGGATGTAGGTGGTCGCATGGGCCCAGAGCAGTTCATGTGGCAGATGCAGCAGCAGCACGACTTGTTTGATGAGAGAACGTCCAGCTCCAGTGGTGCTGGCTCTGGCTCTGATGATGACACTGGGTCTGAGGAGGATGGATCTGATGAGGATGGATCTGAGGAGGATGGGTCTGAGGAGGATGGGTCTGAGGAGGAGGATGGATCTGAGCAGGATGAATCTGAGGAGGATGGATCTGAGGAGGATGGATCTGAGTAGGCGAGATTCTCGTCCGCCCACTCCTCGGGGCCGGGGCCCGCTAGCAGCGCTGTGTGTCTGCAGTCAGCTCACACACATGATCAAACCTTCCTGGGTTGGTAGATCACAGTAGATTTACCAGCACGGGCAGCAGCACTTGCAAGTGGGTGGTGGGGTGGGGGGCTGTTGGGGGAGGGGGAGGGAGGGGACATGAGCAGGACGGTGCAGCGACGCAGCAATGTGGTGGCAGATGGAGAGCTCGACAGTTGTAGAGATCCAAGCACCACTTCCTCAATTGACACCCGTGACAAGGCTGCTTCTCAGCCGTGCATCGACACATGATGCACACAAACGACGCCTGCACCGCTCCCCGCGACGGCCGACTCCAGCAGCGCCTGCACCTGTTCTTCTTCCGGGCGCTCGGCAGCCGTAAGCATGCTCTGTGCAATTTGCGCAATCAGGACACCTCGTACGCACTCACGAGCTTCAGCGGCGCGAGCTCTCCTGGCAAAAGTGCCTCGTCAACCACACCCTCTCGAGGGGGCCCTTATCCCCAGTGGCGTCAGCATCAACAGTTCCAGACTATTACTTTGCACCAGGCCTCACGCGCGTGGTGCATGTGACCAAGGGGCTCGTGTGCAGACGCCGCGAAGTTAACAGCCTCCCGGCGTAATCTGATGCGGCAGCGCGATTGCCTGAGCTGCAAACGCGCAGAGGAAACTCGCTCGGCTGCCAAGTAAACTCGCCCAGTCCGACGTCGGCAGCCAGTGTTTGTAGCGTCAAGATGCCTATTCACTCCTGGCTCAAGTGCCCGAGTCTCAGACTCAGCTCCCGCAGGCGTGTCCAGTCACTGGACTTCAGTGGACGTCGGCAGCAAGTGTTTGTAGCGTCAAGGTGCCTATTCACTCCTGGCTCAAGTGCCAGAGTCTCAGACTCAGCTCCCGCAGGCGTGTCCAGTCACTGGACTTCAGTGTGTTTGTGTTTCAGGTTTGTCTATTAACAAGGACGCATGTGGTATTGTATATATACGTACAATCCACGTCCTGGAGCTGCAAACGTGCTTCTTGAGCGATGCCACGCCCCACCCCCCAGTCTTCTTCCCCCCACACCTGAGAACTCTTACTGCCAGTCCGCACAGCCACAGAGACACCACACAATGCAGCACGCGCAGCAGGCAGCCGGAGCCTCCCAGCTGGAGCAGCACTCTGTCGTCGTGCTCCTCTGTCTGTGGCCCAGCCTGTGCACCGACGACAGGCGTGCGCTGCGCCTGCGCTGCAAGACCATGCGCGACGCAGTGGACGCGCAGGCAGGCGTGGTGAAGCAGGGGCAGGCCGATTCGTCGCCAGCCGTCGTCGTGCTTTGCCCCGCCACCTGCGCTCGCCTGGACGGCGAGACCACGCTCACGCTGAGGTCGACGGCATTCCTGCAACGAATGCTGCCGGTCGCACCAGCAGGCGCCGTCTTTCCTCGCCTCCAGTCGCTGCGCCTTCACCTGGTGCGCATGCGTGTGCGTGCATGCCCCACCTGAATGCCGCAAACGCACAGTTCCCTCCATGCATGCACGCCTGATCTGTCATGCAGGCCACCATGCGTGCCTTATCTGGGGAGTGCCTGCAGCTGCCATGAAGTCTGGAACCTTGCATGGCTGCATGGGCGAATCATGGGCGCATGGGCGCATGGACGCTGGCGTGGGTGCGCATTTGGATTGCTCCCACCGCCGCCCCTGAAGACCAACGCCCCGCACACTGCCACTGGTCGCAGGGTGCTGCTGCGATCGAGAGCATAGCCGAGTACAAGGTCGTCGCCAGCTCGTCACCCTGGCTCACCCACCTGAGCCTGGAGCTTCCAGCCAGCGCCACAGCTCTACCACAGCTTATGGCGGGCGTGCTGTCTACGTGCAGCAAGCTGAAGGACCTCGCAATACTTTCACAGGGTGAGTTGGCCATCGTGGACGTGGCTACACTTGCAGCTGGCACCCAGCTGCTGAGCCTACGGCTGCTCGGGTGCTCCCGTCTGGCAAGCCTGACACCCCTCGCAGCGATGGTGAACCTGAAGCGCCTCAACATAAGCTGCTGCAGCTTAAAACTGTCTGATCTGACTCCCCTCACAACCATGGGGAACCTGCAGAGCCTCGACATCAGCGCGTGCCTCGGTGTGTCAGATCTGGCACCCCTTGCAGCCTTGGTGAACCTGACGAGGCTCGACATTAATTGCTGCCAAGCTGTATCTGTTTTGTCACCCCTCACAGCCTTGATCAACCTGCAGAGCCTCAACATCAGCTACTTGGACTCTGTTCCTGACCTGGGACCCCTCACCGCCATGGTGAACCTGAAGAGCCTCGACATCAGCTACTTGGATGGAGTGACTGACTTGGCAACCCTCATCGCCATGGTGGACCTGCAGAGCCTCAACATCAGCTACTTGGACGCTATTTCCGACCTGGCACGCCTCACTGCCTTGGTGAATCTGAAGCGCCGCACCATGCGCGGCTGCGACGCTCTGTCTGATCTAGCAGCCCTCACCCACATGGTGAACCTGCAGAAACTCAACATCGATGGTTGCAACTGCGGGTCTCATCTGACGCCGCTCACAGCCTTGCTGAACCTGCAGAGCCTCGGCGTGTGCGACTGCCCCGCTGCGTCTGATCTAACGCCCCTCCATGCCATGACAAACCTGAGGAACATTTGTACTGGGGAGTTTGATGGTGCTGTCACCAAGGACGATAACAGCAGCGAGGACGATTCTGGAAGGTAGCCAGGGGTTCGGTGCGGCAAAAGCCGTGTACGCGCACACACGCACCACCACCACCCTCCCTTGCGTCGATTGCATTCGAGCACATCCACCGAGGCTACAGCCGCGAGTTGTGAATGGCAGGTTGACATGCCAGCATGTGCCGCGTTATTGTGCGTGAAATGTCACCCACGTGTGTGCGTGATTATTAGGCTGGTCCGGGTATGTCTGGCCTGCAGTCTTGTGTAAGGTCCGTTCTTCATTAGGTTCGTCGTCGGTTGCGCGTTTTCTCTTTGAGGCAGCGACTGCCTGGCTGGCTGCCCATGGGAGAAAACTTGCAGAAGCACGATGGGGGGGGGGGGCTCAAGCACTGCCCACAGTGCGTCTGTGCGGGCGCTGCCAAAGGAAACCGAACACGACTTTCAGGATTATCCGGGGAAGTCAGGTGCCAGGCAAGGGCTTGGGAGGGCGGGGAACACAGGATGGCGGATAGAGAGAGAACAGGACGCCGTGTAAACCCAACGTGCCGACAAAGATTTCCATGTCTTGGGTCATTTGTTTCGACAGATCCCCCCCCCCCCGGTTCTTCTGACCCCTTTCACCACAAGAGGCTCGTTTTACAAGAAATAAGCCCAGTCCTGGCTAACACGTGCAGTCATTGCAATACTCACTACAGTGAGTCATTTTGTTTGGTGTTGCGCACCACCCCATCGTCGCCCCTCCACTGTACGCACAAGGCCACGCCACTGCACGCACACAAGGACGGGCCATGCCATCATTGCTGTGGGGACGCCCGCCCTTGCCTTGCGTGTGGCAGACAACAACCGCCGTCTGTCTAGCGGCGCCCATCAAAGCATCTCTCCCCCCCACACACCCAACCACTCCCCCACAAGGAGCATTTGCCGCGCGCACGTCTCTTATGCGTCGGCGTCCTCAACCTTGACGTCGCCCTCACCGGCGGGGTCCTGCGGAGCAGCAGTGTTGTTGTTGGTGGTGGTGAGTGTATTGAGCGCTGTGTGCATGCGTGTGTGGGCGCACTCGCACGCCGCCCGCAGCCGCGCGCACCCATTCATGCGCACGCGCACCTGCATGTCTGACGTCCACAGCGTGAGGTTGTCACGCAGCAGCTGCATGATGAGGGTGGAGTCCTTGTAGCTGTCCTCGCCCAGGGTGTCGAGCTCCGCGATGGCCTCGTCGAAGGCCTGCGTGTGCGCATGCGCGTGCTTGTCGGTGCTTGTGCGTGTGTGCGCGTGTGTGTGCGTGTGGATGCAAGCGGTCGTTGGAATGCACGCATGTGTGTGTGTGATGGTGGTGGTTGTCGTTGGTTGGTGGTGGGGGGGGGGGGGGGGCAGAACGCGTTGGGAGCAACCGCAGCGATTTGTGTGTGCACCGCATGGGCCATCAGAGCCAGCTGTCTGCGCTGCAGCCCCCATGCACCCACCTGCTTGGCCAGGTGGCACGCGCGCTCTGGCGAGTTCATGATCTCGTAGTAGAAGACGGAGAAGTTGAGCGCGAGGCCCAGGCGGATGGGGTGCGTCGGCGGGAGGTCGACCAGGGCGATGTCCTGCGGGGTCACATGCAAACACACGCGCACAATCAGCGGCCGCATGCAATGCATGGCACGCACTAGGACACTAGGAGAGATACGCGGCGATCGAGGGCGTGGCATGAGCACCCCACCTGTGCGGCCTTGTATGCGAGGAGCGTGTGCTCGCCGGCCTCCTTGCGCTCGGCGCCAGCCTTGAACTCGGCCAGGTAGCGGTGGTAGTCGCCCTTCATCTTGAGGTAGAAGACCTTGGACTCGCCAGACGACGCCGACGGGATGAGGAACTCATCGAGGAGGGACAGGATGCTGGCGCAGATGTCACTCAGCTCCTTCTCCACCTGGGCGTCACGCGCAGGGGGGAGTAACATGGGGTCAGGTCATGCCCATGCAGCCAGGGAGTAGGCCCGGGAGGCGGGGCATGGTGCCAAATCCAAGTTGTGTCACTCACCGACGCGCGGTAGGTCTTGATGCGCGCCACGTGGTCCTCGTTGCCCTTGGACTCCTCCTTCTGCTCAATGGACGAAATGATGCGCCACGACGCGCGCCTCGCCCCGATGACGTTCTTGTACGCCACAGAGAGGAGGTTGCGCTCTTCCACCGAAAGCTCTGCATCCGTGACCAGCTTGGCCACCTTCTTCATCTCCTCCACCATCTCATCGTAGCGCTCGGCTTGCTCGGCCTGGGGCGGGATGGGTGGTGGGTGGCGCCGTGAGGGCCGCCCGAAGCGACAACACTACAGCCGATCGCAGCCCAACAGCGCCTCCGCCACCGCCTCCTCCTTCCCGCCCCCCTAACGAGGCCAGCCGACGTGCGCACTCCGTCGCGCCCCCGGCCACCCGCTCACCAGCTTTGCCATGTACACGCATTCCTCGCGGGCACCCATGGTGGAAAAACGAGCTCCAAGCGCACGCGATGGTCGGGCAAGGCAGGGGGTGGTGCTGCCTGAAGTAGTTAAGGAAGGATCAGCTCGCAAGGGGGCACGTTGTGTCGTGCGAGCTTAAGGCGCCCACCCAACACTCTAACCCACCCACTCAAATCAGAGAACACGATTTGAAAGCCGTGTACTACAGCACACTAAACAGCACGGGGCATTGCAACGTGCTCAAGTTGCAACGCTGCGCTGCGTGGGGAGTGAATGGGTGGGGATGGACCTCCAATCCATGGGAAGGCAACAGCAACAACCCGACCGGACCCACCCCGCATTCCCTCATATGCGAGGCCATAGATAGATATAGCCGACAGAGGTTGAACCGAGAGGGCAATGCTGCCTTGGTATGCATCGTGTGTGCGCATGTGTGCGCACACACATCGTGTGTATGCATGCGTGTGTGCGCACACACAGGAACCGTTGGAGCAGCGATACGCACCGGCCGGCACGCCCAGGTCGCCGATGATGGTGCGTGGTCACACACCATCCGGAGCGATGGCTGCTGGAGGCTTGGCGGGTACCCCGACGGTACCCTGGAGCGGCTGCTGCTGCGGCCTGGCCTGGCCTGCCGCTGTCGCTGTCGTGTGGCGCCGTTGCCAAGACCTCGGCGTGTGCGGCGATGGCACGCTGCCGTGCCAGCTGTCGAGGCGCGGCTGCATCTGGCTTACCTACGCCTGCTGCGTCCCGGACAACGCGCTGGCCTCCCTTCCTTCTCGTCCTTCATTGCCGCTACTGGTAGTGATTGTGCGCCGCTGGGCTGGTTTTGTTTCAGCTGGGTTGGTTGCTGGGAGGTCAGGTCAGGTCTCCCATGACTCATGACGCGCTCTAAGGCGCGCAAACACAGTGCGGCCGCCGGCGCGCTCATCGCCCGCGCGGCCACCACCACAGAATCACCGGTGAGCAGCGGCTCCCCCGGCTCAGACTCCCCGCCACGCCACCGCGCGTGCGTGGATGCGACACAGACACAGCTTTCGGCGCTCCACGGGGCGCGGGGGGCAGCCACGTACGCGGAGGCTGCGCAACACCTGCATGGCGACGCCAGCAACCACATCTCGGCCTCGGCCGACACCACAGACGCCCTCCGCGCCCTCAGCGCGGGGCAGGCAGACATCAGACGCCTGGTAGGGGGGCTGCTGGACAGGGAGGCGAGGGCGCGCGCCCAGCCACAGAATGCGCCGACGCAGGTGGGCGCGCCACAGGTTGCCGACGCCGGCCACAGCGGTGCCCTTGCGGGGGTGCTCGCTGTGGTGCAGGCGCAGGCGCAACAGATTGCGTCCCTGGTGGATGTGGTGAGCCTCCTGGTGAGCCGCGTCCCTGGGGCGCCCATGCAGATGCCGCATGCAGAGCCCGCCCGCGCGCGGGCCGGCCATGCGGCCCACAGTGCGGCGCCCCGCGCTGCGCCTGCTGCCGAGGCTGCTCAGCCTGCCCGGCCCGCTGCTGCTGCCGCCCCTGTGGCGTCGGCGGGGGGGGGCCGGCGACGGAGCGGCCTGCGTCGGGCGCCACGCGTGCCGCATCTGCGCGCGGCCCCTCCCGCCGGGGGGGGCTGCCTGCGCGTGTGGGCGACACGTCGCTGCGCCGCAGCTTCGTGCTGTCCATCCCGGTGGCACGCGGCGCCAACTGGTTCCTCGCGGGCGGTGGCAGGCGGATGGATGAAGAGGAGGCGACGGCGGCGGCGGCGGAGCGGATCGCTGCAGCTGCCGAGGACGGCACCAGCCTGCCCGTCCGCCTGGCTACGGATGTCGTGCGCTTCCTCTACGGCGGCACCGGCCGGCGGGAGCCGGCTGATGGTGGCGTCGTGTCCGCGTCGCTCCTCAACGCCAAGCCTGCCGTCGGGGGCATCGGCGTGGAGCCACGCGGGGGCGGTGTGCTGCGTGTGCTCTTCACCGTGGCGTCTGACGCCGTGGCCGACACTGTCGTGCGCTGGCGCCACGAGCTGCGCCGCTGCGTGGACTCGACTGCAGTCTTCGACGTCCTCAGAAACCGCGAGGAGGCGCAGCACCAGGCGCTGTGGCCCGCTTTCCTCGCCGCCAAGGTTGCGGGGAAGCGGGCGCAGTTCCACCGCGCGCGCCTCGTCGTTGACGGCGAGCGGGTGCCTGCACCTGCTTGCTAGATGGCATTCCCTCTGGGGGTGTTTTTGAAGGGGAGGTGGCGCCACACGCGTGCGGTGGCGGGTGCGGTGTGATCGCTGAGTAGAGTGCTGCGGCGGGTGTGCTACTAGCCCCGCTTCCGGTGGTCTGGGGGAGGGCTTTTTGGTCCCTTCATGGTTTTATACCTTGGGTCCGCCCTCTGGCCATTTGAGGGGCTGGGTGTGCAGCCTGCACAGTGGTGCTGCTTGCTTGGCGCCCGCCACCAAGTGTGGATGGCGTTACCGTGGGCTACTTGTAGCTTGACCTTTTGTGGGCCTTGAGCCTTGTTTCTCTAAGTCCCACTGGAGCTTTGGAACCGTACGTGTGACCGCCAGAAGTGGATTGTAAAACTCTCATCATCATCATCATTGTTGGAAATCATTACTTGTGATATTGCCTCAAACCCCAATGTCCTGAACCCCAACCCCACCCAGACCCAGCTCAAGCCCCTTTCGCTCCCTCCATCCCCCCCCCCCTCCTCTCTCTCCCCCACCTAATCGTTCGGGTTTGTTTGATGAGTGAGTGGTTCAAGGCCGTTAGTGGCGCGTTTGTGAAGAAGGGCGACTACGGCGGGGTGGAGTTCTGGCACTCACCTGAGCGCTGCGGGTGGCTGACGAAGCAGGGTGAGGCGCCGTGCGTGCACGTAGGCTTGGCCTGGCCCTAATGAAACACTCTGTCACTGTGACAGCACAACACTCACCAACTGCCTCGCCCTTTGCATGTGCAGGCGACTACATCAAGACGTGGCGGCGACGGTGAGTGGGCAGCGTGACGGGGGTGGCGGGGGTGCCATGCACAGGAGGCACTGTCCCACATGCACCTCGTGCCTGTGCCCTCCTGTGCCCACAGATGGTTCGTGCTCAAGGGCGGCAAGATCTTTTGGTTCCTCAACGACTGCGTCACCCAAGAGTCGGTGCCGCGCGGCGTGATTGACGTGAGGGGGGCGCACTCCATGCATGCGCGCTCCATGCATGCGCGCTCCCATGCATGGGGCATAGGCGTAGAGTGCGTAGTACTACAGGAGTGGCGCGAGCCGTGGGAAGGCATGGCTCTCCCACCACCCACGCACCGGTCCTGTGCGCAGGTGAACAAGTGCCTGTCGATCAAGGGCGCGGAGGACGCGATCAACAGGCCGTTTGCGTTTGAAATCTCGACGGTGAGCGACTCAATGTACTTCATCGCAGAGAGCGAAAAGGAGAAGGAGGACTGGATCAACTCGGTGGGCCGCGCGATCGTGAAGCACTCGCGCAGCTTGCTGGAGCACGACAGGGGCGACTACACGACTGCGTGACTTCTCACTTGCGGCCGTCTACTATGGTCGCCTTCGTTGCGGGCGACGTGCACCACGCATGCCCGAGTGGGAGATGCCTCGCGGCCACTTACTACGCAATCGTCTAACAGATGATTGACGGCTGCAGCCCGCCCGCAACATGCGTGTATGCGGGCACACAGACAGCACTATGACTGGGGTGGGGACGGATGTGAGGGGGACGACGTGCACGACAGCACTTTGACTCGTTTGGGGACGGATGGGAGACAGCACGCGGGAGCGTGCATTGTACTGTAGGGGGTTGACGTTGTTGTCTTGTCTATATGACGGGGCTCTTTCTCACTCTCGCCGTGGCTGGCGGTGTGTAACAAATGGTCACGAATGGGCTAGGGGATGGTGGCTATGTTATGGATATTAGAGGGCACGGTCGCGGCGGGCAGAGCACCTGCGTGTTCAGGCCAGCAGAGCACCTGCGTCTTCAGGCCAGCTGACACGGGGCAGTGTCACCAAGGTTCAGGGCGCTAGGAGCCTAGCGCGTCTGACACCCTGACGCCGTACGCTTGTGCTAGGGCTGACGTCCCGTGACACCAGCAGAGCACCTGCGAGGTCAGGCCAACCGAGACGCGAGCTCGTCGCTGAGCGCCTTGCCCAGCTGCACGAGCGCGCCCAGCGGCACCGCCGTCGCGTCGAACGCGCCCGCCGGGCACGTGCCGCAGTCGCAGTCTGCGGGCGGTAGCTGCGGCGACGGGCTCGGGGGCGGCGGCGCCGCGCAGCACAGCGCCGCGTACGCCGTCGTGCACGTCGCGACGGTGTAGTAGTCGGCTGCAGACACAGTCAGCGTCGTGAGGCACGGCACCCGGCCGGCGACGACAAACAGGTCGAGCCCCTGCGGCGACAGCAGCAGCGCCTCGGACGCGACGTAGTGCTCGGGCGAGAAGAGCGTCGCGCTGCGTCAGGGGGTGGGGTGGGGTGGTTGGGGTTTGTGGATGCTACAGTCGTGTGGGGCGACTGGACAAGAGATTCAGGGTTGGGGGTTGGTGTGACAAGAGTGGCCCGTACCCCGCCTGCACGCGACATTCCGCCGCCTCCCAGCCTCCTTCTTCCACCCAGCTAGCGAGTGGTCCCCCGGGGGTCAGCACCAACTTCGAGCGCGACAGGCGTGACAAGCAGCGCCCCGCGAACCACCACTCAACATGTGTGGCGGGGAGGGCTGGGCCGGGGACATTGGGTGGAAGTGGGAGGGGTGGGGGTGGGAGCTAGGAAGAGCAGGGCCAGGCCAGCGCCCACAGGCGCACATCCCAGTCAGGAGGGGACAACACACGAATCGTGTGGTGACACCACTGGCAGAACGTGGGGCACACTCGACCCCGCACCGCCTGCGCCTTGCCTGACCGACACACTTCATTGGCAGGCAAGGGGGGCAAGCACACGTGAGGCTGGCGTCGCCTCACGTAGCTGGCTGTATCACGGTGTGCGCAGCATGCACCGGGAGCTACATGCACCATCCTGCTGGCGATCGAACACGGCCCCGTTTGACTGCACCTGTGCCTGGCCCGACTCGGCGGGGCAGTGTGCCCACACTTTTGAGGGTGGGACACCCGTCACATGCCCCCACTTGATCAACGAAGTCCACAGGTTGGTCGACCCGTCGCACGCCGTGGCGCACGCAGGGCCGGTGTCAGCGCGACTGCCCCCTGTGACTGCCCCTGTGTCTGCCTGCCTGCCTGTGCCTGTGTGGCACACCCCAGCACAACTGCCCCCCCCCGTGTGTGTCACGCCCCCCACCTGATCAACGCGGTCCACAGGTTGGTCGACCCGTCACACGCCGTGGCGCACGCAGGGCCGGTGTCAGCGCGACTGCCCCCTGTGACTGCCCCTGTGTCTGCCTGCCTGCATGTGCCTGTCTGCGTGGCACACCCCAGCACAACTGCCCCCCCCCCTGTGTGTCATGCCCCCCGCCTGATCGACGCGGTCCACAGGTTGGTCGATTGGTCGTACACCGTAGCGCACGCTCGCCCCGTCAGCGCGACCGCCCCTGTGACTGCCCCTGTGACTGCCCCTTTGGCTGTGCCTGTCTGCACACCCCACAGACGCACATCTCAGCCCCACCTGATCGACGCGGTCCACAGGTTGGTCGACCCGTCGCACGCTGTGGCGCACGCAGGGCCGGTGTCAGCGCGACTGCCCCCTGTGACTGCCCCTGTGTCTGCCTGCCTGCCTGTGTCTGTGTGGCACACCCCAGCACAGCTGCCCCCCCCCCCGTGTGTGTCATGCCCCCCACCTGATCAACGCGGTCCAAAGGTTGGTCGACCCGTCGCACGCCGTGGCGCACGCCGGCCCCGTCAGCGCGACTGCCCCTATGACTGCCCCTGTGTCTGCCTGCCTGCATGTGCCTGTCTGCGTGGCACACCCCAGCACAACTGCCCCCCCCCCTGTGTGTCATGCCCCCCGCCTGATCGACGCGGTCCACAGGTTGGTCGATTGGTCGTACACCGTAGCGCACGCTCGCCCCGTCAGCGCGACCGCCCCTGTGACTGCCCCTGTGACTGCCCCTTTGGCTGTGCCTGTCTGCACACCCCACAGACGCACATCTCAGCCCCACCTGATCGACGCGGTCCACAAGTTGGTCGACCCGTCGTACGCCGTGGCGCACGCCGGCCCGGTCAGCGCGACCGCGCGCGCGGACGCGAGCAGCAGCGCAGTGCCGCGCACGAGGGCGTCGCAGTTGAGGGCGGCGGGCTCGGGGTAGGAGAGCAGCCACACGAGGCCAGTGCCGCGCACGAGGGCGTCGCAGTTGAGGGCGGCGGGCTCGGGGTAGGAGAGCAGCCACACGAGGGTGACGGGGGGCGGGGGCGCCGGCGGGGGGAGGGCGGGGCGGGGGATACGGAGAGGGGGGCGGGGGCGGCGGGGGCGAGGGGGGCTCGGGGGCGGGAACGGCGGGGGAGGGGGGGGGAGGGGAGGGGGGCGGGAGGGCGGGAGCGGGGGGGAGGCGGGGGGGGGGACGGCGGGGGCGGCTCGGGGCGGGGGACGGGGCGGGGGGGAGGGGGGGGGGGAGGGAGGGGGGGGGCGGGGACGGGGGGGAGGGCGGCGCCGGGGGCATCGGGGGCGGCGGGAAGCAGCGGAAGAGCGGCGCGTCGGACGGGATGGCGGACGAGATGCCGCCCTGGCCTAGGCAGTCTGGCGACACGCCCCAAACGGCGTCGCCACACCTGGGGTCGGGGTTTATTAGGGGCAAGGTTTAGGGTGTAGGGTGAGGGTGAAGGGTTGAGGGTGAGCGTTTGGGGTTTTGGGGTTTAGGGTTGGGGTTCAGTTGATCAGGGCACTCCCCAGACCGCGTCGCCACACCTGCGTATGTACGGGTTTGGGGTGAGGGTTGGGGCTTGGGTTTATAGTTTATAGTGGAGGGTTAAGGGTTTGGGGTGAGGGCTAGGGTAAGGGTTTTGAGTTGAGGTTTTATGCTCAGGGCTTAGGCTGGACTGGGCTGAGGCTTAGGCCCAGGGCACGCACACGCACACACACGCACGTGCAGCGCTGACAGCCGCTGACAGCCGGAATACAGCCAAATGGCTGTGTGGAGCCGAAAAGGAAATCACTGCACAGAGTGTAAACTCCATCATCAAACCACACCCGAGGACGAACGTTGACGCGATGAACGCGCACACACACACAGAACGCACACACGGCATACACATGCGCACACATGGCACACACGCATGCACGCACACACACACACACGCACACATGCACACGCACACACGCAACGCACCCCAGGCCGAACGTTGATGCGATGAATGCGCCAGCGAGCTTGTCGTCCGTCATGCGTCGGAACAGCATGTCCTGTGTGTGTAGGGAGGGGTGTGTGTGGGGGGGGTCTGTGTGTGCATGTGTATGTATGTGTGTGTGTGTGTGTGAGTGAGTGAGTGTGTGTGCGTGTGCACGTGTCCATCATGCGTCGGAACAACATGTCCTGTGTGTATGTGGATGTGGGGGGAGTGTGTGTGTGTGAGTGTGTGTGTGTGTGGTGCTCGGCACGACGACAGCCAACCAGACGGTCAAGGTGTGTGTGCTCTTTGTGTGAGAGAGGGGGGGGGGTCCCTCACACACACACACACACACACACACACACACGCACATGACACGCCCACACCCTCGCATGCACACACACAAACACACATACACAATGTGTATTACACATTCTCCCACGCACAGGACTCGCTCTCCCGGCGCATGCGGGAGGACAAGCACACACACACACACACATACACACACACACACGCCTTGGCCGCCTGGTCGACACACACACACACACACACACACACCTTGACTGTCTGGTTGGCCGTCGCCGTGCCAAGCGAAACCACGTTTGGTTCCGTGTCCCGGCACGTCCAGTTGAGCGCCATGTCGTATGCATACTCGGTATTGACCTGAGGTGTGTGTGTGTGTGTGTGTGTGTGAGGGGGTTCGTGTGTGTGTGTGTGTGTGAGGGGGGCTACATCTTCGGCACCAGTCCAGTTGAGCGCCATATCGTACGCATACTCAGTGTTGCCCTGATGTGTGTGTGTGTGCGTGTGTGTGTGAGTGTGTGTGAGGCAGGTCGTGTCCCGGCACGTCCAGTTGAGCGCCATGTCGTATGCATACTCGGTGTTGACCTGAGGGGTGTGTGTGTGTGTGTGTGTGTCGGTGGGTGGGTGGGTGTGAGGGGGGCCGCGTCTTCGACACCAGTCCGTTGAGTGCCATATCGTACGCATACTCAGTGTTGACCCGGTGTGTGTGTGTGTGTGCGTGTGTGTGTGTGTCAGGGAGGTCGTGTCCCGGCACGTCCACTTGATCGCCATGTCGTACGCAGACTCGGTGTTGACCCGAGGTGTGTGTGTGTGTGTGTGTGAGGGGGGTCGTGTGGGCGTGTGTGTGAGGGGGGTCGTGTGTGTGTGTGTGTGTGCGTGTGTGAGGGGGGCGGCGTATTCGGCACGTCCACTTGAGCGCCATGTCGTACGCATACTCGGTGTTGACCCGAGGTGTGTGTGTGTGTGTGTGTGTGTGTGTTTGTGTGTGTGTGTTTGTGTGTGAGGGAGGACTCAGGTTTGGAAGGTGAGCACTTGGCTGAGGGCCCCGTTCAGGGCGCCTGAAGGGGAGGGGCCGGCTGAGGCCCTTGTCACTCATAGGTTCGAACAGGTGACGAGAAGCCCCCCAACTTTCCAGTCTCCGCAGCCTTCGGTGCACGCGCAGGCCGCCGCGACGCTTAAAATGACGGTAGAGTCATGAGGAACGCGCCTGGTGCGCTTTTGTCTCGTCACCTAGAGACTCTGTGTCTCTGTCCTCTCTCTGTCTCTCTTGTCTCTCTCTTGTCTCTCTCTGTCTCTCTGTCTCTCTCTCTCTCTCTGTCTCTCTGTCTCTGTCTCTCCCTCTCTCTCTCTCCATCTCTCTGAATCTCTCTGTCTCACCAGGTAAGTGAGCACACCGCACGGGTCAAACACAGTCGGTGGTCCTGCGGTGCGGTTAACAGTGACGAGCGTAGTGCAGCGCTGGGAGGGGGGTGGCGCTGCGTGTGCGTGGCGTGTGTGTGTGTGCGTGTGTGTGTGGGGGGGGGTTCACGGTGGCGAGCGTGATGCAGCGCTGAGAGGGCGGCGGCGCTGCGTGCAGGGGGGGTGAGGGGTAGGGGGAAGGGGGGAGGTGAGTGTGTGCTGTGGATTTGCGTCATCAGAGATGACCGACCGACCGACCGACCGACCGACCGACCGACCAACCGGTTATTAATGTGCTTTATTTAAACACGGGTTGAAGTTTACGTGAACAGGGTTTTCCTTGGTGAGGAATCCTCACCTGGCGGCCCCGGCGGTAGCGGCGGCAGCGGTGGAGACGGGAAGCATGGGAAGTCAGTCATGGCCCATGACGCGCCTTGGCCTGTGAGGAGGTACTTCATCTGCGTGCATGTGTGTGTGGGTCGCGTGTGTCTGCATGCATGCATGTGTGGGGGGGGGGGAGAGTGTGTGTGTGTAAGTGTGATTGTGTGTGTGTGTGTGTGTGTGTGCATAGGTGTGTTTGCATGCGTGTGTGTGCGTGCGAAGCACGGGAGGTCGCTCATCGCCCATGACGCGCCTTGGCCTGGTAGGCGGTACTTTATCTGTGCGCGCGCGTGTGTGTGTGTGTGTGTGTGCATGTGTGCGTGTGTGTGCGTGTGTGTGTGTGTGTGCATAGGTGTGTGTGTGTGTGTGTGCATGCGTGTGTGGTCGATTTTACAGTCCGTCGGACGCCTTTGATGGCGCATTAGACCCTAGGAAAGAGGCCGGCAGCTGTCAAAATTAGACCCCTAGCATGCCATCTGCCATCATGATTGCTGTGCACGCGGTGCGTGTCTCAAAACAGGCGACAAGGAAGTCAGCCAGCTCGTGCCAAAACCTGGGGTTCTCCTGGCCTGGCCGAGGATTCATAAACTCCCGCATCCGCTCATCTAAATCGGCCTCCTCGGGGCGAGGGATGGACCGAAACAGGCTGTGGGCCTGCACCCGTGCCTCTTCATAGGCAGGGCACTCAAATACCATGTGTGCCTCATCCTCTAGCCCACCGCATAGGCAGCACGCCCGCTGGCTGCGTCGCTGCCTCTGTCCCGCCACGGCGTAGCGCCCCCGCTCTATCTGCAGCTCATGGAGCCCCATCCTGAACCTAGCTAGAGCCGTGATCCGGGCAGCACTGTTCAGCCCTGAGCTCAACAGGGCCGGTGGCTCGCTGTCGCTACCCGCCATCCACCGCATGTAGGTCAGCATCTTAAAGCCGCGCGACCACTCCTCAGGTACATCACGCACGGTAGTGCCGCTCGGCAGCGCCGGTGTGCTTGTCGCGGCGGCCAGCCACGCCGCGGTCGCCACGTCCAGCAGGTTGGTGATGCGTACCGGTCCCACCTGGTCCCACGCCAGGGTGTGCCCCAAAGTTCCGAGGCACACCTGCAAGCGTGCCGCCCAGCACGTCCCCCCCGCTTCGGCCAGCCCCCAGCTCTCCCGCATTGCATCTTTAAGCAGGTCACCGTCAGGCCGCCCCCGCGCCTTATCCCAAAAGCGCGTCGCCTGGCGCAGCCAATCTGCCGCCAGCGGCCGCCACCCTGCCTCCCGCGCCAAAATCCCCAGTTGCTGCCCGTTGCTGCGGACTCCTAGGGACGCACGGGTAAATTGCAGAAGCACTTCCTCCAGGGTGCGCCATCCGTCGCGTGCGGCCTTAGCGCCCCTCCCACTCCTGCCTCTCTCCCACCGTCCGCCCGCCCCGGCAAACACGCCCCCCCCAGCATCCGCCATCATCGCAGGGCCCCACACCTCACACCCGTAATTTAGCACAGGCCGTACTTGCGTGTCGAACAGGTGGGCCTTAATGCCAACATTGTTAAGGCGTATTATATAGCATCTGCGAGTTAGCGCGTATCTGGTGCGCTGGCCCCTAGAGCGTCGGGTGCCCACGTCCCCCCCCACTGCCCGCCGGTGGTGAAAGAGCATGCCCAGATATGGGAACTCGTGTGTCATGGGTAGATCTGCTCCTGCAAACTTCAGCGTTACCCTCCCCCCTGCCGCCCCGACTGGGCAGAACTGGTCATTGAACACCACCCCTTCTGACTTCTTAACGTTTACTGTTAGTGCGCGCGTGCCGCAAAAGGCGTGCAGAGTATCTAGCATGCGTTGAAGCGCTTCGGGCGACTCTGCCAGCAGCGTCAAGTCATCAGCGTACAGCAGCAGCCGTAGTAACCGCCCCGCCATCTCCACCCCATCACCCGGGAGCTCTGCGTCTAGTACTCTCTCCAATGCGTCAATAAAAAGCCCAAACAGCAGCGGTGACAGTGGGTCGCCTTGCATGACCCCCTTGTGTGAAGGAAACGCGGGTCCCACTTTCCCATCGATGCGCACACACATTGCGGACCCATCGTACATGGCAATCAGCGCCGCCATGAACTCCCCATGTACCCCCAGGCTCCTTAGGCACTCCCAAAGCAATGGGCGGTGCACGCAATCGTAAGCCTTCCTGAAGTCAATAAAGGCGGCGTACAGCGGTTTGCGCTGGAGGCCGCTCTTCTCAATAAGGTGTTGCAGGATGAAGGCATTATCTGGGGTCCCCCTCTTCTTCCGGAAGCCTGCCTGGCCCCGCGCCCTGTACCCCTCCCGTTCTGCTAAGGCGTCCAGCCTGTTCATAAGCACAAAGCTGTATAGCTTGGCGAGGGCATTCCCCACCGTGATCCCTCGGTAATCGTCCCGCACGTCTAGGCTGCCTTTCGGCTTTGGCACCGGCGTGGTTGCCCCCAAGTGCCATGCAGTCGGGTACCCCTCACGGAAGACCCGATTGAGCAGGTGTGTGATGGGGCCAGCGAGCAGGTGCTCCTCATCCACAGCATCCGTTGCATCGCCCCCCTCCGCCGCCCTAGCCCATGCCCTCTGATAGAACTCTATCGGCATGCCGTTTACGCCTGGGGCTTTGCCCGCGTCCATGCCCATCAGTGCCGCATACACCTCCGCCTCAGTAAATGAATTATTTAGCGCTGCCGCCCGCTCCGTGGCCGTCGTCGTGGGGAGGGCAAACGGGGCCCCGTGCCCATGGTCAGTGGCATCATCCGTGTTAGTCGTATTAGTCGTATGAGTCGTATCAGTGGCGTTAGCATGGTTGTCCCCCAGCAAATCCCTAAAATAATCTGTCCACCCCTCCACGTCCCTCAGACCGACCGCCTGGCCAGGCAGTTTCACCCGCTGCCAAAACCGCCGAGGGTTCCCCTTCCTGTCCTCAATCAGCTCGGTGTGTTCCCGGGCCTCGCTCGCGCGGCGGGAGCGCCGCGCGGTCCGCCTATAGGCCTTCCCTGCCTCTTTGGCGGCCGGTGACTGCGCCCGTGCGCTCGTTCCGCTTCCCGGCACGCGCGGCGTGCGTCCTTGCACTCCTGAGTGTACCATATGTTGTGTGGTCGCCCCCCCCGTCCCCGGTCATGGGCCGCACCAAGACCGCACCCACCTCACCCGACGCGTGCAACGCCCGGGCTGCCCGCTCGACCGCGCCCTCGAGGCGGCTGAGCTCCTCATCCACCGTCGGTGTCCCCCGAGCTCCCAAAACGTCCGTCATCATCCCCCCCAGGAGCTGTGCGTACGCCCCCTCGCCCCCCTGTGGCCACCTAAACCTGGCCGGCGTTTCGCTCGGGGCGCCGGCCTGAGCCGCAGGTACCGCAGTAGCGGGCTCATAAGTAAGGGTCAGTACTACTGGTCTGTGGTCAAACCTGCCCCCGCCTAGCCTTGGTGGGTGTTGGTCGTGCACATGTAGGGTAGTGCCCGGCCGTGGTGCCCCCGCGCCACTAAAGGCGAGGTCAGGGGACGCCACAAAGTAGTCGACCAGACTACGTTTTTCCTGCCCCAGTGCGTGGTAGGTGAGGGCCCCATGCTCATCCCCCGGAAGGCGACCATTAAGGATAACCATTCCCATGTCCCGGCATAACTGCAGCAGGCGCTGCCCATGCGCGTTGTGCACGCGGTCAGCCGACTCTCTCGGCCCCACCTGCCCTGCCTGCGCGATGTCGCCCTCACGCACCGCAGGGGCGGGCCCCCCCATCCCCCCTGTCCCTATCCCTATCATCCTCCTGCCCTGTGCGTGCGTTGAGGTCGCCCAGCACGAGGACCTCCCCCTTTGCCCGGTACTTAGAGATGCCCTCTACCAGGGCTGTTATGTGTGCCTCTACTGACAGGTTCCCCCCCTCGAGCAGCAGATACTTGGATTTCGCGTGGGGGATGTACGCGGCGCACGCGTACACGTCCCTAGCGCCCGTGATCCTAAACCAGAGCATCCCAAGCTCGGGCACATCCCGAATAACGCTGACCTTCCCCGTAACAGCATGGCTAACATACAGCGCAACCCCCCACTGTCTGATTTGTGGGGGCGCTGGCTGCATGCGAGGCATTTGAATCCTGGGATGGCAGGTGGGGGCTTACCGGAATGCCCGGTTTCGGTGAACGCCACGACGTCCGCGTTTGCCTGCAGCCACTTGGTGAGGGTGGGGTGATTGTGTAAGAGGTCATGCCCCTCATAATGTTCCAGTTCATGATCCGCAGGCCGTTCAGCTGGGGGGGAGCGTGGTCACGCCGCAGCCCCCCGGGCCCATGCCCCCTCCCTTGCCCCCGTCACCCGTGCCGTTCCCGCCCTGGTCCCCGCCCCTGTCGTCGCCGCGGCCGCCCGCCGCCGCCGCCGCCGCCGCCGCCGTTGCTGCGACCGCAGCCGCGACCGCCCCCGCCGTCATTCCCGCCCCCGCCCCACCTCCCCGCATTGCCATGCGCCTCTGGCTCTGGTGCTCAGCATACGGCAGGTGTGGGAAGATGGCACAGCCCGGCCGCCTCATGTTCGCCGTGCACCGCGGCAGGAGCATGCGCGCGCGGATGAACGCCGCATGCCCCTCGTTCGCGACCGTGAAGACCACCTTGCTCTTGTGGTCGTTAGCAAACATGACGCGTGCCTGCACCACGGTCACGTGGTGCGGCCCCAGCAGCGTGGTGAGAGCTCGCTCCGTGCCGCGTGCGAGCGCGTGGCGAGCGTCGCTGACACGCTCCCGCACCACCACGGCGAACGTGAGGCCCCCGCCGCTCACAGCCGCTGGCAGCGGTGGCGGGCCCGGCGGCTGCGGCGGCCCAGGCAGCTGCTGCTGTGCTGCCGGCACTGGCTGCGCGACCGTGACTGGCGCGAGCGCCGCCACCGGCACCTGCCGGCCCGCCGCCTCCCCCCCCCGAGCGGCTGCCTCCAGCCCCTGCACCTGCTCCGTCAGCGCAGCCACCTTTGCTGCCATCTCCCTGGACTTACCCTGGTCCACATGGAACTGGGCCAGAGCCAGCACCTCGTGCTTCTCCATGCGCCCCATGCGCTCATCCAGATGGCCACCCCGTCCTTCGCCACGCTCAGCTCTGGCACAAGGCGGAGGAGGGGCCCAAAGGCCACGTCGGCCTGGGCGAACTTGCTCGTGATGCGCGCGTCCAGGGTCGCCACCGCCGCGATGACCCCCGCCACCCGCGCCTCCGTCTCCGTCACCCGCGCCGCCAGGGCCGCCATGCCCCTGCTGAACTCCTCCCGGATCAGATCCCTCTGCTCCGCAAACTCCTCGCGCAGGAGTTCCCGCATCCCCCTGTGCATCGCCGCGCTGGGGTCGGGCGGTGGGATCCCCATGTGCATCTCATCGTGGTCGGCGGGTGCCCGGACTGGGCTGGACATCGCACTGCTCGGCACCTCCGCGTTGGTCGCCCCACGCGTGCCGCGGCCCGGGGTGAGGAGGCAAGCGCGGGGGGAAGGGGTCCCCGCGACCACCATGACACCCTCCATGCTCTCCTCACCGGCCCCCGCGCCTCCCGCCGCCGCAGCAGCATCCGCAGCAATGGCAGCCATGCCAGCGCCCAGCGCCATCAGGTTGAGGTTGTTGAGGTCCTTCAGCGTTTTACTCCGCGTCCCCATCGCACGAGGCGGCGATGGGCGCAAGGCCAGTTTGCGCATCTGGCTGCGTGCCATTGGGCTAGCTAGCATGTACACAGTGTGTGTGTGTGTCTGTGTGTGTGTGTGTGTGTCACTTGCGGCCGTCTACTATGGTCGCCTTCGTTGCGGGCGACGTGCACCACGCATGCCCGAGTGGGAGATGCCTCGCGGCCACTTACTACGCAATCGTCTAACAGATGATTGACGGCTGCAGCCCGCCCGCAACATGCGTGTATGCGGGCACACAGACAGCACTATGACTGGGGTGGGGACGGATGTGAGGGGGACGACGTGCACGACAGCACTTTGACTCGTTTGGGGACGGATGGGAGACAGCACGCGGGAGCGTGCATTGTACTGTAGGGGGTTGACGTTGTTGTCTTGTCTATATGACGGGGCTCTTTCTCACTCTCGCCGTGGCTGGCGGTGTGTAACAAATGGTCACGAATGGGCTAGGGGATGGTGGCTATGTTATGGATATTAGAGGGCACGGTCGCGGCGGGCAGAGCACCTGCGTGTTCAGGCCAGCAGAGCACCTGCGTCTTCAGGCCAGCTGACACGGGGCAGTGTCACCAAGGTTCAGGGCGCTAGGAGCCTAGCGCGTCTGACACCCTGACGCCGTACGCTTGTGCTAGGGCTGACGTCCCGTGACACCAGCAGAGCACCTGCGAGGTCAGGCCAACCGAGACGCGAGCTCGTCGCTGAGCGCCTTGCCCAGCTGCACGAGCGCGCCCAGCGGCACCGCCGTCGCGTCGAACGCGCCCGCCGGGCACGTGCCGCAGTCGCAGTCTGCGGGCGGTAGCTGCGGCGACGGGCTCGGGGGCGGCGGCGCCGCGCAGCACAGCGCCGCGTACGCCGTCGTGCACGTCGCGACGGTGTAGTAGTCGGCTGCAGACACAGTCAGCGTCGTGAGGCACGGCACCCGGCCGGCGACGACAAACAGGTCGAGCCCCTGCGGCGACAGCAGCAGCGCCTCGGACGCGACGTAGTGCTCGGGCGAGAAGAGCGTCGCGCTGCGTCAGGGGGTGGGGTGGGGTGGTTGGGGTTTGTGGATGCTACAGTCGTGTGGGGCGACTGGACAAGAGATTCAGGGTTGGGGGTTGGTGTGACAAGAGTGGCCCGTACCCCGCCTGCACGCGACATTCCGCCGCCTCCCAGCCTCCTTCTTCCACCCAGCTAGCGAGTGGTCCCCCGGGGGTCAGCACCAACTTCGAGCGCGACAGGCGTGACAAGCAGCGCCCCGCGAACCACCACTCAACATGTGTGGCGGGGAGGGCTGGGCCGGGGACATTGGGTGGAAGTGGGAGGGGTGGGGGTGGGAGCTAGGAAGAGCAGGGCCAGGCCAGCGCCCACAGGCGCACATCCCAGTCAGGAGGGGACAACACACGAATCGTGTGGTGACACCACTGGCAGAACGTGGGGCACACTCGACCCCGCACCGCCTGCGCCTTGCCTGACCGACACACTTCATTGGCAGGCAAGGGGGGCAAGCACACGTGAGGCTGGCGTCGCCTCACGTAGCTGGCTGTATCACGGTGTGCGCAGCATGCACCGGGAGCTACATGCACCATCCTGCTGGCGATCGAACACGGCCCCGTTTGACTGCACCTGTGCCTGGCCCGACTCGGCGGGGCAGTGTGCCCACACTTTTGAGGGTGGGACACCCGTCACATGCCCCCACTTGATCAACGAAGTCCACAGGTTGGTCGACCCGTCGCACGCCGTGGCGCACGCAGGGCCGGTGTCAGCGCGACTGCCCCCTGTGACTGCCCCTGTGTCTGCCTGCCTGCCTGTGCCTGTGTGGCACACCCCAGCACAACTGCCCCCCCCCGTGTGTGTCACGCCCCCCACCTGATCAACGCGGTCCACAGGTTGGTCGACCCGTCACACGCCGTGGCGCACGCAGGGCCGGTGTCAGCGCGACTGCCCCCTGTGACTGCCCCTGTGTCTGCCTGCCTGCATGTGCCTGTCTGCGTGGCACACCCCAGCACAACTGCCCCCCCCCCTGTGTGTCATGCCCCCCGCCTGATCGACGCGGTCCACAGGTTGGTCGATTGGTCGTACACCGTAGCGCACGCTCGCCCCGTCAGCGCGACCGCCCCTGTGACTGCCCCTGTGACTGCCCCTTTGGCTGTGCCTGTCTGCACACCCCACAGACGCACATCTCAGCCCCACCTGATCGACGCGGTCCACAGGTTGGTCGACCCGTCGCACGCTGTGGCGCACGCAGGTCCGGTGTCAGCGCGACTGCCCCCTGTGACTGCCCCTGTGTCTGCCTGCCTGCCTGTGTCTGTGTGGCACACCCCAGCACAGCTGCCCCCCCCCGTGTGTGTCATGCCCCCCACCTGATCAACGCGGTCCAAAGGTTGGTCGACCCGTCACACGCCGTGGCGCACGCAGGGCCGGTGTCAGCGCGACTGCCCCCTGTGACTGCCCCTGTGTCTGCCTGCCTGCATGTGCCTGTCTGCGTGGCACACCCCAGCACAACTGCCCCCCCCCTGTGTGTCATGCCCCCCGCCTGATCGACGCGGTCCACAGGTTGGTCGATTGGTCGTACACCGTAGCGCACGCTCGCCCCGTCAGCGCGACCGCCCCTGTGACTGCCCCTGTGACTGCCCCTTTGGCTGTGCCTGTCTGCACACCCCACAGACGCACATCTCAGCCCCACCTGATCGACGCGGTCCACAAGTTGGTCGACCCGTCGTACGCCGTGGCGCACGCCGGCCCGGTCAGCGCGACCGCGCGCGCGGACGCGAGCAGCAGCGCAGTGCCGCGCACGAGGGCGTCGCAGTTGAGGGCGGCGGGCTCGGGGTAGGAGAGCAGCCACACGAGGCCAGTGACGGGGGGCGGGGGCGCCGGCGGGGGGGAGGCGGGGACGGGGGATACGGAGAGGGGGGCGGGGCGGGCGGGGGCGAGGGGCGGGCTCGGGCGGAACGGCGGGGGGGAGGGGAAGGGGGAGGGAGGGGCGGGAGGGCGGGAGCGGGGGAGGGCGGGGGGGGACGGCGGGGCGGGCTCGGGGCGGGGGGACGGGGGCGGGGGAGGGGGGGAGGGGGGGGGGAGGGGCGGCGGGACGGGGGGGAGGGCGGCGCCGGGGGCATCGGGGGCGGCGGGAAGCAGCGGAAGAGCGGCGCGTCGGACGGGATGGCGGACGAGATGCCGCCCTGGCCTAGGCAGTCTGGCGACACGCCCCAAACGGCGTCGCCACACCTGGGGTCGGGGTTTATTAGGGGCAAGGTTTAGGGTGTAGGGTGAGGGTGAAGGGTTGAGGGTGAGCGTTTGGGGTTTTGGGGTTTAGGGTTGGGGTTCAGTTGATCAGGGCACTCCCCAGACCGCGTCGCCACACCTGCGTATGTACGGGTTTGGGGTGAGGGTTGGGGCTTGGGTTTATAGTTTATAGTGGAGGGTTAAGGGTTTGGGGTGAGGGCTAGGGTAAGGGTTTTGAGTTGAGGTTTTATGCTCAGGGCTTAGGCTGGACTGGGCTGAGGCTTAGGCCCAGGGCACGCACACGCACACACACGCACGTGCAGCGCTGACAGCCGCTGACAGCCGGAATACAGCCAAATGGCTGTGTGGAGCCGAAAAGGAAATCACTGCACAGAGTGTAAACTCCATCATCAAACCACACCCGAGGACGAACGTTGACGCGATGAACGCGCACACACACACAGAACGCACACACGGCATACACATGCGCACACATGGCACACACGCATGCACGCACACACACACACACGCACACATGCACACGCACACACGCAACGCACCCCAGGCCGAACGTTGATGCGATGAATGCGCCAGCGAGCTTGTCGTCCGTCATGCGTCGGAACAGCATGTCCTGTGTGTGTAGGGAGGGGTGTGTGTGGGGGGGGTCTGTGTGTGCATGTGTATGTATGTGTGTGTGTGTGTGTGAGTGAGTGAGTGTGTGTGCGTGTGCACGTGTCCATCATGCGTCGGAACAACATGTCCTGTGTGTATGTGGATGTGGGGGGAGTGTGTGTGTGTGAGTGTGTGTGTGTGTGGTGCTCGGCACGACGACAGCCAACCAGACGGTCAAGGTGTGTGTGCTCTTTGTGTGAGAGAGGGGGGGGGGTCCCTCACACACACACACACACACACACACACACACGCACATGACACGCCCACACCCTCGCATGCACACACACAAACACACATACACAATGTGTATTACACATTCTCCCACGCACAGGACTCGCTCTCCCGGCGCATGCGGGAGGACAAGCACACACACACACACACATACACACACACACACGCCTTGGCCGCCTGGTCGACACACACACACACACACACACACACCTTGACTGTCTGGTTGGCCGTCGCCGTGCCAAGCGAAACCACGTTTGGTTCCGTGTCCCGGCACGTCCAGTTGAGCGCCATGTCGTATGCATACTCGGTATTGACCTGAGGTGTGTGTGTGTGTGTGTGTGTGTGAGGGGGTTCGTGTGTGTGTGTGTGTGTGAGGGGGGCTACATCTTCGGCACCAGTCCAGTTGAGCGCCATATCGTACGCATACTCAGTGTTGCCCTGATGTGTGTGTGTGTGCGTGTGTGTGTGAGTGTGTGTGAGGCAGGTCGTGTCCCGGCACGTCCAGTTGAGCGCCATGTCGTATGCATACTCGGTGTTGACCTGAGGGGTGTGTGTGTGTGTGTGTGTGTCGGTGGGTGGGTGGGTGTGAGGGGGGCCGCGTCTTCGACACCAGTCCGTTGAGTGCCATATCGTACGCATACTCAGTGTTGACCCGGTGTGTGTGTGTGTGTGCGTGTGTGTGTGTCAGGGAGGTCGTGTCCCGGCACGTCCACTTGATCGCCATGTCGTACGCAGACTCGGTGTTGACCCGAGGTGTGTGTGTGTGTGTGTGTGAGGGGGGTCGTGTGGGCGTGTGTGTGAGGGGGGTCGTGTGTGTGTGTGTGTGTGTGCGTGTGTGAGGGGGGCGGCGTATTCGGCACGTCCACTTGAGCGCCATGTCGTACGCATACTCGGTGTTGACCCGAGGTGTGTGTGTGTGTGTGTGTGTGTGTTTGTGTGTGTGTGTTTGTGTGTGAGGGAGGACTCAGGTTTGGAAGGTGAGCACTTGGCTGAGGGCCCCGTTCAGGGCGCCTGAAGGGGAGGGGCCGGCTGAGGCCCTTGTCACTCATAGGTTCGAACAGGTGACGAGAAGCCCCCCAACTTTCCAGTCTCCGCAGCCTTCGGTGCACGCGCAGGCCGCCGCGACGCTTAAAATGACGGTAGAGTCATGAGGAACGCGCCTGGTGCGCTTTTGTCTCGTCACCTAGAGACTCTGTGTCTCTGTCCTCTCTCTGTCTCTCTTGTCTCTCTCTTGTCTCTCTCTGTCTCTCTGTCTCTCTCTCTCTCTCTGTCTCTCTGTCTCTGTCTCTCCCTCTCTCTCTCTCCATCTCTCTGAATCTCTCTGTCTCACCAGGTAAGTGAGCACACCGCACGGGTCAAACACAGTCGGTGGTCCTGCGGTGCGGTTAACAGTGACGAGCGTAGTGCAGCGCTGGGAGGGGGGTGGCGCTGCGTGTGCGTGGCGTGTGTGTGTGTGCGTGTGTGTGTGGGGGGGGGTTCACGGTGGCGAGCGTGATGCAGCGCTGAGAGGGCGGCGGCGCTGCGTGCAGGGGGGGTGAGGGGTAGGGGGAAGGGGGGAGGTGAGTGTGTGCTGTGGATTTGCGTCATCAGAGATGACCGACCGACCGACCGACCGACCGACCGACCGACCAACCGGTTATTAATGTGCTTTATTTAAACACGGGTTGAAGTTTACGTGAACAGGGTTTTCCTTGGTGAGGAATCCTCACCTGGCGGCCCCGGCGGTAGCGGCGGCAGCGGTGGAGACGGGAAGCATGGGAAGTCAGTCATGGCCCATGACGCGCCTTGGCCTGTGAGGAGGTACTTCATCTGCGTGCATGTGTGTGTGGGTCGCGTGTGTCTGCATGCATGCATGTGTGGGGGGGGGGGAGAGTGTGTGTGTGTAAGTGTGATTGTGTGTGTGTGTGTGTGTGTGTGCATAGGTGTGTTTGCATGCGTGTGTGTGCGTGCGAAGCACGGGAGGTCGCTCATCGCCCATGACGCGCCTTGGCCTGGTAGGCGGTACTTTATCTGTGCGCGCGCGTGTGTGTGTGTGTGTGTGTGCATGTGTGCGTGTGTGTGCGTGTGTGTGTGTGTGTGCATAGGTGTGTGTGTGTGTGTGTGCATGCGTGTGTGGTCGATTTTACAGTCCGTCGGACGCCTTTGATGGCGCATTAGACCCTAGGAAAGAGGCCGGCAGCTGTCAAAATTAGACCCCTAGCATGCCATCTGCCATCATGATTGCTGTGCACGCGGTGCGTGTCTCAAAACAGGCGACAAGGAAGTCAGCCAACTCGTGCCAGAACCTGGGGTTCTCCTGGCCTGGCCGAGGATTCATAAACTCCCGCATCCGCTCATCTAAATCGGCCTCCTCGGGGCGAGGGATGGACCGAAACAGGCTGTGGGCCTGCACCCGTGCCTCTTCATAGGCAGGGCACTCAAATACCATGTGTGCCTCATCCTCTAGCCCACCGCATAGGCAGCACGCCCGCTGGCTGCGTCGCTGCCTCTGTCCCGCCACGGCGTAGCGCCCCCGCTCTATCTGCAGCTCATGGAGCCCCATCCTGAACCTAGCTAGAGCCGTGATCCGGGCAGCACTGTTCAGCCCTGAGCTCAACAGGGCCGGTGGCTCGCTGTCGCTACCCGCCATCCACCGCATGTAGGTCAGCATCTTAAAGCCGCGCGACCACTCCTCAGGTACATCACGCACGGTAGTGCCGCTCGGCAGCGCCGGTGTGCTTGTCGCGGCGGCCAGCCACGCCGCGGTCGCCACGTCCAGCAGGTTGGTGATGCGTACCGGTCCCACCTGGTCCCACGCCAGGGTGTGCCCCACAGTTCCGAGGCACACCTGCAAGCGTGCCGCCCAGCACGTCCCCCCCGCTTCGGCCAGCCCCCAGCTCTCCCGCATTGCATCTTTAAGCAGGTCACCGTCAGGCCGCCCCCGCGCCTTATCCCAAAAGCGCGTCGCCTGGCGCAGCCAATCTGCCGCCAGCGGCCGCCACCCCGCCTCCCGCGCCAAAATCCCCAGTTGCTGCCCGTTGCTGCGGACTCCTAGGGACGCACGGGTAAATTGCAGAAGCACTTCCTCCAGGGTGCGCCATCCGTCGCGTGCGGCCTTAGCGCCCCTCCCACTCCTGCCTCTCTCCCACCGTCCGCCCGCCCCGGCAAACACGCCCCCCCCAGCATCCGCCATCATCGCAGGGCCCCACACCTCACACCCGTAATTTAGCACAGGCCGTACTTGCGTGTCGAACAGGTGGGCCTTAATGCCAACATTGTTAAGGCGTATTATATAGCATCTGCGAGTTAGCGCGTATCTGGTGCGCTGGCCCCTAGAGCGTCGGGTGCCCACGTCCCCCCCCACTGCCCGCCGGTGGTGGAAGAGCATGCCCAGATATGGGAACTCGTGTGTCATGGGTAGATCTGCTCCTGCAAACTTCAGCGTTACCCTCCCCCTGCCGCCCCGACTGGGCAGAACTGGTCATTGAACACCACCCCTTCTGACTTCTTAACGTTTACTGTTAGTGCGCGCGTGCCGCAAAAGGCGTGCAGAGTATCTAGCATGCGTTGAAGCGCTTCGGGCGACTCTGCCAGCAGCGTCAAGTCATCAGCGTACAGCAGCAGCCGTAGTAACCGCCCCGCCATCTCCACCCCATCACCCGGGAGCTCTGCGTCTAGTACTCCCTCCAATGCGTCAATAAAAAGCCCAAACAGCAGCGGTGACAGTGGGTCGCCTTGCATGACCCCCTTGTGTGAAGGAAACGCGGGTCCCACTTTCCCATCGATGCGCACACACATTGCGGACCCATCGTACATGGCAATCAGCGCCGCCATGAACTCCCCATGTACCCCCAGGCTCCTTAGGCACTCCCAAAGCAATGGGCGGTGCACGCAATCGTAAGCCTTCCTGAAGTCAATAAAGGCAGCGTACAGCGGTTTGCGCTGGAGGCCGCTCTTCTCAATAAGGTGTTGCAGGATGAAGGCATTATCTGGGGTCCCCCTCTTCTTCCGGAAGCCTGCCTGGCCCCGCGCCCTGTACCCCTCCCGTTCTGCTAAGGCGTCCAGCCTGTTCATAAGCACCAAGCTGTATAGCTTGGCGAGGGCATTCCCCACCGTGATCCCTCGGTAATCGTCCCGCACGTCTAGGCTGCCTTTCGGCTTTGGCACCGGCGTGGTTGCCCCCAAGTGCCATGCAGTCGGGTACCCCTCACGGAAGACCCGATTGAGCAGGTGTGTGATGGGGCCAGCGAGCAGGTGCTCCTCATCCACAGCATCCGTTGCATCGCCCCCCTCCGCCGCCCTAGCCCATGCCCTCTGATAGAACTCTATCGGCATGCCGTTTACGCCTGGGGCTTTGCCCGCGTCCATGCCCATCAGTGCCGCATACACCTCCGCCTCAGTAAATGAATTATTTAGCGCTGCCGCCCGCTCCGTGGCCGTCGTCGTGGGGAGGGCAAACGGGGCCCCGTGCCCATGGTCAGTGGCATCATCCGTGTTAGTCGTATTAGTCGTATGAGTCGTATCAGTGGCGTTAGCATGGTTGTCCCCCAGCAAATCCCTAAATAATCTGTCCACCCCTCCACGTCCCTCAGACCGACCGCCTGGCCAGGCAGTTTCACCCGCTGCCAAAACCGCCGAGGGTTCCCCTTCCTGTCCTCAATCAGCTCGGTGTGTTCCCGGGCCTCGCTCGCGCGGCGGGAGCGCCGCGCGGTCCGCCTATAGGCCTTCCCTGCCTCTTTGGCGGCCGGTGACTGCGCCCCGTGCGCTCGTTCCGCTTCCCGGCACGCGCGGCGTGCGTCCTTGCACTCCTGAGTGTACCATATGTTGTGTGGTCGCAACCCCCCGTCCCCGGTCATGGGCCGCACCAAGACCGCACCCACCTCACCCGACGCGTGCAACGAGGCTGCCCGCTCGACCGCGCCCTCGAGGCGGCTGAGCTCCTCATCCACCGTCGGTGCCCCCCGAGCTCCCAAAACGTCCGTCATCATCCCCCCCAGGAGCTGTGCGTACGCCCCCTCGCCCCCCTGTGGCCACCTAAACCTGGCCGGCGTTTCGCTCGGGGCGCCGGCCTGAGCCGCAGGTACCGCAGTAGCGGGCTCATAAGTAAGGGTCAGTACTACTGGTCTGTGGTCAAACCTGCCCCCGCCTAGCCTTGGTGGGTGTTGGTCGTGCACATGTAGGGTAGTGCCCGGCCGTGGTGCCCCCGCGCCACTAAAGGCGAGGTCAGGGGACGCCACAAAGTAGTCGACCAGACTACGTTTTTCCTGCCCCAGTGCGTGGTAGGTGAGGGCCCCATGCTCATCCCCCGGAAGGCGACCATTAAGGATAACCATTCCCATGTCCCGGCATAACTGCAGCAGGCGCTGCCCATGCGCGTTGTGCACGCGGTCAGCCGACTCTCTCGGCCCCACCTGCCCTGCCTGCGCGATGTCGCCCTCACGCACCGCAGGGGCGGGCCCCCCATCCCCCCTGTCCCTATCCCTATCATCATCCTGCCCTGTGCGTGCGTTGAAATCGCCCAGCACGAGGACCTCCCCCTTTGCCCGGTACTTAGAGATGCCCTCTACCAGGGCTGTTATGTGTGCCTCTACTGACAGGTTCCCCCCCTCGAGCGGCAGATACTTGGATTTCGCGTGGGGGATGTACGCGGCGCACGCGTACACGTCCCTAGCGCCCGTGATCCTAAACCAGAGCATCCCAAGCTCGGGCACATACCGAATAACGCTGACCTTCCCCGTAACAGCATGGCTAACATACAGCGCAACCCCCCACTGTCTGATTTGTGGGGGCGCTGGCTGCATGCGAGGCATTTGAATCCTGGGATGGCAGGTGGGGGCTTACCGGAATGCCCGGTTTCGGTGAACGCCACGACGTCCGCGTTTGCCTGCAGCCACTTGGTGAGGGTGGGGTGATTGTGTAAGAGGTCATGTCCCCTCATAATGTTCCAGTTCATGATCCGCAGGCCGCTCAGCTGGGGGGGAGCGTGGTCACGCCGCAGCCCCCCGGGCCCATGCCCCCTCCCTTCCCCCGTCACCCGTGCCGTTCCCGCCCTTGTCCCCGCCCCTGTCGTCGCCGCGGCCGCCCGCCGCCGCCGCCGCCGCCGTTGCTGCGACCGCAGCCGCGACCGCCCCCGCCGTCATTCCCGCCCCCGCCCCACCTCCCCGCATTGCCATGCGCCTCTGGCTCTGGTGCTCGGCATACGGCAGGTGTGGGAAGATGGCACAGCCCGGCCGCCTCATGTTCGCCGTGCACCGCGGCAGGAGCATGCGCGCGCGGATGAACGCCGCATGCCCCTCGTTCGCGACCGTGAAGACCACCTTGCTCTTGTGGTCGTTAGCAAACATGACGCGTGCCTGCACCACGGTCACGTGGTGCGGCCCCAGCAGCGTGGTGAGAGCTCGCTCCGTGCCGCGTGCGAGCGCGTGGCGAGCGTCGCTGACACGCTCCCGCACCACCACGGCGAACGTGAGGCCCCCGCCGCTCACAGCCGCTGGCAGCGGTGGCGGGCCCGGCGGCTGCGGCGGCCCAGGCAGCTGCTGCTGTGCTGCCGGCACTGGCTGCGCGACCGTGACTGGCGCGCGCGCCGCCACCGGCACCTGCCGGCCCGCCGCCTCCCCCCCCCGAGCGGCTGCCTCCAGCGCCTGCACCTGCTCCGTCAGCGCAGCCACCTTTGCTGCCATCTCCCTGGACTTACCCTGGTCCACATGGAACTGGGCCAGAGCCAGCACCTCGTGCTTCTCCATGCGCCCCATGCGCTCATCCAGATCGGCCACCCCGTCCTTCGCCACGCTCAGCTCTGGCACAAGGCGGAGGAGGGGCCCAAAGGCCACGTCGGCCTGGGCGAACTTGCTCGTGATGCGCGCGTCCAGGGTCGCCACCGCCGCGATGACCCCCGCCACCCGCGCCTCCGTCTCCGTCACCCGCGCCGCCAGGGCCGCCATGCCCCTGCTGAACTCCTCCCGGATCAGATCCCTCTGCTCCGCAAACTCCTCGCGCAGGAGTTCCCGCATCCCCCTGTGCATCGCCGCGCTGGGGTCGGGCGGTGGATCCCCATGTGCATCTCATCGTGGTCGGCGGGTGCCCGGACTGGGCTGGACATCGCACTGCTCGGCACCTCCGCGTTGGTCGCCCCACGCGTGCCGCGGCCCGGGGTGAGGAGGCAAGCGCGGGGGGAAGGGGTCCCCGCGACCACAATGACACCCTCCATGCTCTCCTCACCGGCCCCCGCGCCTCCCGCCGCCGCAGCAGCATCCGCAGCAATGGCAGCCATGCCAGCGCCCAGCGCCATCAGGTTGAGGTTGTTGAGGTCCTTCAGCGTTTTACTCCGCGTCCCCATCGCACGAGGCGGCGATGGGCGCAAGGCCAGTTTGCGCATCTGGCTGCGTGCCATTGGGCTAGCTAGCATGTACACAGTGTGTGTGTGTGTCTGTGTGTGTGAGTGTGAGTTCTGTCTGTGAGTGTGTGTGTGTGTGTGTGTGTGTGTGCGTGCGTGTGAAGCATGGGAAGTCAGTCTTGGCCCATGACGCGCCTTGGCCAGGGAGAAGGTACTTCATCTGCGTGTGTGTGTGTGCGTGTGTGTGGAAAGGGGGGGGATGCGAGAGTGTGTGTGCGTGTGGGGGGGGTATGTGCGTGCGTGCATGTGTGGGTGGGTGGGTGGGTGGGTGGGTGCGTGCGTGCACGTGTGTGTGTGTGTGTGTGTGTGTGCATGTGTGTGTGTCTGAGCGTGTGTGTGTGCGGGTGTGTGAAGCACGGGAGGGCGCTCATCGCCCATGACGCGCCTTGGCCCGGGAGGAGGTTCTTCATCTGTGTGCGTGTGCGTGTGTGTGGGGGCGTGTGTGTGTGTGTGTGTGTGTCGAAGGCAAGGGAAGTCATTCATGGCCTATGATACACCTTGGCCAGGAAGGAGATGCTTTATCTGTGTGTGTGCGTGTGTGTGCATGCGTGCGTATGTGCGCATGCATGCGTGTGTGCGTGCGTGTGTGTGTGTGTGTGTATGTGTGTGTGTGTGTGTGTGTGTGTGTGATTCCCAGAAAGTTGCCCATCGGCCGGGCGGTCTGCGCATCAACCATGCCCATCAACCATGCCCATCACAATTGCCCACCAGGGTCCCGGCAAACGGAGCGCCGGCCTGGCTCCGGATCGAACCCATTTACCCAACCCAACCCACCGGCGGTCGAACCAGTGATTTCCTTTTCGGCTTTGCACAGCCTTTTGGCCGTATGCCGGCTGTACTTTGACCTTGCACACAGCTCAACCCATCCAGTGCATTGCTAGTTTGACAAGCCCACCAGACAGAGCACTCAGCTCGCAAGGAAATCACTGGGCGACATACGCCGAGCAAGGTCGAATACGCTGCCTGAATATGCGTCACACACGACTGTAACATCCATCATCATCATCAAACCCAACCCAACTGAGTGGTCTCTTGGTTAAAAAAAAGCTTGCTGATTAGCGCAACACGAGACCTAGGTCCCCTTCATAAACGGCGCTAAGCGAACCATCAAGTAAATACCCGCAGTAATTTAGGTAACAAGTAACAAGTAACACGGGGTTTCCAGCTAAGCAGGCTACTCTTCTACTAGAGACACCCGCCGATACTCCAGCACACTTGAGTACTAGAGTACCGCCGGCTCCCGGCCGATAGACTACCGCTCCCGCCGGCTAGACTACCCCAAACAGCGGTCTCTGAGAGACATGTCTGGCAAGGAGCATATAGGAGAGGACCTTCCTCAGGGTCACAGTAGTGGCCTTGTGGCCAGTCAAGCCGGCAGAGCCGACTGGCGCTGACTGGAACGGTCCCCGCCTGGCAGTGCATGGCTGTCCAGCTCTCGTTTGCATGGGGCTCAGCCGGCGCCCCATGCCTCATGCATGGCCAGGTCCCACCCTCCAGGGGTGCATGGACGACAGAGTTGTCATGGAGGCTGCCTGAAGACCTTCCAACGCCAGTCAACGGCAGACGAGCGACCCCGAGGATGAGCGCGGTGACGAACGCTGCGGTTGGTGAAGCGGATTTACTCTGTGTTGCCTCGGCGGTCGCCACCGCTGAAGCCGTGAACTTAGGTAGCTGCATGAATAAATGCTGATACTGGGGTAGGGCCCTGGTTGTGAGCACTGAACCAAACGCACCAGGGTCCCTACGAACGGAGCGCCAGCCTGGCTCCTGATCAAACCCAAGAAACCAAACACAAGCCCAACTGGCACCCAAGAAACCCAACCCAACCTCAAATTCAGCAAAACAAAACTGGGACACAAACCCAGCCCAACAGAGTGGTATTCGTGTGCACAGAACCAAGCTCACCAGGGTCCCTGCGAATGGAGCGCCAGCCTGGCTCCTGATCAAACCCGTGTATGGGCCAGTGCCGTTGAACGCGTCGGTGTAGGTGCCCTCGCTGCCGCAGCCTGTGTGTGTGTGTGTGTGAGTGTGCGTGTGCGTGCGCGCGCGTGTGTGTGTGTGTGTGGTCTGATTTGCTCTGGCCAGTGCCGTTGAAAGCGTCGGTGTACGTGCCCTTGCTGCCGCAGCCTATGTGTGTGTGTTAATGTGTGTGTGTGTGTGTTTGTTTGTGTCGTCTGATCTGATCTGGCCACTGCCGTTTAACACGTCGGTGTAGGTGCCCTCGCTGCCGCAGCCTGCGTGTGTGTGTGTATGTGTGCATGCGTGTGCGCATGTACGTGTGTGCGTGTATGTGTGTGTGCGTGTGTGTGTGGGTGTGTTTGTGTGTGAGAGAGTGTTTGTCTGTGTATGTGTGTGTGTGACGTCTGATTTGCTCTGGCCAGTGCCGTTGAAAGTGCCAATGTACGTGCCCATGCTGCCGCAGCCTGTGTGTGTGTGTGTGCGTGCGTGTGCGTGCGCGCGCATGTGTGTGCGTGTGTGTGTGTGTGTGTGTGTCATCTGATCTGATCTGGCCAGTGCTGTTAAACGTGTCGGTGTACGTGCCCTCGCTGCCGCAGCCTGCGCGTGTGTGTGTGTGTGTGTGTGTGTGTGTGCGTGTTCGTGTGTGTGTGCATGTGTGTGTGTATGTGTGTGTGTGTGTGTCTCGTCTGATCTGCTCTGGCTAGTGCCGTTTAACGCGTCAATGCAAGTGCCCCTGCTGCCACAGCCTGTGCCTGTATGTGCGTGTGTGTGTGTGTGTGCGCGTGTGCGCTTATGTGTGTGTTGTGTGTGTCGTCTGATCTGCTCTGGCCAGTGCCGCTGGATGCATTGGGTGTACGTGCCCTTGCTGCCGCAGCTTGTGCGTGTGTTTGCGTGCTTGTGCGTGTGTGCGTGCACGTGTGTGTGTGTGTGTGTGTGTGTGGCACATGAATTTGCCCTCGCTGCTGCAGCCTGTGTGTGTGTGTGCGTGCGTGTGTGTGTGTAGGGGGGGTGACTGAACCCGGAACCACTGCGCAGCACCGCCCACCAAGATTCATCGCATTTGAACACAGCTGGGCGGGGGGTGACTGACTGACAGAGCACGACTTGGTGACGCAAGAAGTTCACGGGCTAGGTGACAATAACAGTAACATCGGCTTTCCAGCGAAGACTGCCTTCTAGTCCTAGTACTACTGCCTAGACCCAAGTCCAGTTATGGACCCAAGAATTACGTGTGAGGGGCGGTACCCACCAGCCGGCTAGGTGACAAGTAATGAGAGAGCCACTCAGAGACTGCAAAGCCACCAGTGTTTCCATTACCCAGCCCCCAACCCGACAAAGTGCACTTTCGCGTTGAGATCGGCCGACTCGCGCTGGCGCGTCAGGGGTTGAGACTGCGCGAATTTCGACCCGGAAGTGTGAAAATCGACATTTGCACACCCTTTTCGCCAAGAATCGCCACCGCGTCGGGTTGAAATTGGGGAATGGGTCCCGGGTTGAGCCATCGTTTCCCCAAGATCCCTAACCACTGGCAGCCACCCACCAAGGTTGAGCGCGTTGAACATGCCGGACCACACGCCCGCGTTGTTCAGCGACGTGTAGAAGTTGCCCATTTGGATGAGGTCAGCGAACGCCACCTAGCGGTCAGTGGGGGGTGCGTGTGAGTGTGAGTGTGTATGCGTGTGTGTGTCTCTCTCTCTCTCTGTGTGTGTGTGTACCACCCCACTATGTGTGTGTGTGGTGGTGGTGGCGTTGTTCAACGACTTGTAGAAGTTGCTCATTTCGATGAGGTCAGCGAACGCAACCTATAGGGGTCGGTGGCAGGAAATTAAGAGAAATCAGGTGGGGGCAGGTGGGGGTGGGGGTGCTGGTGGTGTGTGTGTATGTGTATGTGTGTGTGTGTTTGTATGTGTGATGGTGGTGGGTGGTGTCACTGTTTTAACGACCTGTAGAAGTTGCCCATTTCAACGAGATCAGCGAACGCCACCTAGCGTCGGTGGTGTGAGCGTGTGTGTGTGTGTGTGTGTGTGATGGTGTGATGGTGTGATGGTGATGTGAGTGGGAATGGTGGCGCTGGTGCTGTTGGCCGAACGCCACCTAGCGGTCGGTGGTGAGGGTGTTGGGGCAGTCGTGGTGGGGTGATGGTGGGGGTGGGGGTGGTCGGGGTGGGGGCAGGGGCAGGGGCGTCGCCCCTCCCATTGATGCAACTGGCATCGTCGTCCGCCGTTGGCCGCAGCCAGGGGTGCTACCCAAGCAGCAGCAGCAGAGGCAAAAGCAGCAGCAGCAGCAGCAGCGCGACCCCACAAACTCGCCCGCACACGCACAGGCACACGCACAGGCAAAGGCAAACAAGCGCGTACGAACGCAAACACACTTACAAGCACACGCACGCGCGTGCACACACACACATGCCCCCCCACACACACCACACACACACACACCACACACGCACCACCCCCCTCCCGCACACACACACACACGCCCCCCCGCACACCGTGTAGTTGAGCACCGACACAGACGGCTGCGCCGGCAGCGCAAACACGGCGCACGCGGTCAGCGTCACGGTCGGCGCCCCGGGGTGGAAGTTCCGCAGGATCGCGCCAACGAGCGCGCAGTCGGACGCCGAGAGCGAGGACGGTGGCGCCGCGGCGAGCATCACATATGACGGCACGCCCGGCAGGGCACCGCCGAGCCCCGGGCCCGAGAAGTCGTCGGGGCTGGGGCCCTGGCCCCAGCTGCCGCCCAGGCAACAGGCCGCCAGCAGCGCGAGAAGCGGTGCTGCGGCCTGGGTGGGGTGGCATGCCGTGGTGCATGGTGCGTGATGCATGGCCCATGCGTGTTACGCATGGAGAGTAAGAGTGCAGAGTTAGAGTGCCCCAATCGGCTAAAGGCGCCGTCCGATTCCAGGGGATGAGATGGCACAGGCAGGGCGTGTGCTGTTGCGCCGAGCTGCATGAACGCACCTGCCGCGAAGCTCGTGATCGCATCGCGCTAGCTGCCACCCCTGGCCCCTCGTCAAATCTGGGAGTCTGTCTCACTCGGCTGTGTGTTCTTCAGGGCGCCGATGCCTCTAGGGAGCGAGAGACGCAGTGGTGTTGCTGCAGCAGATTCAAGTGGGTTCTCGCGGCAAAGTGCAGGTCGTGGGGGCGCGAGGCGTGTCGGGTCAAAAACAGAGCGTGCCAGAGTAAAAAACAGAGTTCAGTCCGGCACAGGTGGTGTCGCGCGATTTGGGGGTTGGGCCCGCCAGGCGATGTGGCAGCTGCGCGGAATCGGTCACCGCTAACTCCTCTCAGCGCTTCGCCCCTTCTCTGTTTGCTCCAGGAGGCACAGGGAGCCATATTCTTTGTGCGGTGGATGGAAGCAGCATGGAGCGCACCCGCGGTGTCACTGACACCGGTGTTGCGGTGCCTGGACTTCTTGCAGTTGCTGGGGGAACTGGATAACTGAAAGCGTGACACACCATCGTCAAGAGTCCTGAACAAACACAAGAAAACCTTCAGGAGAGCCCCCGTACACATTCCCTTTGTCTTTATGCCACACCACCCCCCGCTGGGCACCCGCTGTGTACCCGCTGGGTGGGTTCGCGCTGGGTACCCGCTGGGTACCCGCTGGGTATGTACGTTTTATGTCCTGCGCAACACGCGCGCCGCTTCCCTTCAGACGCGCGCGACCATGTAGCCCTCGCGCAGCCACTGCTCCTGGCGCTGCGAGTTGGTGTCGACCGCGGTGCACGAGAGCACGCCGTTGGTGTCGATGTGCAGGCACACCTCAATCTTGCAGACCCCCGCGGGCGCGGGCGGCAGCCCGGTCATGTCGAACTGCCCAATCACGTTGCAGCGGCTCGCCTCGCGGAAGTCGCCCTCGATGACGAGGAAGGAGATCTCGGCCTGGGCTTCGTGGCACGTCGTGAATGTTTGGCGGCCGATCGCCGGCACGCCCGCGCCCGCGGGGATGAGCACCGAGCACTTGTCCCCGAGCATCTGCACGCCGAGCGCCGGGCGCTTGGGCGGGAGCTGCCACCCCTGGAACATCTCGGCGCTCGTCGTCAAACCCTCGAAGGGCAGGTTGGGCCGCATCGGCGGCGGGGGGCCGCGGCGGCTGCTCGTGTCGATTACCCATGCCTAGGAGGGTGGTTGGGGTGTGGAGGACGGTGAGGGTATGGGTCGGTGGTCGGTGGATGGGTGGGGCATGTGTGCAAGGTGCATGCATGTGTGTGGGGTGTGGGGCGCTTGGACCCTCTCGCTGCCCCCCCACCATACACATGGGCGTGTCATCATTTAGGCATTACAGGGTCCTGATTGCTCGTTCCGACACGAGTGATTGTTAGGGCCAGAACTGGATGTGTGTCTAGGTGGTGGTACTCAGGTGGTACTAGGACCTAGAGAATGCCTCTGCTGGGAAACCGATTACTGTTACTGTTGCTGGTACTGTTACTGCTCCTCACCCCCCATCAATGCACCATCAGACCACGTGTTGCAACCCTCCCGCAACATACTCCCAGGGCACTCGCGTGCACCCCCGATACAGCCAAGGTGGGCAGGGCGCCGCCGACAAAGTCACACTCGCTACGATGCGTCCGGTTAGGACGGACCAGGCTGCTACTGTTACGACACAGCACACACACACACACACACACACACACACACACACACCTTGTATGTGTCCATGCTCGTCGTCGTGCCCTCGAACTTAGCACTGCTGTTGTGAACGCCGTTTGGCGCGCGGCGCTCGCGCGGCAGGATCGGGTAAGCCGGGAACTGGTCGCCATACGTCGTGCCCCCCTCGAACGGCAGGGCCTCACGCGGCGGCGCCGCCGCGCGCTGGTGCCGCGCCTCGATTGGGTGAGTGACGAACTGGCCCGAGTACGTGGACGTGCCGTCGAACGGCGCAGACGGCTGGACCGTGCGCGTCCCGCCGTACGCGGCCTTCTCTGGCATCGGGTGCGCCGGGAACTCGCGGCCGTAGCTGGTCGTGCCTGTGGGCGGGCGAGCGGGCGGGTTAGCGGGCGCGCTGCGTGTCCGTTCCCGTCGCGAGCACATGTACGCACGTGCACACACATGCACACACACACAAATAAGTGCTAGAGTCTCACCGTCGAAGGGCGCGTTGTTATTTTCTCGGCGGCCCGGCATGCACGGCACTCGTGGCGCTAGCTGGTGCTGCACGTACGCCAGCCCGTTAGTGGTCGTGCCTGTGGGTGCGTGTGATGGACATACTTAGGGCACGCAGTGCACACGAGTTGCAGGGCATGCGCCATGCATTGCCCTGGGGCACACGGTGCACACGAGTTGCAGGGCATGCGCCATGCAGTGCGCAACACCGCGTGTCACACGCGCAACACCGGTGCTGCAGGTCATGCAGGCGAGCCAAGGCCTCGTCCAAGCCCGTGTGTGTGTGGTGTGGTGCGCGTGTACACAGGTACCCGTTTAGGGCACAACCTGCGGCGCTCCAAGGCATGGATGGCATGGTTGCTTGCGTGCGCGTGTATGTATGGCGTGCCAGTGCCCCCTCTCCCCGCGCCGCGCTCACCATCAAAAGCCGCCCCGCCATTGTGAACCTGCGGCGGGCGGGCTGCTTGCTTCTCTGGCAGCTGCATCTGGTGAAATTGGGTGCCGTAGGTGGTTGTGCCATCGAAAGCCGCTCCTGATCCCTGGTACTGTGCAGGAGGACGCTGGTAGCGTGCCTCAAGCGGGTGCTGGGGGTAATCTTGCTTGTTTGTTGTGCCATCAGGTGCGAAGGAAGGGCTCTGCTGCCCGTAGAGCTGGACCTCTCGCCCCACGAAGTGTGCACGAGCCACCTCGGGTGACCATTCTGGGGCCTGCATGTTTGCGGGGAGTGGCGATGACCCAAAGCTGCTCCTTAGAGATGGTGTGGGTTGGTGTGGGCCCCTGTTGCAATTGCAACCCCTGGCAATGGAAAATGCGTGCGTGCTGTGTACAGCTAGCAGCCTCCACCTACCAACATATTGCGGCAGTCTACGGGCGTTACTAGCTTCTCCTGCAAATGCAAGTGATCTGCGAGCGCACCGCAGCACGCAGTACGGCACAGCTGCCGGAGTGCCCACACAGCAGCCCTGCTGCCTGTAATACAGATGCAAGGTCGTATCCAGCCCGCCAGAGAGGCACCACCAGCCAGGGTGCCCGCGTCACCACATGTGGCAGCCATCAATGAGAGCTGACGAAGCACCCACCGACCTGCCCACAGGCACGGGCGCGGGTGGCGTTACCGACGGGGCGAGCTGGTGCATACAAACTGTCTCCTTGCCGCACCGCTCAGAAGGCCCTCAGGAGGCCTTCTCCTTGCCCCCTCCCCCCCCACTCAGCTTGAGCGCATCGATCTGTAAATATATGCTTACGCTTACGTTATCATTCGTACGCGAGAGAGAGAGCTCTACCTTAGCCCTGGTGTTAGAGGGGGGGGGGCAGGCTGGAGGTTGGATGTTACAGGGCTCACACCGACGCAGGATGCAGCTGTAGCTGTTTCTGCACATTTGTACAAGCCACACAATCCTTCGCACCTCGGATCTGTGCGCACAGGCCGGAAGTGGACAGCGTTCTACCACCAAAAGTAGCTAGTAGCTGCCATGCCGCCAAAGGAGAGGAAGCGGGCACGGGAGCCTGCTGCTGCAGCAGGCGATGCGGGAGCGAGTGGCTCGCAGGGCCCCCCAGCTCCTGCTGGGCGCCTTGGCGCAGCAGCATCTGCTGCAGCTGCGTCTGCTCTGAGCGCCATCGAGAACCGGCAGGCGCAGGCAGCTGACATCGCGCGCAGGTGCATGGGGCGCGTGATGCGTGCATGCATGCACGCATGCTCCATGCATGCATGGAGCACAAACACGCATACACTGCACAAACACGCATCCACTTGAGCACACACACGCACCTCCCCCGCCCCCCCCCACACACAAACACGTGCACACGCACACACACACGCACGCACACGCACACCTCTCCTCCCCTGCCCCCCTAACACACAGAGCGCCGCCCACTTCGCCCACTTTGAAGAAGGCGGCGCAGTCCCTCGACCCCCACAAACAAACACGCACACACACACACACACACACACACACACACACACAAATGCACACACGCACGCACACACGCACACACACACGCACACACAGGCGCGCCGCCCACGTTGCCCACTTTGAAGAAGACGGCGACGGCCCCTCCCCCCCCCCCCCCCCCACACGCGCACACACACACACACACATACACGCACACGCACACACACACACACACACACACACACACACGCACACACACGCACACACGCACACACACACACGCACGCGCCAGGCGCACCGCCCACTTTGTCCACTTTGACGGAGACGACGGCGCCGACGTAAACACAAGCGTGCACACACACGCACACACACACACGCACACACACACGCACACACGCATGCACGCACCAGGCGCGCCGCCCACTTTGACCACTTTGACGAAGACGGAGACGGCGCCGATGCAAACGCAAGCGTGCACACTCACACACACACACACACGCACACGCACACGCACACACGCACACGTAGGGTTGTGGGCAACCGTATATGGACGGCCCCGTGTATCCGTATATACGTACATACGACCGTATATCCGTGTATACGTATCCGTATATGTAGCACAGCTGCCTCATATGTATGTCAAATTGGGTGAGAGACACGCCGTTGGAACGCTGGATTTACAAGGGGCACTGTTGCTCTCGGTGTGATCATCATGCGTGCTAAGGTTGTTCAGTAAATGCCAAAACCGTATTGTGGCTGCACGGGCGGCCGCGGTGTGTGCGGTGCGGGAGCCAAGTCCTCTCCCTCCTCCCTTCCCCTCCACTCCCTTCTCCCCCCTCCGTTGAGTCTATGACCTGATCTAGTTCAGTACCCAAGGGCCCCCGTCCCTTGTTAGAACGCTGAGCAAGTAATTGCCGAGACACTACACCACCAAGACCCAGACCCAGACACACACCCAAACCCTAGACCCAGGGGACCCCCTGCCTAGACCCACACCCACACCCACACCCACACCGCACCCAGGCCCCAGGCCCCAGACCCCGCCCCCGCCTCCCGCCCCTGCCCCAGACTCCAGACCCCAGAACCCAGACCTCAGCCCCAGACCCAAGACCCCAGACCTCGACCCAGAGAGACCCCAAAGTTGTTGCGCCACCCGCCCCATGAGCCCCATGCATGCGCCCCATGCACATCACCACTACCCCCCCAAAAGCTGCATAAAATCGACAGAGCTGGTCATCAGCTTAACAATGCAAGCAGAATCGTCCGATTCCGTGCTGTATTCGGGGAGTAGTGTTGCCGTTTGTTGCGTGACTCCAAGGTGTGACCCCGTTGGCTGTCTGAAGGACCTTGCGGCCCACGTTCCTCCATCCGATATCTCTTGCTTACTGCTACTGAGGCTGTTTGTGACGCGTTACGGCTCGTTGCGGCCCGGATCGCGTCGGCGTCAGCCGCAATCCACACAAAAATAATAATAATAAAACGTATATTGCAGTGCGTATACCGCCCGCTTTTGACATCCGTACATACGGCCGTATGTACGGATTTACGGATATACGGGATATACGGTTGCCCACATCCATACGCACACACACGCACACACGCACACACACACACACACGCACGCGCCAGGCGCGCCGCCCACTTTGCCCACTTTGACGAGGACGGCGATGACGGCGTCGACGCAAACGCAAGCGTGCACGCGGGCGGAAGCAACGCGCGAACGCTCGGCCCATGGTCGTCTGCAGTCGAGCTGGTCAACGCACGTGAGGCTGCGGCGGCGGCGCGAGAGGACAGGCTGCAGGGGCGCAGGGGGGAGGAGGAGGCAGAGGCAGAGGGTGCGTGTGGGTGTCTGTGTGCGGGTGTGGTGGGGGGTGAGTGTGTGTGTGCCAGTCCGTGTGTCGTTTGTGTGTGTTATGATGACACTGTTGTCGTGTAAGTGTCGTGTTCGTGTGTGTGTGTGTGTGTGTGTGTGTGTGTGTGTTTCAGTGTGCGTGGCGACTGCAGGGGCGCAGAGGGGGGGGGGGAGAGGATGCGGCTGAGGGTGCGTGTGTGTGTGTGGAGGGGGGGTGTCAGTGTTTGTGCGTGTGTGTGTAAGTGTGTGTGTGCCAGTGTGTGGGTACCAGTATGTGTGTGTCAGTGCGTGTCGATGTGCGTGCACGCGCCCACGTCCGTGCCCGCTCCCTCGCATCCCTCACCCCGCGCCACTGCACCACACACATACACACATGCGCGCACACACACACACACACACATACTCGGGTTCATACGCGCACCGTGTGGGGCCAAAGGGGGGGGGGGTGCGGTGTGCGTGGGTCCTGACACACACACACACACACATACATACATACACACACTCACCACCACCCTGCAGACGGCATTGAGTGGACCCCCAGCCGTCTCCCGGGCAACCGACCGCCCGCTCGCCCACGCCCGCCCACACAGACAAACACACACGCACACACACACAAACACACACACACAAACGCACGCACACACACACACACATGCACACACGCATGCACACACGCTCGCACACACACGCACACACACACACACACACAATACACCGCCCTGCAGACGGCATTGAGTAGACCCCCAGCCGTCTCCCGGCAACCGCCCGCCCGCGCGCCCACGGCCGCCCACACAGACAAACACACACCGCACACACACACACACACACACACACACACGCACACACACGCAAACACACACGCACACACTCACGCACACACACACACACGCACACACTCACACTCTACACACCACCCTGCAGACGACATTGAGTGGACCCCCAGCCGCCTCCCGGGCAGCCGCCTGCCTGCGCTCCCGTCGGTGCCAACGCTCTCGCACATGTGTGTAGCGCTGCTGACCGAATACGCAGACTGCATTGAGACACTGGCGGGAGTTCCAGATGTGATCAAGGTGGGCACAGCCTGGGTCTCTTTGTCTGTCTGTGTCTGTCTGTCTGTCTGTGTGTCTGTCTGTGTAAGTCTGTGTGTCTCTCGCACATGTGTGTACCGCTGCTGACCGAGTATGCAGACTGCATTGAGACGCTGGCGGGAGTTCCAGATGTGATCAAGGTGGGCACAGCCTGGGTCTCTTTAACTGTCTGTGTCTGTCTGTGTGTGTGTCTGTGTTTGTCTGTGTGTGTGTCTGTGTGTCTGTCTGTGTGTCTGTCTGTGTGTGTCTGTGTGTCTGTTTGTCCGTCCGTCTGGCTGCCTGCCTGCCTGCCTGCCTGCCTGCCTGCCTGCCTGCCTGCCTGCCTGGCACTGACCGTCTGCAGCGCCGCGTTGCTCAGTCGGTACTCCGACACTGGGCTGGGAACTGTTCAGCTCAGAAGCCCCTCCACCCCAGTGGTTTTCTCCCTCGTGTGAGGTGACGGCAGTGCTTCCGTTAGCCAACCCGCAACCCCCAAAAGTGCATGTCTGGGTTGAGATTTGCGGGTTCAAAATCCAGCGAAGTTCAGCAATCAAGGTGTGGAAATCTACATTTTCACACGTTTCGCAAAAGAAAACGCCTCCCGGTTGAGATTGAGGAAGCGATCTGCAGGGCCCGGGTCGAGCCATCATGAATTCCCCATGATCCTTAGCGGGACCACTAGGAGGGGGGGCATATTACTAAACAGGGGGAAGCTCTGGCATCCTCAAGTGTAATGTGCCCCCCCCCCACACACAGTTACAGTTACATCGGCTTTCCAGCAAAGACTACCTCTAGTCCTAGTACCACCGCCTAGACCCAAGTCCAGTTCTGGCCCTAACAATTACTTGTGAGGGGCGGTAGCCACCAGCCGGCTGCCTGCCAACGTGTAGTCCCAGAGCAAAAAGGAGAGCTATTGTGCGACGCCTCCAAAATAGGTCCTAACTGCTTCTAGGGGATAGGGGGTCAAGTGGCGCTTGCCAATCTACTTGACCGCCGTGGTGGAGGGGCCGGCGCCTGAGGGGCAGCCGGACCGTACACCACGGCTCTCCACCCGACCCTATCCTGAGCACGCTCAAACGCCGTGTCCGAAAAAGTCTTCCAATCAGAACGAGTGCCACTAGTTTCGCCTAGCTGCTGAATCAGTAGCTTAAGAAAATAGTGTCGGGAGGAGGCTGGAGGCCGGCCTTGCTGCCGAGCCACATCCATTGTGCAGTCAAAAGTCGTACGAGGAAGACGAGAAGCCGGCATGCGCATCACATGGCCTAGCCACTGCATTGATCGCTTTGCCACAAGGCTCTCAATTGGCTCAGTGTCGCACGCCTGCCGAATATAAGTTAATCTGTGCCGGTCGACCAGGCGCACACCCAGAATGCGACGAAGGCAGTTAGAGTGGGCAACCTCCAATCGAGTCAGTTGTGTTTTAGTAGGGGCCCATGTTTCGCAGCCGTACAGAAAGTGGGGCAGCACGAAAGTGTTGTAAGCCCGCATCTTAGACTGCACTTGCATCTTCTTGCTGGCCCAAATCTTATCAAAAGACGCAAACACGCCCAGCGCGCGACCGACACGCACACCGATCTCCTTTTCCACACCACCACTCTGGGTTATCCAACTCCCTAGATACTTAAATGCAGAGACGGTCTTCACTTCACCACCAGTCAGCGCAAACGTGGGCAGATCCGCGTCAAAATCTGCTGGCAAAATCATCACTTCTGTCTTGGCGGCGTTGATTTGCATGCCAAAGCTAGAGGACACTTTGTCAAGGATTTTCAGCATAAGCGCCAACTGAGCTGGGTCATGCGAGAACAAACATAAATCGTCGGCATACATCAGCATTACTATGCGCTCAACCGACGACGACAACACAGAGCCGCCGGCTCGGGTCACGACTGACACGCCAGCCCCCTCTGGCATCATGTCTAGCGCCTTTTTCACTATGTGGTCAATAAAAACATTGAACAACAGGAGCAATGACGCACCCCTGTCGCACACCAGACGACACGGGGAATTCGTGCCCGATTTTCCCAGCCAGCCGCACGGCAGCTGCGGTGTTGGTGTGAAGATCCTCCAACAGATCAATAATGTGCGGATGAACACTATATAATCTAAGGACTCTCCACAGTGCCGCACGGTTTATGCAATCGTAAGCTTTAGAATAGTCGACAAATGCCACAGCCATGCATTGTTTGTACTCGGCATGTGCCGCGCTCAGCGAGCGCAGAGTAAAAATCGCATCAACAGTGCCTCTGCTTTTTCTGAAACCACACTGAGCCTCATGCAACTGACCATCAACCTGCGTGGAGACGCGGTGCAGAAGTATGGCAGCGTACACTTTCCCGGCAATAGAGAGAAGGCTTATACCGCGGTAGTTACCAGGGGAGTCACGCGGACCCTTCCCCTTATATAACGGTGTGATAATAGCAGTTTTCCATTCCCTCGGGGCTCTCCCCGACCGCCATACGGCGATGATGACCCGGTGGAGCCATGCGATGGCAGGTAGGCACCGCAACAGCATGGCGTCCAGCTGGTCACCGCCAGCCCCCCCACACACCCTCCTAATTAAGAAGACTGACGGGGTTCGACCGCGCGCAGGTGGAGCTCACAGCGGCCAGCGACACGCACGAGGGCGCATAGAGTCCAGTGCCTCTTCAATTGGACGGTTAACCGCCTACAGCGGCTTCTGGGCGGAAATCATTGTTCTTTAGGTGTTACCAGGGGTTTACCGCCCGATTCTTTTCCCGTTGCCCCCCCTTTCTCCGGGGGCGCAGCCTGCGGCCGCCGGTGGCTGAGCTGTAAGAATCAATTAATTTAAATCAATTGAAGAAGCACGGGTTGAGTCCCCAACCCTAAATCCCGACCCCGAACCCTTTGCACGCAGGCGGCACGCAGGCGGCACACAGGCGGCACGCACGAGGGCGTGTTGAGTCCCTGACCCTTGACCCATAAAACCCGAAGCCCGAACCCTTTGCTCGCAGGTTAAGCTCGCGGCTGCCGTGTGCGCCAACCGCGCGATGGCAGGGCCAGTTGCTCAGCTGTTTGCGGCAGCAGCGCCGGGCGAGGTGCGTGCACGCGTACGTGTGTGAGTGTGTGTGTGGTGATGGCAGGGCCAGCCGCACAGCTGTTTGCGGCAGGAGCACCGGGCGAGGTGTGTGTGTGGGGGGGGGGGGCTGCTCGCGCCTAGGTGTTTGGGGGTCTTGATTTGGGGCGGGTAGAATTAGTGGACCTGCTGAGAGCTGAGAGCGGACGGGCGTAAACCACTTGGAATCGAGAAAGAAACCCTCTCCATCCCCGTGAACCTTCACACACACACACACACACACACACACGCGCACGCGCGCGCACACACACCTGCGCGCACACACACACGTGCACACAGGTCCGCCTGCCCGACTGCCACCAGCTCGACTCCTCGGAGATGTTGAGACTTGCTGCGTGTATGGCGTTGAAGGTTGAGAAACTCACTATCCCGTCAACCCTGAAGACACACACACACACACACACGCGCGCATAGCCGCCCACCCACAGGTCCGCCTGCCCGACTGCCACGAGCTGCACCCCACGGCGACGTCAAGACCTGCGTAGCGCGTGCATTTTGGCACTAAGCCCTTTTAAGGGTTAAATAATCCTTAACCACTTAAACCCAAGCCCCTCACACGCACATGCACACCCCGCCACACGTGCACACACATGTCCGCCTGCCCGACTGGCACCAGTTCGCCCCCTCGGAAATGTTGAGAATTGCACGTGGCTGTGAAGATTGAGCACCTCACTATCTCGTCAACCCTGAGGACACACACACACACACACACACACGCGCGCGCGCAAACAACAGGTCTGCCTGCCCGACTGCCACCAGCTAGACCCCTCGGAGATGTTGAGAATTGCTCGTGGCTGTGAAGATTGAAAACCTCACTATCCCGTCAACCCTGAGCACACATACACACACACACAAACAGGTCCGCCTGCCCGACTGCCACCAGCTGGACCCCTCGGAGATGTCCAACCTGCTGCGCGAGTGCATTTTGGCACTTAGCCCTTAACACTCAACCACTTAAACCCAAGCCCCTCACTCGCACATGCACACCCTGACCTCACTCCCACCCACAGGTCCGACTGCCCGACTGCCACCAGCTGGACCCCTCGGAGATGTCCAACCTGCTGCGCGAGTGCGCGACGCCGGCGCTGGAGGCTTTGGAGCTGGGCTTCTGTGGGCGGGGCTTTGGGGAGGCGCAGGCGACGGTGGGTGTCGCTCTTGTACCTCTCCTGTGACTGACTGACTGACTGACTGACTGACTGACTGACTGACTGACTGACTGACTGACTGACTGACTGACTGACTGGCTGACCGACTGACCGACCGACCGACTGACCGACTGACTAGCTGACTCACTCACTCACTCACTGACTCACTGACTGACTCACTGACTGGCTGGCTGGCTGGCTGGCTGACTGACTGACCGACTGACCGACTGACTGCCTGACTGGTCGAGCTGGGGCCCTGCGGGCTCTTGCACCTTTCTTGTGACTGGCTGACTGACTGACCGACTGACTGACTGGTCAAGCTGGGCGGGGCTATTTAGGGGCGCAGGCGACGGCAGGCTGCCAGCAGGCTGCAAAGTTTCCAGGTTTCCAGGGGGGCTGTTTTTACGCCTGTTGCCCGCCCTCTGCCATCTATCCATCGCGTGCGTGCATGCATGCATGCAGGTGCTGTCGACGGCGGGCTCGCTGCCGCGGCTGACGCAGCTCACGCTCGGGGGCGCGTTCCCACTGAGCAACCGACTCTCTTCCACCACCTCCACCACCTGAACCATCCAGTGCCATCCATCCACCATGTTTGTGCATGCATGCATGCAGGTGCTGTCGACGGCGGGCCCGCTGCCGCGGCTGACGCAGCTCACGCTTGGGGGCGCGTACCGACTGAGCAACGCGGCGCTGGAGACGGTCAGTGCTAGTGAGGCACACAGACTGACAGGCAGGCAGGCAGACAGGCAGGCAGGCAGTAAGGCAACACAGGTAGGCAAATAGGCAGGCAGGCAGACAGGCATGCAGGCAAGACAGACAGACAGACAGACAGACAGACAGACAGACAGACAGACAGACAGACAGACAGACAGACAGGCAGGCAGGCAGACAGGCAGGCAGGCAGGCAAGACAGGCGTACATATGCTTACACCCACAAGAGCCTGCGCGGCACGGCACTGCTGACGGTTGGTTGCGCGTGCGGTCCTAGTTCAGAAACAAGAACGCACACGTACACACTCTCCCTGTGCCACTCTCTCTCTCTGTGCCACTCTCTCTATATATATGTATATATATCACTCTCTCTCCCTCTCTTTCTCTCGCTCTCCCTCTCCCTCTCACACTGACACACCTCATCCCCTCCCTTGCCACAGAGGCTCTCCGCCCTGCCCCATCTCCAGGCCCTCTGCCTGCCGCTGTGCTCACAATCGCACACACACACACACACACACACACACACACGCAACACACACAAACACACACACACACACGCGCAGGTCCTCTCTGCCCTGCCACATCTCCAGGCCCTCCGCCTGCCGCAGCACTCGCACACACACACACACACACACACGCAGGTCCTCTCTGCCCTGCCACACCTCAAGTCGCTCCGCCTGCCGCAGTGCTCCCTGCTGTCCGCCCCAGGTGTGGTGATGACGTTGGATTGTGCAGTCGTAGGTGACTCACCGAATCTTACACCGTATGGGGTCACAGTCAGAGGGACCCTCTTGCAAGGACAGGTAAAATGCAGAGACGCTCCATAGGCAGAAATCCCTATAAAATCATGGGGGAGCGGGATATTTCATACCCCGCTCCCCCATACATGGATCCCTCACTCTCCTCCTCCCCCCCCCTCTCCCACATATATCACCCTCTCTCTTTCCCTCCCATGCTGTCCGCCCCAGGGGTCGACGCCCTCACCTCCCACATACATAACCCTCTCGCTTACCCTCCCATGCTGTCTGCCCCAGGAGTCGACGCCCTTCCCTCCCTCGTGCCCCTGCTGGAGCGTCTAGATCTGACCGACTGCAGGTTAGTGACGCTGGGAGATCCATGGGAGGGTCGCGCGTGCGTGCACACGCACACACGTGCGCACACGTCCGGTCGTAACCCCACGCCATGCGACACACCCACACACACACACACACACTCGTTTGCTCATAACCCCACGCCGTGCGACACATCTCCGACTGCGTGCACACACGCGCACACACAGTTACAGTTACAGTTACATCGGCTTTCCAGCAAAGACTACCTCTAGTCCTAGTACCACCGCCTAGACCCAAGTCCAGTTCAGGCCCTAACAATTACTTGTGAGGGGCGGTAGCCACCAGCCGGCTGCCTGCCAACGTGTAGTCCCAGAGCAAAAAGGAGAGCTATTGTGCGACGCCTCCAAAATAGGTCCTAACTGCTTCTAGGGGATAGGGGGTCAAGTGGCGCTTGCCAATCTACTTGACCGCCGTGGTGGAGGGGCCGGCGCCTGAGGGGCAGCCGGACCGTACACCACGGCTCTCCACCCGACCCTATCCTGAGCACGCTCAAACGCCGTGTCCGAAAAAGTCTTCCAATCAGAACGAGTGCCACTAGTTTCGCCTAGCTGCTGAATCAGTAGCTTAAGAAAATAGTGTCGGGAGGAGGCTGGAGGCCGGCCTTGCTGCCGAGCCACATCCATTGTGCAGTCAAAAGTCGTACGAGGAAGACGAGAAGCCGGCATGCGCATCACATGGCCTAGCCACTGCATTGATCGCTTTGCCACAAGGCTCTCAATTGGCTCAGTGTCGCACGCCTGCCGAATATAAGTTAATCTGTGCCGGTCGACCAGGCGCACACCCAGAATGCGACGAAGGCAGTTAGAGTGGGCAACCTCCAATCGAGTCAGTTGTGTTTTAGTAGGGGCCCATGTTTCGCAGCCGTACAGAAAGTGGGGCAGCACGAAAGTGTTGTAAACCCGCATCTTAGACTGCACTTGCATCTTCTTGCTGGCCCAAATCTCATCAAAAGACGCAAACACGCCCAGCGCGCGACCGACACGCACACCGATCTCCTTTTTCACACCACCACTCTGGGTTATCCAACTCCCTAGATACTTAAAAGCAGAGACGCGCACACACATCCGGTCGTAACCCCATGCCATGCGACACACACACACACGTTTGCTCTTAACCCCACGCCATGCGACACGTCTCTGACTGCGTGCACACACGCGCACACACGCCCGGTCGTAACCCCACTCCATGCGACGCACACACACACACACACACGTTTGCTCATAACCCCACGCCGACACATCTTTGACTTCGTGCACACACACTTACACGCGCACACACGTTCGGTCGTAACCCAATGCCATGCGATGTACACACGTTTGCTCATGACCCTATGCCACGCGACACCCCTCCTTCCTGACCGCGACTGCAGGGGGGTGCTTCCAGAGGCTCTGTTCGCTGCGCTGCCCAAGCTGCAACAGCTGCGGTCACTGAGCCTGGACGGGTGCCACCAGGTGTGTGTGTGTGTGTGTGTGTGCCAGAGGCTCTGTCCGCTGCGCTGCCCAAGCTGCAACAGCTGCGGTCACTGAGCCTGGACGGGTGCCACCAGGTGTGTGTGTGTGTGTATGTGTGTGAGTGTGTGTGTGTGTGTGTATGTCAGTGATGTGTACAGGCTTTGGCTTCATGGCGGGCAAGTAGTCGACGCGGAACCAGCTCCGCAGGGGCTTCGGCGCGATCAGGGTCCATCTTGTGACGTGAAAGTGTGAAATTGACGGTTTTCACACATTTCACACAAAAGCGTCCGACCCCCACAACCCACAGGTGGGCAACGACGTGGTGCGGGCGGCGCACACACGCACACACACGCACACACACGCACACACACACACACGCACACACACACACACACACACACACAGGTGGGCGACGACGTGGTGCGGGCGGCCGCGACGCTGCCGGAGCTGCGGGAGCTGCGGATATCGTTCTCGCAGGTGACCAATGGCATACGCTGAGGCAACCTGCAGACAGCTGTCTAGTAGTAGATGTCTCTGCTTGAAAACCGAGGCACCCCATTCCGCCTCCTAGGAGGCTTTCCACTGCGCCTCTTATTCAGTCGGCGCTCCGCGTATGTGTTACATGATGCAACCCATTGGCAGGCAGCCGGTTGGTGGCAACCGCCCCTCACACCTGATTGCTAGGGCTGGAACTGCACTTGGGTCTTGGGTGGCACTAGGAGGGTGGCAATCGGAGGATGGCACAGGGCACATGTATTTTTTGGAGAGCCGATGGTACTGTTAGGTTTTGTGGTCCCACTCACGACCTAGAAGTTTCTTCTAGCCTGGAAGAAGGGTGGGGAGCGACTTTGACTGGAGCGACGTCGGAGACGCTAGCGACGTTGACTGAACGTCGGCTGTGACTAGAAGAAAAACACTTCTTCTAGATTAATAGGGCCCGCTCGGGGGCCTTCAAGCGCGACTAGAAACCCTTAGAGTGCGAGTGGGAACACAGCCTTACTATATGCAACCCGTACCGGTGACGACGTATCGCGGCGCTGGCAACCGTCGTCGTCGAGAGCATCACACAACGGGAAAGGCTAGACCCTGAGTAAACACACAAAGCCCAGCACCTAAAAGCCATCTAGGCTTGCACACCCACCATCCCCAGCACAGTCCCCCCCGTTGTGACGAACCGAAAAGAGTAACTACACACACGGTTCTGAGAGCCAGCCATGGGCACGCAAGCCCATGTCCACACTCGACAAAGCTGAGGTGGCACGCCCCCAACTCAATCCCACCTCAACTCTGGCGGCCGGGTGCAAGGGGCTGCTGCCACACCCGCAGCCGCACGCGCTCCGCCACACCTGCTGCTGTCACACCCACACACGCATGCTGCCACACCCACACACGCATGCTGCCACACCCACACACGCATGCTGCCACACCCACACACCCATGCTGCCACACCCACACACCCATGCTGCCACACCCACACACGCATGCTGCCACACCCACTCACGCATGCCATGCTGCCACACCCACACACGCATGCTGCCACACCCACTCACGCATGCTGCCACACCCACACACGCATGCAGGTGACCGACGTCGGAATCGCGGCGCTGGCGGCCGGGTGCAAGGGGCTGCGCGTGCTGGTCATCGACGAGTGCCTGAAGCTGAACGACGCGGCGCTCGTGTCTGTGGCAGAGGGTTGCAAAGAGCTGCAGGTGGGTGGCGTGGTGGGATAGAAAGGAGAGGAGAGAAAAGAGAAGAAAAACAACTAAAAATAAGGGAACTTCCTGCATCGACGAGTGCCCCAAGCTGACCGACGTGGCACTCTTTTGTATGGCAGTGGGGTGCCAGGAGCTGCAGGTGGGTGTGGGATAGAGAGGAGAAGAGACAAGAGGGAGAAACGAAATAATAGAAGGAAACAAAATTCCTGTTTTTAAACACGTTTGTTTTGGGGACCTGCCCATGTGTGCCTCGAGCTGACCGACGCGGCGCTCGTGTCTGTAGCAGAGGCTGCAAGGAGCTGCAGGTGAGCGTGGGATATATGGGAAGAAGAGAGAAGGGAAAAGAGAGGCAACAAGAGAAATGGAGTCACCAACGAGTGCCCAAAGCGCACACACTCACGCACACTTGCACACATACATGCACAAGCACATATAGAGAGAAAGAGATGATTTCGTTGCAGTTCTCACCGCACGGGCTACCTGGATTACGTCACGTTTGCCTGTGCACACACGCAGGTGCTCTCCGTGCGCCGCTGCGCGCAACTGACAGACGAGGGCCTCTGCGCAGTGGCTTCGTGCGGCTCCCTCGTCACAGACACACACACACACACACGCGCGCGCGCGAACAGGACAGACGAGGGCCTCTGCGCAGTCGTGTCGTGCGGATCCCTCGGCCCGCACATACACACACAAAAAAACATACACACACACAAAACACACACACACACACGCTCACACGCGCACTCTTACACACACGTAGGTGCTCTCCGTGCGCCGCTGCGCGCGCCTCACAGACGAGGGCCTCTGCGCAGTCGTGTCGTGCGGACCCCTCGTCACAGACACTCACGCACACACACACATACACACACACACACACACACACACGCGCGAACAGGACAGACGAGGGCCTCTGCGCAGTCGCGTCGTAAGGATCCCTCGTCACACACACACACACACACACACACAAATACAAACACAAACACACACACAAACACACACACACAAACACACACACACACACAGACGCTCACACGCGCACTCTGACACACGTAGGTGCTCTCCGTGCGCCGCTGCGCGCGCCTCACAGACGAGGGCCTCTGCGCAGTCGCGTCGTGCGGATCCCTCGTCACACTCGTGGCCAACGGCGTGCCTGGCGTGGGCCCCGCGACGATGCGCGCGCTCGCGTCGCACTGCGGCACAACGCTGGCGGAGCTTGACGTGTCGTTCTGCAGGTGATGCTTGCTGTGCGTGCGTGTGTGTGTGAGAGTGTGTGTGTGTGTGTGTGTGTGTGTGTGTGCGCGTGAGGTTGACGCATCAGGCGCGGGCCGTGCAACGATGCGCGCGCTCGCGGTGCACTGCAGCACCACGCTGGTTGAGCTGGACGTGTTGTTCTGCAGGTGGGGCCTGCTATGTGTGCGTGCCGGCTTGTGCATGTGTGTGTGTGCGCGCGCGCGCTCGTGTCGCACTGCAGCACGTCGCTAGTGGAGCTGGACGTGTCGTTCTGCAGGTGGGGCCTGCTATGTGTGTGCAGGCGTGCACGTGTGTGTGTGTGTGTGTGTGTGTGAATGCATGTGATTGATCAACCCTGGCTTTGGCCCCGCGACGACGCGCGCACTCGCGTCGCATTGCGCGCGCTCTCGTCGCAGGCTGCGTGGCCTTGCAGGCTCTACTAGTAGAGCCCCCCTAGGCGTGTAGTCTAGGCCTTAACTCATGCCCCGGGGTCCTCCGGGCGCGTTCATGTAGAAACTAACAAAAAAACGGTGTGCAGGCGTGCGCGTGTGCGTGTGTGCGCGCGTGTGGTTGATCAAGCCTGGTCTTGGCCCCGCAACGCTGCGCGCGCTCGCGACGCAATGCGCGCGCTCGCATCGCACTGCGACACGACGCTGACGGAGCTGGACGTGTCGCTTTGCGGTTGATGCTTGATGTGTGTGTGTGTGTGTGTCTGTGTGTGCGTGTGTGAGTGGTTGATACTGGTGTGCTTTGTGTGGGCCCTGCGACGATGCGCGCACTCGCGTCGCACTGCACGACAACGCTGGCGGAGCTGGACGCGTCGTTTTGCAGGTGTGGTCGCTGGTCAACGCTGGTGATGTTGACAGCTGGAGGGCTGGGGGGGGGGCGTGCCTGGCGTGGGGCCCGCGACGACGCACACGCTGGCGGTGTGCTGTGGGGCGTGTGCCTGGCGGAGCTGGGGCGTGTCTCGCAGGTGATGCCGTGGTCCAGGTCTGCGTGGCTCGCTGACGCAAACGCGCCTCGGTCGTGTAGGTGGTGCACTGGTCACCCGCACACACACGCGCGCGCACACACACGCACACATAGCAGGGTGTGACACACGCACACACACACACACACACGCACACACACACATACACGTGTCACATCACGCACGTCACCCGCCCCACCGCCGCCGCAGGGGCGTCTCCGAGCGCGCGCTCGGCCTCGTCGCCGACTCGTGCCCGCAGCTGCGGCGTCTCAAGCTGCACGGCTGCTCCCAGGTCGGCAACACGTTCCTGCGCGGCCATTCTAACGACGCACTGGTGGACGTCGTGGGCGTGGGCACGCTGGTGCAGGCGTGAAGAGAGGGGGGGTGCTGCAGAGTAGCGCAGCTGCCCTGGCTGCAGCAGAGTAGCCGAGGCGGGATCACGCCGGACTGGCGGACGCGGCAGGCGTGGGTACCCTGGCGTGAAGAGGCGTTTGCCAAACAGCAATTGCAGCAGCAAGTAGAGAGCGAGGGCGAGGAAGCATGCACTGTCGGCAGCAGGGGAGGAGAGAAGGCGCGGGTGCAGGGTGGCAGGATGGACAGGGTTGGCTGTGTGCCGCTCGCTACCTTATTCAACACACAAGCTTGTGTGGTGGGGTTGTACAAACACAAGCAGTCATTGGTCACGAACCGCTGCAAACTGTAAATTGCAACGGCAATCTCCTCTTCACATCGCCTCGGTCGCAGGTGTTGCTCAGGCTGTCAACCCTCACTCCCCCTCTCTCCCGAACCTGCTACTGTATACGCTGGTTGACCTGGTAGCTGCACCTCGCTCCTGCCTTGTGCGGTCACAACATCCTACGCGAGGAAGTGGCGCTTGATCAGCTCTCGGCGGCGCACGGCCACGCCGCATGTGACGCACGACCCGCTCCGCGTCAGCACGCCCACCCAGCAGCTATAGCACGCAGTGTGGCCGCACGGCGCCTCAAACGGCAGGTCGGCCGGGCGCGAGGAGCACACGCAGCAGCCGGGCAACTGCCGTGCTGGCGCTGCTGCTGCTGCTGCTGCGGATCCTCCGGCTGGGCCAGCGCTCGTCCTGGCGCGCTTGGCAGCCGCAGCCGCCGCCGCAGCGTCGTCGCTCGCCGGCGCCGCCTCACCCCCTTGCCCCTGCTCTTGCTGCTGCTGCTCCCGCTGCTGCAGCTCCCGCTGCTCCCGCTGCTGCTGCGCCTGCTCCGCGTGTGTGCGCACGACCTCGCCAAACCACGGCCGCTGGTCGCGCGGGAGGTAGGCGCCGAGGTCGCCGAGCAGGTGCACCGTGGAGCCGCCCTGGTGAGAGGATTAGGGTGTAGGGTTTAGGGTTTAGGGCTCGGTGTGTGTGTGTGGGGGGGGGGGGAGCGCAGCAGGCGTGCACGAGGGAGTGCATAGCAAAAGTGTAGACTCTCGTGCAGACGCGCCCCGGCGCTAGATCCTCGCCCCACACCTTCAGAAACGCGACAGCGCCCTCGATGAAGCCGTGCGTGTCCTTAGACGTGGCGTACGCCTGTGTGGTGGCCATGGTGGCGTGCGGCGTGGCGATGGTGAGGTGCGGCCATGGTGATGTGCGCGTGTGTGTGTGTGTGTGTGAACGTGGCGATGTGTGGCGTGCGTGTCCTTGGACGTGGCTTACGCCTGCGTGTTCATGCAGGGAACGGCACAGGGGTACTCGGCGGGCGCGCACCTAGTTGGGCTTGTGGTTGTGGGCCACGGCACACATACACACACACACATGCACGCACACACACACATACACCCACCCACCCACCCACACCCACACCTTGAGCAACGCACGCACGCCCTCAAACTGCGCCGGCGGCAGCTCGCGGCGCAGCCTGGACAGGAACTCCGAGGGGGGCGCGGTGGCACGGTTGCTCCCCCCTGCTCCCACTCCTGCTGCTGCGCCCGCTCCTGCTTCTGCTCCTGCTTTTGCTCCTGCTCCTGCTCCTGCTCCTGCTCCTGCTCCTGCTCCTGCTCCTGCTTCCGCTACTGCTCCTCCGCCCCCCCCTCCTCCGCCCCCTCCCCCACCGCCGCCGCTGCCGCCGCGCTTGCGCGCCCCGCCCCCAGCGCCCGGCTCGGGGCCTCGGCTCGACGGCCCCGCCTGCCCCTGCGCCCGCGCGTGCGCATGCTGCGCCTGATCTGCCTGCTGCGCCTGCGCCTGAGTGCGCCCTGTACTCGCCGGCCCTCTGCTGCTCCCCGCCGGCGCGTCCCCGCGCGCGTCCCCACGCGCGTCCCCGCGCGAGCCCTCGACCCGTGCCGAGGGCCCTGCGGCAGCTGCAGCAGCAGCCGCAGCAGCCGCAGCAGCCGCAGCAGCAGTGCTGCCACCTGCCCCACCCGCACCCCCGCAGCCCGCGCCACCGCACCCTTCGGCCGCAGCCGAAACCGCAGCAGCCGCGGCAGCAGCCGCCGCAGCCGCCGCCGCCCGCCTCGCCCGGTCGTCGATCGACCCGCACACGTCGGCCGCCGCCGGCGCGGTCTCCAGCAGCGACCGCCCGCTGCTGCCGGCCGCCATGCGCTCCCTCGCTGAAGCAGCTGAAGCGGTAGCAGTGGCATCAGAGGGGCCGGCCTCAGCGTCTGTCGCGGCGCCGCCCGGGGCGGCCTGCCTGTCGGCGACGACACCCGCGTTGGCGGAGGCGGCGGAGGCGGCGGCGGCGCCGTGCGCCGCGACCGCTGCTGCCGCTGCTGCGGCCTTTGCCTGGTACTCGGGCGGTGGCGCGAAGCCAACCTTGTCCTGCGTGCGTGTGTGGTCGATTTTACAGTCCGTCGGACGCCTTTGATGGCGCATTAGACCCTAGGAAAGAGGCCGGCAGCTGTCAAAATTAGACCCCTAGCATGCCATCTGCCATCATGATTGCTGTGCACGCGGTGCGTGTCTCAAAACAGGCGACAAGGAAGTCAGCCAACTCGTGCCAGAACCTGGGGTTCTCCTGGCCTGGCCGAGGATTCATAAACTCCCGCATCCGCTCATCTAAATCCTCCTCGGGGCGAGGGATGGACCGAAACAGGCTGTGGGCCCGCACCCGTGCCTCTTCATAGGCAGGGCACTCAAATACCATGTGTGCCTCATCCTCTAGTCCACCGCATAGACAGAGCACGCCCGCTGGCTGCGTCGCTGCCTCTGTCCCGCCACGGCGTAGCGCCCCCGCTCTGATGATGATGGATATTACAGTCTGTGTGACACCAGTAATGATGTATAAGACCGGTGTCGGCGCTAGCGCCCGACACCTTAAACTCAGTTTCAGTGGGAAACTGGCTGGCTACCTGGTAGGGGTGAGGGTAAACCCCCACACGCGCGCACGCACTGGACCTAGACAGGACACTGGGCCCCCAGATCCACCCTATACCACCCAGGTAGTGACAGCAACGCATTGTTGGTGTGCGCCTGTGTTCTACTACTAGCCCCGCCGCCGCCATTGGCTCCAGCAATCTCCTCCATGCCCGCCAGCAATCTCCTCCTGTATGCCCGCAAGCAATCTCCTCCATGCCCGCCAGCAATCTCCTCCACGCATGCACGCGCAGAGCGCCGCCATGCAACCCCCATGCGCCGCGCGCGCCGTGCGCGCGCCGCGCCCGCCAGCTCCCGTAGCCTCATTCCCTGTTCTTTACCCATGCGCCGTGACGCATTAGCCTTGCCCGCCGTCCCCTGGCATGCATAACCGGTAGCCTCATCCCAGGTAGCCGCATTCCCCGTTCTTAGCCGCCATCTCCATTATGGTGCCCGCCCGCTGGTGGGGCCTCGCCTCACCCCATGCCGCACGGCTGGTGCATCGATCGCGTCGCCATCTAATAATCTGCGCCTTGGGGCAGGGAACCCCTGCGCCGCAACTCACAAAGCCTAGCCGCATGTGCCTCGCTTCCCATGTTTCTCATTTTCTCGCCATCCGTCTCTCTCTTCCATCCAGGCACAGTAAACCATTAGGGGCCGCAATCTGCTTGAGTTCCGATCGTTGTGAGAGGGGGTGCATGCTCGCCGCAATTCTCGCCATCGTGCATCGTGCTCTCCATCGTACCGCTGCCCTATCTGCCACATAGCCTCGCCCCATCAGGAACAGTTCACCAGTAGCGCTGTGCGTCAGAGCCGCTCAGGGTAAATTTCTATCTGCAGCTTATGGAGCCCCATCCTGAACCTAGCTAGAGCCGTGATCCGGGCAGTACTGTTCAGCCTTGAGCTCAAAAGGGCCGGCGGCTCGCTGTCGCTACCCGCCATCCACCGCATGTAGGTCAGCATCTTTAAGCCGCGCGACCACTCCTCAGGTACATCTCGCACGGTAGTGCCGCTCGGCAGCGCCGGTGTGCTTGTCGCGGCGGCCAGCCCCGCCGCGGTCGCCACGTCCAGCAGGTTGGTGATGCGTACCGGTCCCTCCTGGTCCCACGCCAGGGTGTGACCCACAGTTCCGAGGCACACCTGCAAGCGTGCCGCCCAGCACGTCCCCCCCGCTTCCGCCAGCCCCCAGCTCTCCCGCATCGCATCTTTAAGCAGGTCACCGTCAGGCCGCCCCCGCGCCTTATCCAAAAAGCGCGTCGCCTGGCGCAGCCAATCTGCCGCCAGCGGCCGCCACCCCGCCTCCTGCGCCAAAATCCCCAGTTGCTGCCCGTTGCTGCGGACTCCTAGGGACGCACGGGTAAATTGCAGAAGCACTTCTTCCAGGGTGCGCCATCCGTCGCGTGCGGCCTTAGCGCCCCTCCCACTCCTGCCTCTCTCCCACCGTCCGCCCGCCCCAGCAAACACGCCCCCCCCAGCATCCGCCATCATCGCAGGGCCCCACACCTCACACCCGTAATTTAGCACAGGCCGTACTTGCGT
>VFSX01000085.1:155000-157500 GCA_016618255.1 Chlamydomonas sp. UWO 241 | reverse complement strand
TGTGTGTGTGTGTGTTTTATGTGTGTGTGTGTGTGTGTGTGTATGCGTGTGTTTGTGTGTGTGTATGTGTGTGTGTGATGAGGATGCCATGAGGACAGGAGGAGGGGGCAGTGCATGAAAGCCACGCACCCACCCACGGGATCTTGGTCAGCATGATGACACACGCACACGCACACACACACACACACACTCTCTCACACACACACACACACACAAACACGCATGCGTACACACAACGCGCCTTGAAGGTGGTTGACCTTGCAGGCTGTTCTGGTTCACGACCTCCACACCTCTAAGTCTCCCCCCACACCTTCCACACTTCACACCTTTGCGTCCGTTTTCATCGCGTACGGGATTCCGGTCAGCACAACGCCGCGTCCGGCTCTGTCACTGAAGTCGAGCCCCTCGCTGACCTGTTCAATGACGAGAGTAGGGTGGACGATTAAGGGTTGAGGTGGAGTGGTGGTGATAAGCAAGCAGCAGCTGTTACGAGGTGTGGTTAGCTAGGACAACGCCGCGCTCTGTCGCTGAAGTTGAGCCCTTCGCTGACCTGTTCAGTTGCATGGGTGACTGCTCAAACCGTTGCGGGTATCTATTCATGATCGTAGGGTTTCGTGTTGGGAGAGCAGTCGTGCCAAGCAGCACCAGCAGCAGCATCTGTTATAAAGTGCGGCCACAGTCTAGCCAGCAGGTGGGGTGCCCGGCTCGGTCGCTGGAGTCAAGGCCTCCACTGACCTGTGCGGCGAGGGCAAGGTTTATTCGGGTAACTCAACCCTTACAGATCTCATACCGGTCCTCAGATCCCCCCCCCCCCCCCCAATTCGGTAGAGAACTTTCCGGGTGCTTCCAGGCCCTGAGGGTGTCTTGAAGAGTAGGGTTTAGGCTTGAGGAGAGTGGTGCAAGCAGCACCAGCAGCAGCCGTTCTTGCCCCCCCCCCCCCCCACCATGCACCGTGTCTAGCGCAAGGGTCTGAGGAGCAGTCACCTCCCACCCAATCACCCGATGGGCCTATGAGCACCAGGCGCCACCCAGCCGTGGCACAGACACAGACACAGACAGCGGCAGCGGCAGCGGCAGCGGCAGCGGCAGCAGCAGCGGCAGCGGCAGCGGCAGAAGCAAGCACATAAGCAAGCAAAAGCAACCAAAGTAACGCAAACAGCGCACCTTGCCGCGGCACACCGCGAAGAGGGCCCCGTTGCTACCCCCCCCCCTTCCCCGTCCAAGAAGCAGAGCAGAGCAGAGCAAAGAAGAGCAGAGGACTGGGCAGAGCAGGGAAATGCAAAGCAAATCAAATCAAAAGCTAACAGCGCACCTTGCCGCGGCACACCGCAAAGAAGACGGCGCCATTCTTGCCAGGTTCGTCAAGCTTGGCCTTGTAGTCGGCAATAGCCTTTGATGGGGGGGTGGTGGTGATGTGTCTGTGTGTGTTGTGTGTGTTGTGTGTGTTGTGTGTGTGCGTGTGTGTGCGTGTGTGTGTGTGTGTGTGTGATCTTGTCAGGTTCGTCAAGCTTGGCCTTGTAGTCGGCAATAGCCTTTGATGGGGTGGTGGTGGTGATGTGTCTGTGTGTGTTGTGTGTGTGCGTGTGAGCGTGTGTGCGTGCGTGTGTGTGTGCGTGCGTGCGTGCGTGTGTGTGTGCGTGTGTGTGTGTGCGCGTGTGCGTGTGTGTGTGTGTGTGTGATCTTGTCAGGTTCGTCAAGCTTGGCCTTGAAGTCGGTAATATCCTTTGATGGGGTGGTGCTGGTGACTTGTGTGCGTGTGAGTGTGTTTGGCCGATTTTCAAGTCAGTCAAGACGCCTTCAAAGGCGCCAAATGACGGCGTATTAAACCACCCGAGTGGGTCTCGAGGGGCCTTGCTGCCAATTATGGCGCCATCTGATGGGGCGGACTTTGTGTGTGCGTGCACGCGTGTGTGGGTGAGGAGGCGTGCGCGCCCAGTCAAGCTCGGGCTAAAGATCAGCGGGGTTGGGCGGCAGCGACAGGCGCCGGTTGGACGTGCATGCGCCCCCTGATGATGATGATGGATTTTACAGTCGTGTGTGCCGCACCTTCAGGCAGCGTATTCGACCTTGCTCGGCGTATATCGCCCGAGCACTATATACGGGTGGCTGGCTACTTGTGGTGGGGGGCTAGTGGGTCAAGGCGGGACCTAGACAGGGCACTCGGCCCCCTAGTAGGTGTGCGTTGAGGACTCGTTGGCCATTGTAACTAGCCACGCCGCACGGGTAGGCATGAGCCGCGCGGCTTCCCACCACCTTCTCGCCAACTTCCCACCGCCTTCCCACCACCTTCCCACCACCTTCCCACTGCCTTCCCACCACGTTCCCACCACTTTCCCGCCACCTTCCCAACACCTTCCTACCGCCTTCCCAACACCTTCTCACCACCTTCCTGCCACCTTCCTGCCACCTGCCCAGCACCTCCCCACACCTGTGGAAAGAGGTACGAGTCGCGCGGCTCGATGACAGGCGCCTTGTAGCGCGTAATGCGCTCCCATATGGT
>VFSX01000085.1:137500-150000 GCA_016618255.1 Chlamydomonas sp. UWO 241 | reverse complement strand
GATTAACTTATATTCGGCAGGCGTGCGACACTGAGCCAATTGAGAGCCTTGTGGCAAAGCGATCAATGCAGTGGCTAGGCCATGTGATGCGCATGGCGGCTTCTCGTCTTCCTCGTACGACTTTTGACTGCACAATGGATGTGGCTCGGCAGCAAGGCCGGCCTCCAGCCTCCCGACACTATTTTCTTAAGCTACTGATTCAGCAGCTAGGCGAAACTAGTGGCACTCGTTCTGATTGGAAGACTTTTTCGGACACGGCGTTTGAGCGTGCTCAGGATAGGGTCGGGTGGAGAGCCGTGGTGTACGGTCCGGCTGCCCCTCAGGCGCCGGCCCCTCCACCACGGCGGTCAAGTAGATTGGCAAGCGCCACTTGACCCCTATCCCCTAGAAGCAGTTAGGACCTATTTTTGAGGCGTCGCACAATAGCTCTCCTTTTTGCTCTGGGACTACACGTTGGCAGGCAGCCGGCTGGTGGCTACCGCCCCTCACAAGTAATTGTTAGGGCCAGAACTGGACTTGGGTCTAGGCGGTGGTACTAGGACTAGAGGTAGTCTTTGCTGGAAAGCCGATGTAACTGTAACTGTAACTGTGTGACACCAGTTACGGTTACGGTTACATCGGCTTTCCAGCAAAGACTACCTCTAGTCCTAGTACCACCGCCTAGACCCAAGTCCAGTTCTGGCCCTAACAATTACTTGTGAGGGGCGGTAGCCACCAGCCGGCTGCCTGCCAACGTGTAGTCCCAGAGCAAAAAGGAGAGCTATTGTGCGACGCCTCCAAAATAGGTCCTAACTGCTTCTAGGGGATAGGGGGTCAAGTGGCGCTTGCCAATCTACTTGACCGCCGTGGTGGAGGGGCCGGCGCCTGAGGGGCAGCCGGACCGTACACCACGGCTCTCCACCCGACCCTATCCTGAGCACGCTCAAACGCCGTGTCCGAAAAAGTCTTCCAATCAGAACGAGTGCCACTAGTTTCGCCTAGCTGCTGAATCAGTAGCTTAAGGAAATAGTGTCGGGAGGAGGCTGGAGGCCGGCCTTGCTGCCGAGCCACATCCATTGTGCAGTCAAAAGTCGTACGAGGAAGACGAGAAGCCGGCATGCCGGCATGGTGTGGCCGGCAAGCCGGCAAGGTGTAGCCGGCAAGCCGGCAAGCCGGCAAGCCGGCATGCCGGCATGCCGGCATAGTGTCACACAGATTTTAATATCCATCATCATCATCAATGCTTCCTTATGTCTCACCAGAACGAGAGTGTGGGAGCGGGCAGCTTGTCGGCACCCCAGCTGCGCTCCATGTGCACGTGCACGCGGTAGCCCTGCGGTGACGTTGATTGTTGGGGCCAGAACTGGACGAGGGTCTCAGGCGGTGGCGCTAGCTAGGACTTGAAGGTGCCGATCAGGTGCCGATGGCAGTAGTGTTACTGCAGTTGGCAGCGTGCATGCGTGCGTGCGTGTGCATGTGCGCGTGCGCGCCCCAGCTGCGCTGCATGTGCATGCGCACGTGGTAGCCCTGCGGTGACGTTGATTGTTGAGGACAAATCTGCCAGTCTGGCGGTTGTACTGATGATGATGATGGATATTACAGTCTGTTTGACACCAGCAATGATGTACTAGGATGAACTAGGACTTGAAGATATGCCGATGTGACTGCAGTTGGCAGCGTGCGTGTGTGTGCGTGCACGTGCGCGTGTGCGCCCCAGCTGCGCCCCATGTGCATGTGCACGTGAAAGCCCTGCGGTGACGTTGATTGTTGGGGCCAGAACTGGACAAGTCTGCCTGTCTGGGGCGGTGGTACTAGGACTGGAAGACACGCCGATGTTATTGTGACTGAAGTTGGCAGCGTGCGTGTGTGCATGTGCATATGTGTGCCCCAGCTGCGCTGCATGTGCACGTGCATGCGGTAGCCCTGCGGTGACGTTGATTGTTGGGGCCAGAACTGGACTAGGGTCTGGGGCAGTGGCACTAGGACTTGGAGATGCCGATGGCAGTAGTGTTATTGCAGTTGGCAGCGTGCGTGCGTGCGTGTGCATGTGCGCGTGCGCGCCCCATGTACACGTGCACGCGGCAGCCCTGCCGTGCAGCGTTTTGCGGCTGGCTGGTCAGCGCGTGAGGGTATGAAAATGAGATCCACACACCCCAACCCCACACCTCCCCACACCTGGTGAGCCGGCGGTGACCCACACGCACACCCACACACCCACACACTCACACACAGCCATATTCAATACGCGGTGGTCCACACATCCACACAAACGTCCCACACCGGCGGCAACCCTGGCGCGCCGTTGAGAGGCTGCAGCGTCCACACACACCCACACCCCACCTCCATACATTGACATACATCCACACCTGGTGGGCCGGCGGCCCTGGCGCGTCTGTGAGCCGCCACATCCACACACCCACAACCACATCCACATCTGCACATCCACACCCGGTGGTCCACACCCCACACCCCCGCACCCGGTAGTACGCAACCCCACACCTGGTGAGCCGGCGGCGACCCTGGCGCGCCTGTCAGCGGCTGCATCCACATCCACATACACACGTGGTGGTCCACACCCGCACACCCACACCCGGTGATCCACACATCTACACACATCCACACCTGGTGGGCCGGCGGCGACCCTGGCGCATCTGTGAGCAGCTGCAGTGTCGCAAAGGCAAGGTTGAGGCACGCCTACAAAACACAGGCGCGGTTGTTTGTTGTTTGTTGTTAGTTGCTGGTTGCTTATTTGTTGTTGTTGTTGTTGTTGTTGTTGTTGTTGTTGTTGTTGTTGTTGTTGTTGTTGTTGTTGTTGTTGTTGTTGTTGTTGTTGTTGTTGTTGTTGTTGTTGTTGTTGTTGTTGTTGTTGTTGTTGTTGTTGTTGTTGTTGTTGTTGTTGTTGTTGTTGTTGTTGTTGTTGTTGCTGTTGTTGCTGTTGTTGTTGTTGTTGTGATGATGATGGATGTTACAGTCAGGGACACCTCTAAAGGCGTATAAGACCGTGCTCGGCGCTTATGGCCCGAGCACCTTACTGAGATGGCTGGCTGTTTGTGGTAGGGAACCCCAACTCTGTAAAGAGCGTGGGCGCACCCCTAGGTCCCCTACCGCAGCGGCAGCAAACGCTTGTTGAAGTCGTTGAGCGCATGTTGGGAAACGGAAAACGCAAGGCAGGTTCGTCGCCAATTCCCAGAAGAGACATACCCCCGTGGGGAGAAAGGCCAAGACGTGGCCGAAAAGGATATCCAGCCGGGCCGCAACCTCTAACGTGTTAAGTGGTTTTCTAACTGGGATTTCAACCAGCATTCACAGGATTCTCAACCTGTTACCCTTAACCCGGCTCTGAGCAGAAGCTGACACCTTGTAGTTGCACCGAGCACGACATTGGACGTGTCGCAGGCCCCCCCCCTGCTGAAGGGGGGAGGCACAGAAGGACTCGGTGAGGGGCACATCCCTAAGCCTAACTACCTAGAAAGGGGCTGGAAAAGGCGGTCAGTAGTGACCAACAGTGTGGGATTTGGTGATATGAGGTTAGAAAGCAAGCTTGCCCCCCGGTTATAGCGGATAAATATGTTCCTTCTGCATACTCCGTTTTGAGGTCGTCATCTTTGAGGCAGCTTTCACGTGTGAGACCCAGCGTGGGCATTTCTCAGGTGCGCCAGCTGCGGTGCACTGCAAACGGCACAGTCCACCGCAGCTCCTCGGAAACCCACGCTTGGGTCCCCGCCACTATCGTGGCTGCCTCATTGACTCCTATTCAAAACATCGTTCGCTTCAGGTCAATTATTCCTCCCGATCCTCTACCATCTCCAGGCTTGTGTTACGTATATCAAGGCACGAGACCAGAAAGTTGGCCATGTCACGCCAAAAAAAAGGGTAAAGTAGCCCCGGGCTGGGGTTCATAAACGCCCGCATCTTCGCATCCAAGCCTTTATCGTCCCCAGGGACGCTCAGGAAAAGGGTGTGGAACTGTACGCGTGTCTCGGTATACGCTGGACACTCAAAAATCACGTGTGCCTCATCCTCCCGCATGCCACAAAGGCGACAGAGCCTCTGGCTGCGTGGCGCTGCCTGCGCCGTGTGGCGCCCCTTCTCTATCTGCAGTTCATGCAGCCCCATTCTAAAGCGTGCGAGTGTCGTGATCTGGGCGGCGCTGTTCAGCCCCGTCCAGAGCATTGGTGCGCCGCCAAAGTCGTCTGCCATCCACCGCAAGTAAGTAAGCATCTTGAAGCGGTGTGACCATGAGTCAGGCACTGAGCGGACGACGCTGAGCTGGTTGGCGTCCTATGGCAGCTCTGGTGTGCTGGTCTCTGATGCCAGCCAACCTGCCGCTGCTGTCTCTAGCAGGCGGGCGATGCGCCCCGCCTCCTGGCCCCACACCAGCGTGTGCCCCACTGTGCTGAGGCACTCGCTCAGCTGTGCCACCCAGCTCTCTCGCACGCCACCCGCCGCTAGCTCCCAGCTCTCCAGCATTGCCGCCTTCAGCAGATCGCCATCCGGCCGCCGTAGCGCTTTCGCCCAGAAGCGCGCCGCCTGCCGCAGCCAGTCGGTCGACAGCGGTCGCCGGCCCACCTCCGTCGCCAGCAGCGATAGCTGTTGCCCACACCTGCGAATACGGAGGGCCTCGCGCACAGATTGCAAGTGCAGGGCTTCCATGGCGCGCCACTTGCGGCGCGCCGCCTTGGAGGGGCCCCCGTCCCCTCCAGCCAACCCCCACTTGTCGGCTGCCCCCGAGAAGATCCCCTGTACCCCCATGCCCGCCCCCGCCATCAACCCTGGGCCCCAGATCTCGCACCCGTAGTTAATTACAGGTCGCACCAGTGCGTTGAACAGGTGCGCCTTTACTCCCACGTTGTGGAGGCCCATGGCATCGTATCTGCGCGCTAGGGCGAAGCGTGCACGCTGGCCCGCCCCCTGCCTCTGCTCCAGCCCCGCGCCTATTGCCCGACGGCTCCCAAAAAGCATGCCCAGATATTTAAACTCGTGATTGATGGGCAGGTCCATACCAGCGTACTTCAGGGTCACCCTTCCCCTGGCGCTCGTGACCGGGCAGTACTGGTCGTTAAACACCACCCCCTCAGATTTGCGGACATTGACAGTGAGAGCGTGCGTCCTGCAAAAAACGTGAAGTGCATCTAGCAAGCGCTGGAGCGCCTCCGGCGTCTCTGCCATGAGCACGAGGTCATCTGCATACAAGAGTAACCGTAGGAGCCGCCTGTTTGCTCCTGTCCCTAGGGGGACCCGACCTCTGGCATCTGTGCGTCAAGCTCCCCTTCTAGTGAGTCGATAAACAGCCCAAACAAAAGCGGCGACATTGGGTCGCCCTGCATGACCCCCTGGCGTGTGGTGAAGCCTGGTCCCACCGTGCCGTCTATGCGCACGCACATGCCAGCCCCATCGTACAGTGATGTCAGGGCTGCTAAAAACGCCCCCCCCACCCCCAGGCTCTTAAGGCACTCCCACATGAGCTGCCGATGCACGCAGTCGTATGCCTTTCTAAAGTCGATGAAGGCAGTATACAGCGGTTTTCGCTCATGGCTGCGCCTCTCAATCATGTGCTGTAGGATGAAGGCATTGTCAGGGGTCCCCCGCCCCTTCCGGAACCCTGCCTGCCCGGCGGCTCTATGGCCGCCCTTCTCAGCAAGGTCGTCTAGTCTGCGGAGTAGCACCAGACTATAGAGCTTAGCAAGCGCCCCACCCACCGTGATGCCCCTATAGTTGTCCCGCTCGTCCAGATTGCCTTTCTTCGGCACCGGCGTGACTGCCCCCATGTGCCATGCTTTGGGATACCCCTCGCGGAAGACCCGATTGAGTAGATGTGTGATCGGTTCAAGCAGCGCGTGTTGCGGCTCGCTCCCCTCCACATCTCCCCCACCCCCTGTGTCCCCCTCCCCAGTCCATGCCCTTTGATAAAATTCCACCGGTACGCCGTCCACGCCCGGCGCTTTGCCCGCCGCCATGCCCAGGAGGGCTGTGCTCACCTCGTCCTCGGTGATCCAAGCGTTGAGTACTCGTGCCCGCTGCTTATTTCCTTCGGAGGCATCCGAAAACGGGTTCCCTCCCTCCTGCAGCTCCCCATGGGCATGCTCGCCCCCAACCAGGCCCTCAAAGTAGGTCGTCCACCCCTCTACATCCCTCAGCCCCCCTCCCTGGCTCCCTGATTTAACCTTGCGCCAGAATTTCCTGGGGGCGCCATGCATGTGTTTGAGCATAGCGTCGTACTCCTGGGCCTCCCATGCCCGGCGCACGCGTCGCGTGGTCTGCCTATACGCCCTGAACGCTGCTGAGGTCAGCGTCGACTGCGCCCCGTGCGCCCTCTCGGCCTCTCGATACGCCTGCCGTGCCTCCTTGCACTCCTGGGCATACCATGTGTTGTGTGGTCGCACTGATGCGCCCCCCCCCCCCTGGTTTTACCAGCACCGCCCCAGCCGCCCCTGACGCGTGCAGCGCCCGCGCTGCCCGCTCAACCGCCCCTTCTAGGAGCGCCTGCTCCTCATCTACCGTGGGGGCCTCCCGCGCCCCCTTGATCTCTGCCGCCACCCCCTGCAGCTCCCGTGCGTAGGCACGCTCCCCCCCCTCAGGCCACCTAAATCTAGTTGGCGTGGTGCATGGCATGGTAGGGTGTGGCGTGGCGACCGCCTCACCGGCCGCCTCGCCCATGGTCAGCACAACTGGGCAGTGGTCAAAGGACCCCTTCCAGCCTGGCAGGGTGGGGATCGTATGCACCCTGAGCGTGGCCCCCTCCCGCGGGGCCCCCGTCTCGCTAAACATGAGTGCCGGCGATGCAACGTGGTAGTCAACAACGCTGTGCGCATTCCTGCCTGTTGCATGGAATGTGTGTGCTCCCCCCTCATCCTCTGGCAAGCGCCCGTTCAGAATCACCATCCCGGTGTCTCGGCACAGTCTAATCATGTCCCTCCCGTGCGCGTTCTGCGGCCCGTGGTCGGCAGACGTCCGCTGTCCTACCCGCCCAGCCCGTGTGATGTCCCAAGCGGTCAGCGCGAGGGCGGGGTCACCCCCCTCGGCGTCGTGCCCCCCCCTGTCGTCCGCTTGGCCGGTGCGGGCGTTGAGGTCCCCCAAAACTAGCACCTCCCCCAGCTCCCTGTACTTGGCTATCCCTTGGGCGAGAGCCAGCATGTGGGCTTCCGCCGATTGTTGTTGTTGTTGTTGTTGTTGTTGTTGTTGTTGTTGTTGTTGTTGTTGTTGCTGTTGTTGCTGTTGTTGCTGTTGCTGCTGTTGCTGCTGTTGCTGCTGTTGTTGTTGGTTGCGGGTTCGTTGCGGGTTTGCTGCAGCATGCAGACGGCAGAGGTTGAGGCACGCCCGACCGTGTGCGTTTGACCGTGTTAGCCACTTTGTGCTTTGCAGAAAAAACACCGCTGCTCAGCCCTCATACAAAAGCACATCCAGCCACACACGCGCACCACACGCACAGCTGCACGTGTTCCAGGGCGCCCGTGCCGCGCGCCCCGCCCCTCCGCCGCTGCCGCCGCCCCCACGCACGCAGACCCACCCAACGCAAGCGCCACCACCTCACGCACGGGATTAGGACACACACCCAGCCACGTATGCGCATCACAGACCGACACCCAGACAACCCAGACATCCTAGGAACACACCCAGACACCCACACACCCACGTATGCGCATCACAGGCACGGGCATAGGGTTCAGGCCCAGTGATGATGAGGGCATACCTGCACGTGGTGCTGAGCGCTCGTGCTGCACGCCCCGTCTCTTCCTCCCCTCACACACGCACACACACACACCTAGCCACGCACCACACGCACAGACTTACGGCTGAGGTCAAGCTAGGGTTAAGGGCTTGGGTCTAGGGCATACCTGCACGTGCTTGAAGTGCGCTCACGCCGCGCGCCCTCTCTCCCCCTCCCTCCGCCGCCACCGCGGTCGCCGCGGTCGCACGCAGACACACACCCAGCCACGCATGCACATCACACGCACGGGCTTAGGACACACACCCAGCCGCGTGTGCGAATCACAGACAGATACCCTGACACCCACATCCACATACCCACGCGCGTGCGCATCACAGGCACGGGCATAGGGCTCAGGTCTAGTGTTGAGGAGGGCGTACCTGCGCGTGTTCCAGCGCGCTCGTGCTGCACGCCCCGTCTCCTCCTCCCCTCACACACGCACACACACACACGCACACACACACACACACAGCAACACACCACACGCACAGACTTACGGTTAAGGTCAAGCTAGGGTTAAGGGCTTGGGTCTAGGGCATGACTGCACGTGCTTGAAGTGCGCTCACGCCGCGCGCCCCCTCTCCTCCTCCCTTCGCCGCCACCGCGGCCGCCGCGGTGGCGGCGACGGCCACGCATGCGCATCACACGCATGCGCATCACACGCACTGGCTTATGACACACACCCAGCCGCGTATGCGCATCACAGACAATCAGACACACCCAGATATCCCAGACAAAGAGGTATCAATATATACACACACGCACACACACACACACACACCAAGCAGATGAAAGCGCGTCTGCAGCGTCCGTCGGGGAGGCCGGGGGTGCCGGGCGCGCACACACACACGCACACACACACACACACCGAGTAGATGGGCGCGTCTCTGCACACGCATGCATGCGCATCACAGGCACGGGCTCAGGGTTCAGGTCTAGTGTTTACGAGGGCATACCTGCGCGTGTTGCAGCGCGCTCGTGCCACGCGCCGCGCCTCCCCTCCCTCTGCACCGCCCCTCTTCTCCTCCGCCCCCCCCCACACACACACACAATCCAAGCTCTTTACCCCAAAACCCAACCACGTGTGCGCAACACACGCACAGCAAACCTTTCCCTCACCTTACCTGCACGTGTCGCAGAGCGCTCGTGCACCCCCCTCCCCTTCCTTCTCGTCCTCCTCCTCCGCCCCTCCCCCCCTCCCCGCACACACACACAACCAAGCGTGCACATGACACAGTAAAACCCCAACACCCAAAGCCACACCTGCACGTGTTGCAGCGCGCTCGTGCCGCGCGCCCCTCCCCCTCCCCCTGTTCCCCTGCTGCCGACGCGGCCGCCACGGCGCGGGGCACCAGGCATCCCCGACGGGCGCTGCAGAGACGCGTCCATCTGCTCGGTGTGTGTGTGTGTGTGTGTGTGTGTGTGTGTGCGTGCGTGCGTATGTGTGTGTGTGTTTTGTGTGTTTTGTATTTACGCCAGGCGCGCGAGGCATCCCTGACCGGCGCTGCAGAGACGCGTGCAAATGCTCAGTGTGTGTGTGTGTGTGTGTGTGTGTGTATGCACATGTTTGTAAGTGTACCAGGCACGCGAGGCGTCCCTGACGGGCGCTGCAGAGACGCGTGCAACTGCTCGAGGGTGGGGGGGGGTCTGGGTGTTGGTATCTGCTACGGACCTGAGCACTGCAACGACAAAATGTGCGCGCGTTAGGGAGAATTAGAGGGAGAGGGAGAGGGAAAGGGAGAGAGGGAGAGAGGGAGAGAGGGAGAGAGGGAGAGAGGGAGAGAGGGAGAGAGGGAGAGAGGAGAGAGGGAGAGAGGCAGAGAGGGAGAGGGAGAGAGGGAGAGAGGGGAGAGGGAGAGAGGGAGAGAGGGAGAGAGAGGAGAGAGGAGACGAGGGGAGGAGGGAGAGAGAGAGGAGAGAGGAGAGAGAGGAGAGAGGAGAGAGGAGAGAGAGAGAGAGGGAGAGAGGGAGAGAGGGGAGATAGAGGAGAGGGAGAGGGAAAGGAGAGAGGGAGAGAGGAGAGAGAGAGGAGGGAGAGAGGAGAGAGGGAGAGAGGGAGAGAGGAGAGAGGGAGGAGGAGGAGGAGAGAAGAGAGGAGGGAGAGAAGGGAGAGAGGGAGAGAGAGAGGAGAGGAGGGAGAGGAGGGAGAGAGGAGAGAGGAGAGGAGAGAGGGAGAGAGGGAGAGAGGGAGAAGAGGGAGAAGAGGAGAGAGGCAAGAAGAGAGAGGGAGAGAGGAGAGAGGAGAGAGGGAGAGAGGGAGAGAGGAGAGAGAAGAGAGGGAAGAGAAGGAGAGGGAGAGGGAGAAGGAGAGGGAGAAGAGAGGGAGAGGGAGAGGGAGAGGGAGAGGGAGAGGGAGAGGGAGGCTGGGGGGGGGGGGCATGCCGCCCCCCGCAGCAGCAGCAGCAGCAGCAGCGTGTGTGTGTGTGTGTGTGTGTGTGTGGTGCGCTCCACCCGATCACGGCTGTGTCGTGTGAGCGGCCACACGCAGTCCCCGCCCCTATAAATCAACCCACCTGTTCCGCCTGCAGCGCTCGCATCTGCCGCATCCGTGCCCCCCTCCCCACACACCCACACACCCACACATGCACACACACACACACACACACACACTACCTGTGCAGCCTGTAGCATCTCCTCGGCCGCATCGATGCTCCCATTGATGAGCGGCAGCGCAGCAGCGTGCAGCCCTGCATGTGTGTGTGTGTGTGTGTGCTGACAGCAGCAGCAGCAGCAGCATGCCGCCCATGTATGTGGTCGTTTTTAACAGTCCGTCGGACGCCTTTGATGGTGTATTCCACTTGTGTGTGTGTGTGTGTGTATGTGTGTGTGTGTGACTGACTGACAGGAGCAGCAGCCACAGCAGCAGCACCAGAACTCTGACACCCTCTTGAGGTGGACACACACAAGCACACACACACACACACACACAAGCAATACCAACTCACCACACTCTGACAGCATCTGGAATAGGTTACAGTTACAGTTACAGTTACATCGGCTTTCCAGCAAAGACTACCTCTAGTCCTAGTACCACCGCCTAGACCCAAGTCCAGTTCTGGCCCTAACAATTACTTGTGAGGGGCGGTAGCCACCAGCCGGCTGCCTGCCAACGTGTAGTCCCAGAGCAAAAAGGAGAGCTATTGTGCGACGCCTCCAAAATAGGTCCTAACTGCTTCTAGGGGATAGGGGGTCAAGTGGCGCTTGCCAATCTACTTGACCGCCGTGGTGGAGGGGCCGGCGCCTGAGGGGCAGCCGGACCGTACACCACGGCTCTCCACCCGACCCTATCCTGAGCACGCTCAAACGCCGTGTCCGAAAAAGTCTTCCAATCAGAACGAGTGCCACTAGTTTCGCCTAGCTGCTGAATCAGTAGCTTAAGAAAATAGTGTCGGGAGGAGGCTGGAGGCCGGCCTTGCTGCCGAGCCACATCCATTGTGCAGTCAAAAGTCGTACGAGGAAGACGAGAAGCCGGCATGCGCATCACATGGCCTAGCCACTGCATTGATCGCTTTGCCACAAGGCTCTCAATTGGCTCAGTGTCGCACGCCTGCCGAATATAAGTTAATCTGTGCCGGTCGACCAGGCGCACACCCAGAATGCGACGAAGGCAGTTAGAGTGGGCAACCTCCAATCGAGTCAGTTGTGTTTTAGTAAGGGCCCATGTTTCGCAGCCGTACAGAAAGTGGGGCAGCACGAAAGTGTTGTAAACCCGCATCTTAGACTGCACTTGCATCTTCTTGCTGGCCCAAGTCTTATCAAAAGACGCAAACACGCCCAGCGCGCGACCGACACGCACACCGATCTCCTTTTCCACACCACCACTCTGGGTTATCCAACTCCCTAGATACTTAAATGCAGAGACGGTCTTCACTTCACCACCAGTCAGCGCAAACGTGGGCAGATCCGCGTCAAAATCTGCTGGCAAAATCATCACTTCTGTCTTGGCGGCGTTGATTTGCATGCCAAAGCTAGAGGACACTTTGTCAAGGATTTTCAGCATAAGCGCCAACTGAGCTGGGTCATGCGAGAACAAACATAAATCGTCGGCATACATCAGCATTACTATGCGCTCAACCGACGACGACAACACAGAGCCACCGGCTCGGGTCACGACTGACACGCCAGCCCCCTCTGGCATCATGTCTAGCGCCTTTTTCACTATGTGGTCAATAAAAACTGGAATAGGTACGAGAACACAAAACACACACACACACACATTTATGAATCCTCGGCCAGGCCAGGAAAACCTCAGGCTCTGGCAAGAGATGGCTGACTTCCTTGTCGTCTGTTTGAGACACGTACCGCGTGCACAGCAATCATGATGGCAGATGGCATGCTCGGGGTCTACTTTTGACAGCTGCCGGCCTATTTCCTAGGGTCTAATGCGCCATCAAAGGCGTCCGACGGACTTTAAAATCGACCACACATTCACATGCACGCACGCACACACACAAACACCGCCGCACTCTCAACAGCAGCTTACATACACACTCTCACATACATGCGAAACCCACCGCACTCTGACAGCAGCTGGAATAGGTACGCGAACGCACACACACACACACACACACACATACATTCACATACACGCACACAAATACACACACACACACGCACACACAAACAAAATTATACTCTGCAGCTGGAAGAGGAACACGCACAACACACACACACACACACACATACACACACGCACACACACACACACCGCCGCACTCTTTACAGCAGCTTCCATGCACACGCACACACACACACACACACACATGCGAAACCCACCGCACTCTGACAACAGCTGGAATAGGTACGCGCCCGG
>VFSX01000085.1:35000-127500 GCA_016618255.1 Chlamydomonas sp. UWO 241 | reverse complement strand
GAGGGGGGCGAGCGGGCACCACAACCACCCTACCAAAACTTTCCGACACCGCCGTCGCCACGAGGGCCACGCCCGGGCGGCAGTGGCCGTGCGGGTGCGGGTACGGGTGCAGGCGCACGACCGCCTTCACCGCGCCGTTCGCCCGCCGCCGACGCGAACCGGCCTGGGGCGGGGCCTGGCGTTGCGGGCGGCGGCGCAGCAGCCCCCAGCAGCAGCGGCAGCCCCGCTGGGGGCAAGCCCCGGTTCCAGCTGCCCGGGCACCACTCGCAGTGGGCGGGCAAGACGCCGCACGCGTGGACCGGCCGCGCGCACGACTATGCGGGGATGCTGGACACTGCACCAGAGTGCGTGGCGAGCACTGTCCCACAGTATGCGTACGGCCCCTCCTCCCGGACACCGGCCGCCGTGCAACACGCGTATGAGGACCACTACGGGGGTGCACACGCGGACATGGACGTTGACATTGAATACTACTCGCGAGGGCCAGCAACTGCCGGCGCGAGAGGTGGGCAATGGGCGCAGCAGGTGGCGCCAGCTGACGCAGGTGGCGGGTTTGACGTTGGCTGGGGCGACAGCGGGGGCGGGGCGGGCGCGAGTGGCTGGGGCGGCGGGGCGGCGCCTTGCCGGCTGTCTGCCTCGGTGGCCAGCACGCCCAGGCGGTGACAACGAGGGGGTGACGTGACGTTAAGCTGAGCTTAGCCACTGGGCCAGAAGTCAGAGGAGAGAACACTCTGGGTGTAAGTTCACGCTCTAGGAGCCAGAGAGGGACTTAAAGGTCGGATCTCGAGATGTCAGGTCGCTGGCTGGCCCTGTCTCATCATGATGGCACCCTTTGTGCGAACATCTTACCGGTCATGCGCAAGGGTGGTTGTTACATCCCGAGCCGATCGCACCGTCCTACAACGATTTCTTCTGTACCGAATCCCCAGCAATACCGTCAGCTGCCCATGCCCCATACATAGCCAGGAGATCTATGCAAGCGCACTCACTCCTCTCACACCGCATCGTCACATGCTCGAGGGCAAGCGCCCCCTGCCTCCTCCGCGGGGATTTCAAAACCAATTATCTCACAACAGACCATCTCCAGGCCAGTCCGCATCCTGGCACTTGCCACTCTACTCGTCCTTCTCCTCCTCGCCTCCGTCGCCTTCCGCACCCGCCACCTTCGTGATGGTCAGCTTGCCGTCTGCCACGTTCCACGTCTCGGTGCAGATCGCAGACGTGAACTCGGCATGGTGGGAGATGACGATGACGCCGCCGTTCCAGTCCTGCAGGGGTGTAATGGCGGGGAGGGCACACGTGGGGGCTTGCTTGTGTGCGTGCGTCTGAGGGTGCGCACGTCGCGTCGCGTGTGTGCGGCCTCTACCACGACACAGTCGTCAGCAGGTTGACTTCTTGGGTTTGTAAGTTGCTCTGGGCAAGGTACACGCACAGGGTGGACAAAAGGGAGTTCTTGTACATGCGGCGAGTGATGCAGCCATGCGCACCTTGATCGACTGCGCGAGCGCGCCGAGCGACTCGCGGTCGAGGTAGTTGGTCGGCTCGTCCATGACAAGCATGTGGGGGTTTGACCACATCGCCGACGCGAGCACGAGCTTGACCTTCTGGCCGCCTGACAGCCCGCGGATGTTGGAGTGCGTGCCGAACTCGGGGTCGAGCCCGAAGTCCTTGAGGTACTCCTCAATGCTCGCCATGGTGAGCGGGCGCTGCACCTCTCCGACCTAAGGAGTGAGTCAGGAGTGAGGAGCAGTGAGTGAGTGACGTGGGGAGTGAGGAGTTGAGTGAGCAGTGACGTAGGGAGTCGAGCAAGCAGCTGTGGACTCGCCGAGCGCATGTATGTGTGTGTGAGGGGGAGCACGTGCGGGGGGAAGCTTCGCTACCGCCCCGGGCCCTGCGAAACACAAGTCCTCACAGCCCCCCCCACCTTCTGCTCTGATGCCAGCTTGCCATCGTACTCGTTGACTAGCTTCTCAAAGCCCTTCTCAATCAGCTCCTCGCGCGTGATCCACTTGTTGAACGCGATCGACGAGAGCCCGACCCAGCAGATCTCGTACTCGAACGACCTGTGGCAGCGGCGGCAGTGGCAGCGGCGTGAGTGGCAGTGACAGCAGCGACAGCGGCGGCACTGGCAGCGGCGTGACAGCAGCGGCAGCGGCGTGGCAGCAACATCGGCGGCAGTGGCAGCGACAGCAGTGGCAGCGACGGCAGCGGCAGTGACAGCGGCGTAAGTGGCAGCAGCGGCAGCGGCGGCAGCAGTGACGGCGGCGGCAGTGGCAGCGACATTAGTGACAGCAGCGGCAGCGACGGCAGTGGCAGTTGTAGTAGTGACCAACCTCTTCTTCTTGCGTCGCCCGACGAGCTTGTCAAGCTTCCGGTTCTGGCGGTCAAACACCCAGATCTGGTTCTTCACGGCGTTCCACTCCTCCTCGGACATCTTGCGGTGCACCTGCGGGTGGGGGCAAAGGCGAATGGGTCAGGGAAGGGGGTCGAGCAAGAGCAGGCGGGTAGTAGTGGTAATAGTGGTAGAAGAAAGAGAGTGAATCGACATCGGCCAGGCGAGGGCAGGGATCAGGTGGGGGGTGAGGAGGGGTGAGGAGACGAAGAGAGTGACTCGGACTGGGACATTTTGCGGTGCACCTGAGGGCGTGGGGGCCAAGGCAAAGGGAAGGAGGTCAGGGAAGGGGGTCAAAACGAGGGGGTAGTAAGGAGTGACTTGGTGGGTTGCACTCATCATTGATGGGCCTGAGCAGCTGCTAGAGGCAGGTGAGTAAAGCGAGCACACTCGGGCCCCAGGGGGGGGGGGGGAGTCGGCTAGTGAGTGGTAGTCGGGGACTCATCAACACTAGCCTTTGCTGCTCTGTTTGGTGCGCCACAGATGACATGTGACATCAGCATCCAGCATCAGCACCCATCCATCCGCGCGCGCATCCGACCACGCACCTTCTCCGCCTCCTCCTTGTCCCCCCCCCCGCTGTAGCGCCGCAGGATGTAGCGCGCCGGCGACGTGTCGAGGTGGTCCTCAATGTGGTGGAAAACACGACACCACTGCCACTTGACCAACACGATCATCGTCCCCACGCACCTTCTCCGCCTCCTCCTTGTCCTCCCCCCCGCTGTAGCGCCGCAGGATGTAGCGCGCCGGCGACGTGTCGAGGTGGTCCTCAATGTGGTGGAAAACACGACACCACTGCCACTTGACCAACACGATCATCGTCCCCACGCACCTTCTCCGCCTCCTCCTTGTCCTCCCCCCCGCTGTAGCGCCGCAGGATGAAGCGCGCCGGCGACGTGTCGAGGTGGTCCTCAATGTGGTGGAAAACACGACACCACTGCCACTTGACCAACACGATCATCGTCCCCACGCACCTTCTCCGCCTCCTCCTTGTCCTCCCCCCCGCTGTAGCGCCGCAGGATGTAGCGCGCCGGCGACGTGTCAAGGTGGTCCTCAATGTGGTGGAACGCGTGCTGCGCGACGTACGCGAGGCGCATGTTGGGGTGGCGGTCGACCTTCCCGTCCTGGGGCTTCAGCTCTCCCGTGAGGATCTTGATGAGCGTTGACTTGCCGGCGCCGTTGGCGCCGAGCACAGCAACGCGGCTCTCGAGGCGGCAGTGGAGCGACACGCCGGTCAGCGCGGGCTTGGGTGCGTCTGTGTGTGGGGGGGGGGTCGGTTAGGGTGGTGGTGTCATAGCGGTGTCAGAGGGTGGTGTTGTGGTAGTTGATGCTGAGCAGGCGGTTGAGCGACACGCTGGTGAGCGCGGCCTTGGGCGCGTCTGTGTGCGTGTGGGGGGTGGGTGGGTGGGGTGGTCGGTTAGGGTGGTGGTGTCAGTGGTGTCAGAGGGTGGTGCTGTGGTAGTGCAGGCTGGGCAGGCGGTTGAGCGACAAACCGGTGAGCGCGGCCTTGGGCGCGAAGGAATGGGGCGTGGGGGGGGGGGCAGCGGTGGCGGTGAGTTACGGCGTTGTTGAATGTAAGAGGCTGGTCAGGCGTTGCCGCAGGCGGTGGAGCTGCCCAAGCTCTGCCGCCTGGCCTGCCAACGAGGGCGCTGAGCGCTGCGTCGGAGCCACCATCATCACGCACGGCACGAAATGCCCTGCTTCGGACGCGGCGTTGGCCCTCGCTGCCGTGTGAGGGTGTGTGTGAGAAAGAAAGGGGAGGACAAAAGGAGCGTGTGTGTGAAAGAGAGGGATAGGAAGAGAGAACGAAAGAGAGAGAGGAGCGACCTACCTGGGTACGTGAAGCCGACCTTGACCATCTTGAGCACCAACTTCTTCTTCGAGGTCACGCCGTCAAGCGGGGAGAACAAATATAGAAAGAAAGAGGGGAAGAGAAGAAAGACAGAGAAAGAGAGAAAGAGAGAGGGGCGACCTACCTGGGTATGTGAAGCCAACCTTGACCATCTTGAGCACCGACTTCTTCTTCGAGTTCACGCCGTCGAGCGGGGGCGGCGGCGGGAAGTTGAACTTAAGCGAGGCGGCTGCCAGCTGGTAGTAGGACTGCGCCTCGGGCTTGACCTATTGAGGGGAGGGGGAGAAAGAGGGGGCGCGGTGTTGTGTGTTTGTGCGCGCGAGGGGGGGGGGTCTTGAGGAGCGCTGCCCCAAGGCAACGCGGCAGGAGGACTGCGCCTCGGGCTCGACTTGATTTGCATGGGGGCAGGCTTTTAGTCTGTGCCAGCAGAAGGACAACTCCTAGGGAGAGGGTCAGCAGAGGCCGCCCCCCCTAATGCCCCCTTACGAAACACACACACACACCACCCACCCACCTTGACGAACGCCGACAGGTTGCCGCGGTACAGCTTGAGCCTCCGCGTCTCATAGTGGTAGATGTCGGTGCACACGTTGTCGAGGAAGCCCGAGTCGTGCGAGACGATCATGCACGTGATGTTGGCTTCGACGAGGTAGCGCTCGAGCCACGCGACGTTGGTGAAGTCGAGGTGGTTGGTCGGCTCGTCGAGCAGCAGGATGTCGGCCTGGATGGCATCATGGGGGTGGGGTGGGGTGATGCATGGTGTTTTGGGCTCCATCAGAGTTGGTCGGCTCGTCGAGCAGCAGGATGTCGGCCTAGATGGCATCATGGGGGTGGGTGGGTTGGGGTGATACTTGGCGTTTGGGGCTCCATCGGAGCAGCATCATGGCTCGTCGAGCAGCAGGATGTCGGCCTGGATGGCATCATGAGGGGTGGGTGGGGTGGGTGGGCGATGCATGGTGTCTTGGGCTCTATCATAGTAGCATCATGGTGAAGTCAAGGTGGTTAGTTGGCTTGTCGAGCAGCAGGATGTCGGTCTGGATGGCATCATGGGTGGGTGGGTGGGGTGGGTGGGCGATGCATGGTGTTTTGGGCACCATCAGAGTAGCATCATGGCGCCAACCAGAGCCCCATCAGAGCACCCCCAACAGGGCGCCCCACCCACGCACCTTGAGCAGCATCGCGCGCGCGAGCGCGAGCTTCATCTTCCACCCTCCACTGATCTTGGTGATGTTGAGCTCGCGCATCTCCGGGTGGAAGCCCACGTCCTCTAGCGTCTTCTCGACGAGGGCGCGCTCCAGGTCCTGTGTGTGCGCGTGCGTGCATGTGCGTGTGTGTGTGTGTGTGTGTCTGCCAGTGTTTGTGAGCGTGCGCGCGAGTGTGCGCGAGTGTGCATGAATGTGCATGCGTGTGCATGAGTGCGCGAGCGTGCGCTAGCGTGCACGCGTGCGGGTCCAAGTGGCATCCGCTGCTTGCAGCCACTACATGGCACCCATCCTTAGGGCAGAGCCCCAGCGTGCGCCCATACCCTATACAAGGCCACGCAAGGCCACGCGCGTGCAAAGTTGCGCCCCACCTTGAGCTTGGGGTCGGCCAGGATGAAGTCAACGACGTTGAGCATCTCGAGCGCGGGCTCAATGTCGTGCTCGACGTAGATCGTGCGCAGCTTCTCGGGCGGCGGGAAGCCGTCGACCTTGTTGGCCGAGATCGCGCGCATGAGCGTCGTCTTGCCGACGCCGTTGCCGCCGCACAGGCCGTAGCGCCGGCCGCGCTTGATCACGAGGCGCGCGTTGTTGAGGAGAATCTGCACAGGTAAGCCCGAGTGCAGGGCTGGGTGAGGGCTTGCGCGCTTGTGCTGCAGGTGTGAGCGTGAACGCAAGCACGCACATCGAGTGGCCCGAGGCGCCCCACAGACTGTGCAACCCCTGCACACACCCACTTCCCCACCTCCTCCTCACCTTCCCTCCGTACGCAAGGCTGAACTCGCAGTCAGCAAGCTGCTCGCCCGGCCCGTCGTCGTTGTTGAAGATCTCCTGGATGGGGCGCGACTCCTCCTCGCAGCGCTGCGCCGCGGCATGCACGCAGAGAGTGCTGTGTGTCAGCAATGTGCACGTTGCATGTAACACTCCGGATTTTCGCAACAGCCTGCCCTGCCCTGCAACGCGTGCTCTGCGCTTCATCCAGATGCTCCCTGCTTGCTTTGCTCCTCCTCACCCACCCTCCCTCATGACCTCACCCCAGACTGGCCTCAACACGACCACGTGCACAATAAAAAGGCGCATGCGCCCACCTCCCCCAGAGCAGTGCCGCATCATGCAGCGCGCCCTCCTCCATGCAGGTGCGCCCCATGCATGGCCTCCCTAGACCTTCTTGGGCATTCTCGCTGATGCAGTGCAGTGCACCCTGCATGCGTGCATGCACACTGCCACATGCACGACAGCACACACCACCCACCTTGCGGAACGCGCCGGCAATCTTGTGCGCATTCACCCGTGCATGCGCACTGCCACATGCCCTGCCACATACACTGCCACATGCACAACAGCACCCACCTTGCGGAATGCGCAGGAGATTGCCGCCATCTCCTGCGCATTCACGCATGCGTGCGCACTGACACATGCCCTGCCCCATGCCCTACCACATGCACGACAACACCCACCTTGCGGAACGCGCCAGCAATCTCATGCGCATTCACCCATGCATGCGCACTGCCACATGCCCTGCCACTGCCCCATGCCCTGCCACTGCCCCATGCACTGCCCCATGCACAGCAGCGCCCACCTTACGGAACGCGCCAGCAATCTCCTGCGCTGCGGCCGCGTCAATCATCGTCTCGAGGTAGTCTGCGACGCACGCCTTCCAGTCGGGGTCCTTGTAGTTGTTGGCTGAGATGAGGCACAGCGCGAGCGACGCGATGTACTCGAGCGTGGCCGACGCAGAGTTATCGAGCTGTGGGGGGGCGGGGGTGAGTGGGGCAAGGGCGGGTGCGGGCGGGTCAGGGGATGCTGGATGTTGTCAGGGGATGCTGACAGGCGATGTACTCGAGTGTGGCCGACGCAGAGTTGTTGAGCTAAGGGGGGGCGGGGGTGGGTGGGGCAAGGGCGGGCGCGGGCGGGTCTGGGGATGCTGGATGCTCAGGGGATGCTGACAGGCAATGTGCTCGAGTGTGGCCGACGCAGAGTTGTCGAGCTGGGGTGGGGCAAAGGCGGGCGGGTCAATGGATGCTGGATGCTGTCAGGCGATGCTGACAGAGCATGTTTTCGAGCGTGGCGGACGCAGAGTTGTCGAGCTGAGGGGGCGGGGGTGGGTGGGGTAAGGGCGGGCGCGTCAATGGATGCTGTCAGGGGAGGCTGTCAGGGGATGCCTGCACTAGAACTGCTCCAAGTCAGACTCTCACTGAGTCGGGGTGAGACGAGAGGCGAAGAGGCGGCTACTTAACATGCCGCGCCGCCACCGAACCCCTGTGGGTCTGACGCGCCGTCAAAGGCGCGCCAGACGGGCTGTACAATCGACCACCACGACCGACTCACCTGCGAGTTGGCAAACTCCTCGAGCGTAGTGACCCATTGCACCCCTGTGGGGCTGCACAATCGACCACCCCAACCGACCGACCCACCTGCGAGTTGGCAAACTCCTTGAGCGTGGTGAGCAGCGACTCACGCGTCGACGACGACGCGCGCGACCCGCGCGTGAACTCCTCGGCCTCTGTCTCGATCTTGAGCAGTGTCGCGTACGAGTGCGCGGCGACGTCGCGGCACTCGGGGTCGGCGACCTGGGCGGTATGGACGGAGTGTGGGGTGGGTGCATGCATGGGGTGGGGTGGGTGCGTGCATGCATGGGAGGGGTGCATGCATGCATGAGCGATTGCGCGGCGACGTCGCGGCACTCAGGGTCGGCGACCTGGGTGGGGTGTGGGGTGAATGCATGCATGGGGTGGGTGGGTGCATACATGAACGGGTGGGGTGCGTACGAGCGCGCGACGTCGCCGCGGCACTCGGGTCGGCGGCCTGGGCGGGTGAAGTGTTTTCGGGGTGGGTGGGTGCATGTATGCATGGGTGGGGTGCATGCATGCATGAACGAGTGCGCGCCGTCGCCGCGGCACTCGGGGTCGGCGACCTGGACGGGTGGGGTGTTTTGGGGGGGTGGGGTGGGTGCATGCACGGGGTGGGATGGGTGCATGCATGAATGTGTGGGGTGCGTGCATGCATGAGGCGCGGCAGAGCACACGCCTGGACAAAGAATATGCTTAGTTTAGAAAATACGAGCAAAACCGCACACCTCCTCTGCGGCAGCTTGAGTCCGGGCATGAGACGCGGCAGGAACACTACAGTCTACAGTAACCGGGGATCCCTGGTTGCGAAGGAATCCTGGCTGAGGTCTCAATATAGACGGGGACGCGCCACCTGTCACCCACCTCCTCTGACAGCAGCTTGAGTCCAGGCATGAGGCGCGGCAGGAACACGGTCGCGTCGGTCGGGTTGCCGACGAGCTTGGCCATGTTGGCGATGATGACGGCGGTCTTGCGCTTGATCGGGGTCTCGCGGTGCGTCATGCCGCGGATGAGCAGCGGGACCATGATCGCGAGCGCGGGCGTCTCGACCGACTGCACGAACGTCGTCGCTGACAGCTTCTTGATCGTCTCGCCGACCTGCGCGCGCGACGTAAGGGCGTGTGGGTGGATTCAGGTGTGAGAGTGTTGCACTTAGCAGCTGTTGCAGCTGTTGTTGCAGCGTTTGCTGCAGTCGTGCGACGTGGGCGGATTCGAGGCGCGAGTGTTGCAGCAACTGCTGTGTTGCAGCAACTGTTGCCGCCGCCTTGCGTACAACATCTGTGGCACATGGCTCACGACCCCCCCCCCACACACGCCTCAGCGTGGCGCGTGGCCGGCACGCACGGCACGCGACCCACGGGCTCCTAAGCCTTCAACACAATCCCACACCCGCCCTCTATAGGCCCCCACACAAAAGTGGCACATAACACGCGCACCTCAGCGGGGCGCGCGATGCACGAGAGCATCTCCGGCACGGCCCGGGCCCTTTAAGCAAGGCCCCCCACAGAGCGGCACACACGCCCTTCATCGCCCCCCACACACAGAGTGGCACACAAGGCACGCACCTCAGCGGGGCGAGCAATGCACGAGAGCATCTCCGGCACGCACGGCGCGATGTCGCGGTTGCCGTTGAGCAGGAACGCGGCAGACATGGCAGACCATGCGGCGGTCTTGACCTGCTCACGGATGTGGATGAGGGACTCGCCCGCGTGCGGGACGAGCTCCGCCAGCGCGGCAGCGACCTGCGGGCACACGAACAGAGCAGCGCACGTGCGCGGTTGGTACATGCGTGCATGTGGTTGATTTGAGGCGTGTTCATATTGGCGTGTTAAGAGTTGAGCGTGCGTGGGGCTTGCACGCTGCTCCGCCAGCGCGGCCGCGACCTGCGGCCACAAGAACAGAGCAGCGCACGTGCGCGGTTTGACGTGTGTGTACCGTAGCAGTCACACCGGCTGTCCGACGCAGACTAGTGCTTGTGGGTATGTGTGTGTACAGTAGCAGTCACATTGGCTGTCCAGCAAAGACTACGTGCTCGTGGAGGTAAGGCCTCGACCACATGTCTAGGGGGGCTCTACTAGGAGAGCCCGCTGGGCCGCGACTTGCAAGAGCCTTGTGTACCAGGACACCTTGTGTGCCAGGACGGGATGACGCCGTGTGTACGTGACTTGACATGTGCAACGTCCCCATCCACACACGCACACACTGCGCAGACCGGCGGCGTGTCACACCGTGTCACACACGCCATGGGGTCACACACGCCATGGGATCACACACGCACACATGCAGAGCAACGCGTGTGCACGGTTGGTATTGGTACGTGCGTGTGTGTGGTCGATTTTGCGGCCTGTCGGACGTGGCATGTGTTGGCCTGTCGGACGTGGCGTGTGTTGGCCTGTCGGACGTGGCGTGTGTTGGCGTGTCAAGACCTGCGCGCGTGTGTGCATGCCTGGGGCTGGCACGCTGCAGCCTGGGGCTGGCACGCTGCAGCCTGCTGGACGCCCATGTGTGCGTGCAGCACCACGCCCGCATAAAACACACGCAGGTTACAGTCCGGCTGACGCCTTTGGTGGCGCATTAGACCCTAGAACGAGGCCGGCAGCTGTCAAAATTAGACCTCTCGCATGCAATCTGCCATCATGATCGCTGTGCATGCGATTGCGTGTGTGTTTCAGGTGTGAGCCCCCCCCACAAACCAACACACACAGCGCAAGCGCCATGCATGGAGGCATGGCGGGCGGGCGCAACATGATGAACGGAGGAGAAGGAGAGTGGCCAGGCTGACTGCCCGAACTGAGACGCATGCGACCAGATGGACTAAAACAAGTGGGATGGACACCGTCAATGTGTGTCCACTCAGTGGACGCGTGAGGGTGCTGCCTGCATGCCCCGGGGATTTGAGTGCGTAAGCACAGGTCTAACACGCCACCAAAGGCAGCCGACAAGACTGTAAAAGGCGAGCACACACACCCTTGGATGCGGCCTCAGCCAGCGTGCCGAGGGTGTATGGTTTTAGGGCTTAAGGTACCATACTCGCCCGTTGCCTTGGCGATTAAGCAATGTTATGGACGCCCCTGCGACGCTGAAACTACTACAATTTCGCGGGAAATCGCGACTTTGGGCGTCAAATGAACTGAAATCGACAAAACACGACCCCCTGGGAGCGATACAACAATTTTGTTTTTACGGCCCCCCGCGAAGGCGAAGGGCGCGTACAGTAACCCTAGACCCCCAAAGAGACCTACGAACACACCTGCTTGGGCGCGACCTCGGCGAGCTTGCCGAGCATGATGAGCGCGAGCTCGTGCGTCTGCCACGCCTTGGCCGCCATCGCCTCGTACAGCATGGGCATCACGAGCGTGACCGCATGCGCACACATGCCGGACGCGAGCGCCGTCGCGGTCGCGAGCGCGGCCTCGCGCACGGGCGGGGCCTTGTCGGCCGCGGCGGCGAGGACGCGCGGGAGCAGGGGAATGAGGTAGGGCTCTGATCCCTGCATGCAGCAAGGGTACGGAAGAGAGAGTGGGTGGGGGGGGGGGGGGGGGTAGTCAGGAGGTGTGCGCGTGTTCGAGGGAGGGGGGGGGGGCCTTGTCGGCCGCGGCGGCGAGGACGCGCGGGAGCAGGGGGGTGAAGTAGGATCGCCGTCAGCGCGCCTGTGCGCGAGGCCCGGTCGACACGCACACACACGCACACACCGCATAAACACACAAATACACACGTGCCTTGCTGATGTTGGTGATCAGCGTCCCGATCGCCGTCAGCGCGCATGTGCGCAAGACCCGGTCGAAACGGACACACACACACACCGCATAAACACACAAATACACACGCACCTTGCCGACGTTGGTGATCAGTGTTCCGATCGCCTTCAGCGCGCCTGTGCGCGCAACTGGGTCAGCGGCGTTGTCCAGGCCCTCAGAAATCTTGGGCCCAACCTGTATGGGTGGGGTGCGGGGTGGGGGTTCAGGGTTAAGGGTGGGGAGCGGGGTGGGGGTTTGGGATTAAGAGTGGGGTACGGAGTGGGGATGTCAGATGGCTGACGTGGGGTTCAGCGGCGTTGTCCAGGCCCGCTGCGATCTTGGGCCCGACCTGTTATGGGTGGGGTGTAGGGTGGGGGTTCAGGGTTAAGGGGTGGGGGTGCAGGGTGGGGGTTCGGGATTATGGGTGGGGTGCGGGGTGGGGTTCAGGGTTTAGGGTGGGGTGCAGGGTGGGGGTTCAGGGTTTAGAGTGGGGTGCAGGCTGATATGGAAAGGGGAGGGGAGGTGGGGGGAAAGGGAGGTGAGGGGAGGATAGGGGAGGGGAATGTGTAGGGCACTCGCCAATGGTGGGACACCCAATGGTGGAACTGCCTACCTAGCACACTCGCGCGCTCGTGCGTGGCCCATGTGGCTGTCACACACAGCGCACGCACGCACGCAGCGCACACCCATCGCCCCAGAAACACGCTACAGGTGCGCTGCACGCACACCTCACAAGTGGCCGTCATTTTTGCTCTAGGACTCCCGTGTTGACAGGCGGCCAACTGGTGGCGACCACCCCTCACAAGTGATTGCTAGGGCCATAACTGGACTTGGGGCGAGGCGGTGGTACTAGGATGAGACGGTAGCCTTGGCTAGAAAGCCGATGTTACTGCTACTGCGCAGCCTGCCGATAACACGCGCACCAGGAATTTCCAAGCCGATCGGCTTCCGACCGCCCAAAGGGATTTTTGTCGATGGGGAGCCGGGGGGGGGGGGGGAGTTCGGACGCGAAGGAGAAAAAGCGGAGGTCCGGACAAAAATATGTCAGCCTAGAGAGCGCACAGCTGAAGCTCGCAAGGGAACGTGGAGAGTCCAGGAGGCCCTCTCCAGGAAAATCGTCAGCCTGGCAGCCGCCAAGGAGTTTTCATGTGTGTGCATGCGTGTGTGTGTGTGCATGTGTTGAGCCACGTGGACCGGATGGCAGCGATTGAGAAGATGCTGCCGGGGCAGATGTGTGTGTTTGTGTGTTCAGCCCTTCGACCACCAGGAACCCCTGTCGAATACCTGCGAGATCGCGCCGCCACCCGCGGCCTTCACGGCAGCGCTGAGCAGCTCCGCGTCGCAGTCACCGACAAGCAGCTTCTCGAGCATCGCAGTGACCTGGGTGCATGGAGGGCGGGGCGGTGCATGCGTGTGTGTGCGTGGGTAGTCACCGACGAGCAGCTTCTCGAGCATCGCAGTGACCTGGGTGCGTGCTGCACTGAACAACACCGTACACGCGCGCACGCACGTGCACGCCCCCCCCCCACACGCACTACTGGACAGAGTGTCATTCACGGCACACACACCTGCGCCTCGGCATCGGACTGCTTGGGCGCCATGGCGCTGGCGAAACTGCCTGCGGGTACAGCCGAGAGGGTGTGTGGGTGGGTAGGGGCAGGTGGGGGGCGCTCGCATGGGTGTGTGATGCGTGTGCGGTCAGCGGGGCGCACACAACGCGTGCGGACGTGCTGCTTGAACGCAAGAAGCCAAGGGGGGGGCATGGGGGTGGTGTGGTGTGGGGCCGTGGACATGGTCAGGCCAGGGGGTGGGCTGGGCATGCGCAGTGGATGGTGCATGGAGGTTGTTGGGCAGAGGCGGCGGCGGTTCCGTCAGTTGCCACGGACCGATGCAGGTGCGCATGCACGTTGCGAGTGGAGTACGCGCGTTTGCGCATGCGTGCGGTGCGTGCTGGTAGGCGTTGCTGCGGGCGTTGATGCTTCTGCACCGATGATACTACTTTTTTGAGCGCGGCACCCCGGGGTGCACCCCCTCTCCGGTGGTGGCGTACGTGGACATGCGTGTTACGCATAATTGGATGCACGCGCCGCGGCTGAGAGGCGCTGTGTCGTGGGCACGCGAGCGTGGGAGGTGCTTCCCAATTTCCGCCGCCCACGATTTCTGGGCATGCGGCTGGCCCAACAGCGCATGGAGTTGTGCAAAAGGGCACATGGTGACGGTCGCCACGTGCTCGAAGGTAGGCAGAGCGAAGGGAGGAGGGAGGGGCGGCGGGGCACTGTGCAGCACTCACTTTGGTGTTGTGGCTGGCTGATCTCAGCCTGTCGCTGTCGCGACACCACGGGTGTGGGGCGTGGGCGCCTGGGCCTGGCTGTCGCAGCGTAAAGTACCTCACTTCAATCAAGTGCTTGCGTCAAGTGTATTCAATCAATGTGTGGATTATGCCAAACATATATGCTCAGCCAGGGTCTCCTGGAGCAGCTGGAGACTATGCTGGGAGGAGATTGTCACACAGGAGACTGTGCTAGGGGACGGAGACTGTGTTAATGTGTCACAAGGAAGAGCTCCAGCGTTGATTTTCAAGTCGGACCACCACCCTGTGTGGGATGATGATGTTTGTTTACAATCCACTTCTGGCGGTCACACGTACGGTTCCAAAGCTCCAGTGGGACTTAGAGAAGCAAGGCTCAAGGCCCACAAAAGGTCAAGCTACAAGTAGCCCGCGGTAACGCCATCCACACTTGGTGGCGGGCGCCAAGCAAGCAGCACCACTGTGCAGGCTGCACACCCGGCCCCTCCAATGGCCAGAGGGCGGACCCAAGGTATAAAACCATGAAGGGACCAAAAAAAGCCCTCCCCCAGACCACCGGAAGCGGGGCTAGTAGCACACCCGCCGCAGCACTCTACTCAGCGACCACACCGCACCCGCCATCGCACGTGTGTGGCGCCACCTCCCCTTCAAAAACACCCCCAGAGGGGATGCCATCTAGCAAGCAGGTGCAGCCACCCGCGCGCCGTCAACCACGAGGCGCGCGTGGTGGAACTGCACCCGCTTCCCCGCAGCCTTGGCGGCGAGGAACGCGGGCCACAGCGCCTGGTGCCGCGCCTCCTCACGGTCACTGAGGACATCGAAGACCGCAACCGACGGGCCCAAGCCGCACAGGCATCAGCGGTTGCGCACGACGGCGTCGGCCACGGCGTCAGACTCCACGGCGAAGAGCACACGCAGCATGTCGCCCCGGCGCGGCTCGACACCGATGCCCCCGACGGCATTCTTGGCGTTGAGGAACGACGCGGACACGACGCCACCACCAACCGGCGCATACACCGAGCCACGGATTTGGTGCAAGTAGCGCACGAGACCCGAAGCCAGGCAGATAGGCAGGCTGACGCCGCTCTTGACGGCCGCAGTGACCTGCTCCGCCGCCTTCGCCGCCTCCTCCTCCCCAGGGTAGCAACCATCCCTGGGTAGCCATCGCACGCGACGAGGTCGTTTGCGGCTGCCACCGGGATGGACAACACGAAACTGCGGCGCAGCAACGCGTCGCCCACACGCGCGGGCAGCCCCCCCCGGCGGGAGGGGCCGCGCGCAGATGCGGCACGCGCGGCGCCCGCCGCCGCAGGCCGCCCCGTCGTCGGCTCCCCCCCCCCCGACGCCACCGGGGCGGCAGCAGCAGCTGGCCGGGCAGGCTGAGCAGCCTTGGCAGCAGGCGCAGCGCGGGGCGCCGCACTGTGGGCCGCATGGCCAACCCGCGCGGGGGCGGGCTCTGCATGCGGCATCTGCATGGGCGCCCCAGGGACGCAGCTCACCAGGAGGCTCACCACATCCACCAGGGACGCAATCTGTTGCGCCTGCGCCTGCACAACAGCGAGCACCCCCGCGAGGGCACCGCTGCTGTGGCCGGCGTCGGCAATCTGTGTCGGCGCATTCTGTGGCTGGGCGCGCGCCCTCGCCTCCCTGTCCAGCAGCTCCCCTACCAGGCGTCTGATGTCTGCCTGCCCCGCGCTGAGGGCGCGGAGGGCGTCTGTGGTGTCGGCCGAGGCCGAAATGTGGTTGCTGGCGTCGCCATGCAGGTGTTGCGCAGCCTCCGCGTATGTGGCTGCCCCCCGCGCCCCAAAGAGCGCCGGAAGCTGTGTCTGTGTCGCATCCACGCACGCGCGGTGGCGTGGCGGGGAGTCTGAGCCGGGGGAGCCGCTGCTCACCGGTAATTCTGTGGTGGTGGCCGCGCGGGCGACGAGCACGCCGGCGGCCGCACTGTGTTTGCGCGCCTTAGAGCGCGTCATGAGTCATCAGGGTTGATGTTGGAGTAGCTTGACCTTTTGTGGGATGTGATTTGAAGTTGAAAATCACAAGTGGCTGTAATGTGGCTGTAATGTGAACAACGCTTGAGTACACATGGGTGTGGGAATCGCCAATACAGACAACACAACACGTGTTGTTGTCCCAGTCACTGGGTCCACACTGAGTGCAGACCGTGTCGCCCGTTCCGACGGAAATCCTCGTATTTAATCATATCACCGATACCCTTCCGAGATGTCGAATGCATGTCGCCGAGGCGGAGAGTGTGTAGAGTGTGGTTCGCAAATGGCACTCCTGGTTCATTCAGAGGTTGTTTGGGGGAAGGCCTCTGGTCGCTTTACCTTGGGCTGTCCTCCACCCGGCGGAGGGGCTTGGTGAGGTGCCTGTGGCTTGTGCTGCTGCTTGGCGCCCACCACTTAGTGTGGGTGGCGCTGATGAGACCTTTGGCGGCCGGCGTGAGCATGCCTGTCCGTTTGGCCACGAACATCGTGCGCTGTGTGCACGACAACACTGGCAACTGGGATGGGCCGGCTGGTGGCGGCGTCGTGTCCGCGTCGTTCATCAACGCCAAGCCTGCCGTCGGGGGCATCGGTGTGGAGCCGCGCGGGGGCGGCGTGCTGCGTGTGCTCTTCACCGTGGCGTCTGGTGCCGTGGCAGACACTGTCGTGCGCTGGCGCTGGAAGCTGCGCCAGACGCAGGTTGCGGTCTTCGACATACTCAGTGACCGCGAGGAGGCGCGGCACCGGGCGCTGTGGCCCGCTTTCCTCGCCGCCAAGGCTGCGGGCAAGCGGGCGCAGTTCCACCGCGCGCGCCTCGTGGTTGATGGCGAGCGGGTGGCTGCACCTGTTTGCTAGTTGGCATCCCCTCTGGGGGTGTGTTGAAGGGGAGGTGGCGCCACACGCGCGCAGTGGCGGGTGCGGTGTGGTCGCTGAGTAGAGTGCTGCGGCGGGTGTGCTACCAGCCCCGCTTCCAGTGGTTTAGGGGAGGGCTTTCTGGTCCCTTCATGGTTTTATACCTTGGGCCCGCCCTCTGGCCATTTGAGGGGCTGGGTGTGCAGCCTGCACAGTGGTGCTGCTTGCTTGGCGCCCGCCACCAAGTGTGGATGGCGTTACCGTGGGCTACTTCAGATGATGAGAGTTTTACAATCCACTTCTGGCGGTCACACGCACGGTTCCAAAGCTCCAGTGGGACTTAGAGAAACAAGGCTCAAGGCCCACAAAAGGTCAAGCTACAAGTAGCCCACGGTAACGCCATCCACACTTGGTGGCGGGCGCCAAGCAAGCAGCACCACTGTGCAGGCTGCACACCCAGCCCCTCAAATGGCCAGAGGGCAGACCCAAGGTATAAAACCATGAAGGGACCTTGACCTTTTGTGGGCCTTGAGCCTTGTTTCTCTAAGTCCCACTGGAGCTTTGGAACCGTACTTGTGACCGCCAGAAGTGGATTGTAACCAAACATCATCAAAAAAAACAAAAAAAATGGTGGGCCTAGTGCCTGCTGTCTGATAGTCCCGCTGAAACTTTGGAACTGATTGTAACCGCCGGCAGTGGATTTGCAACACTACTCTCTCTTCTGCGGTCTACTTTGGTGGGCCTTGTGCCTGCTGTCTGATAGTCCCGCTGGAACTTTGGAACTGATTGTGACCGCCGGCAGTGGATATGTAACACTTGCAACACTTGTAAGTCTCCGAGACTAAAATTGAGAAGGATTGCAAAAATAGTATGTAACTCGCTACATGGGGGGGGGAGAGGGGCAGGGGGGGGCAGAAGAAAAAGTTTGAGACCACATGTTGGCTTCCTTTCAGAACGAGCTTTCAAGACCCCCCCGGTACAACCAGACCTTGTCTGCTGTGGCTAAAACTTGGTGGGTAGCTTTGTAACATTATTCTTTTCACATCGCACATTTATGGAGGCTGCGTAACGCAGTCCTACTTCTGAAACTGGCCCCAGAAGACAGCCACACCGTGTGGCGTGACGCCCCGGTGCAGCCCCACACACCGAGGTCCCTTGCACACCCTCCCAACTATTGAGCTACATGAATGACAATGTCTTTGCTGGAAAGCCGATGTAACTGTAACTGAATGACAATGGATTTGGCATCCCTGTCGTGAGACAAATCCATTGCGTCCTTCCCCATTCCCAATCGGGGGTTTGCAGAGCATTCTGGCTCCGAGGGGGTGTGAACCAGTGGTCCACACCAATCGCTCGTTGTGGACCCTCTCACACCCCCACACCACTGCACTATCTATTGGGTGTGTGGGGGGTCTGAGGGTGAATTTGGACTCCTCTTGGCAAGAGGAGTCCAGCGCAGCAACTCTTGTGTCGAACGGATGTCAAAATACAAAAAGTTGCATAGATTTTCTGTGAAACGGTCCTGACTGGGTCCTGACCCCCATCCCCAAATTTCAGTTTTTTTAGAGTGGAATTTCCCCTCATCTAGGGAGGGGAAGGGCATGGCGCCGGTCTGGTGTGAAAAATCGAAGTGATTCGACATGGTTTCTGTTCCTAACTTTCCTGCCCCCCCCCCCCCCCCCCCCCCCCGCCCGCTACTGGTATTTTCCTCACCCCGCAGGCACGCATGTCTTTGGGGCTTGAACGGCCTCTCCACGCCCCGGCCCCCTCCAACGGACCCTGGACCTAGGAAAAGACACTAAGCAGTTAATTCCCGAGTCTGGGGACCCGCAGCGAGCGGGCCGACTTGCTTCCAGGGATCGTGAGAAAAGCCGCCCGACAGACAGCGGCCTTCTACCCGCACGCCCACGCTGCTGCTTGGAACTTACGCTTGTTATAATATTTGAAAACGCCCTCGAAGTGGCGTCGTGGGCGAGGGGGTGGAGGTCGACCAAAGTTTGACTCTAGACAGTCACCCTACCAGAGCCGGGGGCGGCAGTGCACTAGCATTGCAGGGGCCGTGCAGGTGCAAAGCTTGTTCCCGATACGCACACGTAGTGCACTAGCTGTGCGGGGGCAGTGCGTGTGTGGCGGCTGTGCACCAGCAGCACGGGGTGTATGCATGGGCAGTGCGTGTGTGGCGGCTGTGCACCAGCAGTGCGGGGTGTGTGCAGGGGCAGTGCGTGTGTGCCGGCTGTGCACCAGCTATGCGTGTGCAGTGCGTACGCAGCGCTCGGGAACAAGCTTTGCACCTGCTATGCGTGTGCAGTGCGCACGCAGCGCTCGGGAACAAGCTTTGCACCTGCTATGCGTGTGCAGTGCGCACGCAGCGCTCGGGAACAAGCTTTGCACCTGCTATGCGTGTGCAGTGCGCACGCAGCGCTCGGGAACAAGCTTTGCACCTGCTATGCGTGTGCAGTGCGCACGCAGCGCTCGGGAACAAGCTTTGCACGTGCATTGAGGGTGCAGTGCAGGGGCAGTGCGTCGGTACCAGCTGTGGAGCACCTATGCGTGTGCAGTGCATACGCAGCGCTGTCGACAATGCGGTGCACACGCATTGAGGCAGCAGTGCGGGGGCATTTTTTTTTTGCTGGCAGGCATGTGTTACAGTTGAGGTGGTGCGTGCACGAGCCCCTGGGCCTAACTACTGCCTACTTGACACCCTAAGAAACATTACGTACCGTACGTGCGTGTGTCTGCACTGCACACGCGTTGCATGCGCACTGCTCACGCACAGCCCGCACGGGCACACATCCCGAGCTGTTCGTGTGTGGGGGCTGTGCAGGGGCTGTGCGCCCGCTGCGCACACGCTGTGCCGCCCGGCGCGCACAACACACGCACAGCACCTGCACAGCACACGCACAGCCAACAGGCTGCAGTGCAGGGGCTGTGCCCCTGCTAGCACTGCACCCGCGGTGCACACACAGTTCGTGCCGGCTAGCACAGCCCCTGCACAGCCCGTGCACAGCCCCTGCACTGCCCCCCTTGAATCTGGTAGGGTCACTGAGTGTGGGGGAGTGCTACCCCCCTTGGTTAAGTGGCAGCAGACTCGCACGCAACTGAACCTGGGGTTCAGCTAAACAAGGGCTTTTGACAAGAAAAGCCCCCGTGACAGCTTCGCCGTTTTTCCACGTCGCCCCAGCAACGCGCTCTGCACTTAACCTCACCATGCAGACATGTACGCAGGTGTTTGCGGTTTGAATGGGTTTTGAAAACCCGTCACTTGTTATCCAGAAAGGCGTCGGCGTCGTTTTTGGGGCGATGTTAGCATGGGGCGATGTTAGTATTCATATCGTATGAATCAATATACCGTCCATGTATTTCTAGCCTGGGGGGGGGGTCAAAGTTACGCGTGCGTACCGCACAACCCTGTCTACCAGGAGAGCCTGCAAGGCCACGCAGCGCGCCAGCCTACCAGTAAGCTCCAGCATGACTTAGAGAGAAGTCCTGCCAACCTAAGGGGGGAAGCCGCACTGTAGCGCCACCCACGCTTAGTGGCGGGCGTCACACAAGCATCACCACAGTGCAGGCTTCACACGCCCGTGAGAGGGTACACAAACCAGGTTTGAAATCCAGGTTTGAAGTGACCTGGAAAAAACCTCCCCTGCGCGCCACCGCGTGTAGAGAGGAGCTTCAGTGCGCGCCGCACGAACAGTATGTTTGTCAAACCCCACAGCACTAGCGACGATGCGGGCGTTCATTAGAGGGCGCGGCATCGTCACAGGGCGTGGTACCCAGCTGCCCTCCATGCAACGCCTGAAGCCCAGCGCCGCAGTGGAGCTGCCGCGGCAATGTAGGTCGGTAGGCGTGGACGACCATGCGTGCGGTGTGCATGAGCCGAGCTGCACCCACAGTGCATGCACGGCGCGTCGCGCATGCTAGCTCCTCCCCCCCCCCCCCCGCCAGAGGGCAGCCTCGCCTGTGCTGACCCACTCTGCAGAGTGCGTCCAGCCACATCATGATGCCCAGCGAGCTCCCGCCACTCAACAGTGTGCTGCGCAGCAGGCAGCTCCGACTAGAGCAGGGGTTGGCCCAAATCGGCACTTCCACACCTAGGAGCAGTTCGTACATGCCCCAGTGTGTGTGCTTGCATACATGCGTATGTTGGCCCAGCATCTGCTTCCGACGCATTGGCCCATGCTGTAGCCCATGTGATGCTTGCGAGTGAGGGGGCTTGCGTGGTGTGTGCACGCCATGCATGCAGCGCTGCGGGCCACGCACTGTGTACGGCGTGTTGGTCGATGCATCCATGCTGCGGCCGGCCATACATGCAGCCCATGCTGTATCCCGTGCAGCCCACAAGTGGCCCTTGAATTTGGCGAGCGTGTAGGGGAGAGCAGTGTTGGCCCAGATTCAAACCTACCTCCCTGTTCAAAGTGGCCCGCTCCGGAGAGGTTCTCCCATGCCGGAGAAAAGCCTTGTCCCGTTGCAGCTCGCTCCGGCTCGGGCATTGCATCTATAACCTACGCTAGGCCTAGCTGGTCGTGCTTTTGATGACGACAGGCAGGGGGGGGGGGGCGGCGAGGCAACGCGGGACCGAGAATCACAGACACCTTTTCGTCTTCTCCTGCGGCCAATCCCGAGTCACTTCGTTCCTCGGGAATCTTTGTCGCGCGAGGCGTATCAGCCTTCAGATCCCCCGGGAATTCGGAGTCGTCGACGTCCCCCTTCGGACGTCCCAAGGGGAATTGAATCGAACTCATGCCCGACCGCTACCGTAAACTCCATTACCTGTACCGATGGCCCCCCAAAGTACTCTTCAAGTGATTGGAGACAGAGTACCGAACGCAGCGTGTTTTCCCCCCCGAGTATTTCGATTGTACCGATGGCTTTCAAATGAATATTGCCAAAGTACCGACACTACGTGCACGCAGTCAAGGCCATCCCCACCCATCCCCAACTCCCTTGTCATTGAGCGCAACCAATTATGCAGCAAATGTCGTGTACTATTGCCAAACTTGGGTCCACTGCAAATAATTGTACTCATCACCACTGTACCGGACCACAAAACGAATTCATTACATAAATACCGGCTCACAGTACCTAGGTTTAGGGTTTAGGCCTAAGGGTTTGGGGTTTAGGATTTTAAAACTAAGTAATATTCATAATGTTCGCGGGGTCTCCGGAAATTTATTTATAGCTTCGTGCACAACTTTGCGGGGGCGTCCAAAACAATGATTATTAGCGAAGGCTAAGTGCGCGTACGGTGTACTATAATCTTGAAGTGAGGGGAATTTCATCCCACCCGCCGCGACCCACTACACCCACACCACCAATAGCCAGCCATCTGGTGCTCCGGCGCTATTGTGGCGCTACACACACACTGAAAATCCAGCAATATCATTATATGATCAAGTCCACATTCCGGACCTGCACGCGGCTTGCTCAAGGGGAATGAATTGCATGCCTAGATCCCCAAAGGGAGTTGTGCCAATACAAAAAATCCACTTGGCTCGAAAGGACTTGGTATCCCTCCAGAGGCGTTGCACTACGACTGCAGCCAACAAAAAATGGCGCGCCGCGCACCCACTTGCGCTCGCCCCCCACTCGCACAAGTGCAGCGTCCAGCTCCATGCGATGCCCAGTGCGCCCCCGAGAGCCAGCATGCCCTTGCGCGGCGCTCGGCCGTCCGCGGTGCGCTCTGCGCCGCATCTATTGGTGCCCTCGCCCCCCACCAGCCTACCGCTAGTGCATCATCCGGCTCCCTGTGACGCCCGGCGAACCCGGCTCGGCGCCCGCGGGGCTCGCGACAGGCTGGTGCTCTTCGGCCTCATCCTCAGTCTCGCACGCCTCATCGACCGGCAGCAGCGCAGGCGGCATCAGTGGCAGCCACGAATTGCTGCTCCCGTTCGACGTAGGCGAGAGCAGGATGACGCCGCCGCCGTGCGCGCCGCCGCTCCCGCGCGCACCGCCGCCCTTGCGCGCGCCGTGCCCATGCAACTCCCACGGCCGCGTGCCACCATCGCCGGCCACGCCGTCGAGGAACGCGTTGTTGGCCGCGCGAGCCTCCGAGGTGTCATCGCCGCTGTCGCTCGTCGAAGACGTGATCAGCATGGGCTGGCTCGGACACTCGGCGGGGTGGATAGGAGGGGAGGGGACGACGACAGGGACCTCCTCTGGCGGTCCGGGCTCGTCAACGCGCAACGTCTGCGGGGGTGAGGGGTGTGAGGGGTCAGTCGGAGGGGTAAGGTGTGGGGGGGGAGGTGTGGGTGTGTGGCCAGTGTGTGGCTGGTGTGTGTTTAGGTGGTGGGGGCCAGTGCTTCCGTTGAGGACCTTGGAAAAATAATGGCTCAACCCGGGCCTCACGCTCATCTCGCCAATCTCAACCCGACGGAGGCGATTTTTTTTTGCGGAAAAGTGTGAAATGCCGTTTTCACATCTTTTTGGGTCGGAATTTGCGCAATCCCAACCCGACGCGCCAGCCTGAATCGGCCAATCTCAACCGAAAATGCACTTTGTCGGGTTGCGGGTTGGCTAACGGAAACACTGGTGGGGGCCCTCACGCTTGTTGGGATGACCGACGGTAAGTTAGACAAACAAAAAACACCGACCTGCACGCACGCCAAGACGTCCGCAAGTGCCGGCCGCGCGTCGGCCTCTGAGTGCCAGCACCGCTCCGCACCGCGACAAACACACACACACGTCAACAATCGTACCTACGATGTAAGATGCCTTCGGAAAGCCAATGCTACTGGTGGGGTGAAGCTCACCTGCAGACACGCCAAGATCTCCGTAAACGTCGGCCGCGCGTCGGCCTGTGCGTGCCAACACCGCTCCGCGAGCGCGCGGAAGCGTGCGGGCGTCAACAGCGGGAATGCGGGGCGCTTGTGCTCGCGCGTGACGAGGTGGCCGACGAGCGCGCGTGGGATGCCCTGTTGAAAACAAAATGTGGGGTGGTTGGTTTGGGTGAGTGTGCATAGCATGACATGAATGAGAGGGGTGGGTGGGTGCGCGAGAGAGAGGGAGGGAGGGCCGCTTTTGCGCGACGCCCAACGAGCGCCCTGTCGGGGGTGCCTTCTGTGTGAGTGTGTGGAGTTGAGTTTTGACAATTGCAGAGGGACGATGTGCCTGAGGTGTGTGGACGCATGGCGGGCGTGCGCGCGCGCGTGGTTGACCGGGGCACAGCCCTCCGTCACGGCCATGACTCATGCACGTCTAATCAGGCGCCACACAGACGATAGAATCCGCCATGTTGCAAGTGATGAGGTGTGCGTGAGAGGAGGTGAGGAGGGGGAGGGGGGGAGTAAGGGAGAGGGGTGACGCGGTGGCCTAGTAAAATTACACGCACTCTCTACCCATGTTAAGTTCATAAGCTCTTCGCCAGGGGCTCCCGCCCTGGCGCCGCTCGATGGCGGACAACCGGGACAACTGCGCTTGGTACTGGGCGGCTGAAAATCTGGAAATTTACCCTGAGCGGCTGTGACGCACAGCGCTACTGATGAACTGGTCCTGATGGGGCGAGGCTATGTGGCAGATGGGGCAGCGGTACGATGGAGAGATGCACGATGGCGAGAATTGCGGCGAGCATGCACCCCTCTCACAACGATCGGAACTCAAGCAGATTGCGGCTCCTAATGGTTTACTGTGCCTGGATGGAAGAGAGAGACGGATGGCGAGAAATTGAGAAACATGGGAAGCGAGGCACATGCGGCTAGGCTTTGTGAGGAGGTTGCGGCGCAGGGGTTCCCTGCCCCAAGGCGCAGATTATTAGATGGCGACGCGATCGATGCACCAGCCGTGCGGCATGGGGTGAGGCGAGGCCCCACCAGCGGGCGGGCACCATAATGGAGATGGCGGCTAAGAACGGGGAATGCGGCTACCGGGGATGAGGCTACGGGTTATGCATGCCAGGGGACGGCGGACAAGGCTAATGCGTCACGGCGCATGGGTAAAGAACGGGGAATGAGGCTACGGGAGCTGGCGGGCGCGGCGCGCGCACGGCGCGCGCGGCGCATGGGGGTTGCATGGCGGCGCTCTGCGCGTGCATGCATGGAGGAGATTGCTGGCGGGCATGGAGGAGCTTGCTTGAGGGCAAACAGGAGATTGCTCGCGGGCGTGGAGGAGATTGCAGGCGGCAGCATGGAAGCGGATGGCGAGAAATTGAGAAACATGGGAAGCGAGGCACATGCGGCTAGGCTTTGTGAGGAGGTTGTGGCGCAGGGGTCCCTGCCCCAAGGCGCAGATTATAGATGGCACAGCAATCAATACACTAGCCCTGCAGCATGGGGCGAGGCGAGGCCCCACCAGCGGGCGGGCACCATAATGGAGATGGCGGTTAAAACGGGGAATGAGGCTACAGGGAGAGGATACGGGTTACAGATGCCAAAGGGGACGGCGGAACAAGGATCAGCCATAGGTGTCACTGGGAATGGCTAAAGAACGGGAATGAGGCGGGTGGTACGGGTGCTGGCGCGCATGGAGCGCGGCGCGGCGCATGGAGATCGCATGGCGGCGCCCATGCATGGACGAGATTGCTGGCGGGCATACAGGAGATTGCTTGCGGGCATGGAGGAGATTGCTGGCGGGCGTGGAGGAGATTGCTGGCGGGCATGGAGGAGATTGCTGGAGCCAATGGCGGCGGCGGGACTAGTAGTAGAACACAGGCGCACACCAACAATGCGTTGCTGTCACTACCTGGGTGGTATAGGGTGGATCTGGGGGCCCAGTGTCCTGTCTAGGTCCAGTGCGTGCGCGCGTGTGGGGGTTTACCCTCACCCCTACCAGGTAGCCAGCCAGTTTCCCACTGAAACTGATTTTAAGGTGTCGGGCGCTAGCGCCGACACCGGTCTTATACATCATTTCTGGTGTCACACAGACTGTAATATCCATCATCATCATACTTACATGGAAGAGCCACGCCCCAATGAGCTGCTCCCACGAGTTCGGTATACACACACTTGCTTTTTGCTGTCCATACATACATACACACACACACACACATACGCTACAGTTCCCACTGCTCGGGGGACCAAGGGAACGGCCCTTACTGGCCCTTGCTAAAGCACACACCTTGTTTTTTTTTGTGAGTTGAGAGCCCACGGGGGGGGGGGGGGCAGAAAAGAAAATACTGGAACACATGGCTAACAGTAACAGTAACACGGGGTTTCCAGCTAAGCAGGCTACTCTTCTAAACACATGGTACAAAAACATAATGGAACACATGGTACAAAAAAATAATGAACCCCCTACCCCCCCCCCCATCTCACAAAATACGCCATGCATGGAGCCGGGACCAATGCGCATGGCTTCCTTACAGTGAGGGCTGTCCATCGCAATGTCTAACTCGCCGGCAGATGGCCGAAATCACCCCTAAAATCTAGCCATTCCATGGCTTAGTCGGCGGGCACCAAGGAGTATGGACCCTCCAGTTCACACTTTCCAGGCAGACTCAGGGTTGACTATCCTGAGGTGTTTTGCTGTGCTCTCCAAGGAGATCCAGATGGCGTCGGTCCCAACTCAATCCACGAAGGTTGCTAAAATCCCTTGTGGGTAGGGTTGTGGGCAACCGTAGATGGACGGCCCCGTGTATCCGTATATACGTACATACGACCGTATTGGGGCTCGATTAACGGAGGCGCGTTCTCGTCGCCGAGCCCTGGACCCAGCAAAGCGGCGCTGCTGGTGACTAGGATCTCCGTGCCGCTGACGAGCGGGATAAAATACGACTGGCCTGGCTCCCGCTAGACTGTCCCTCGGTGGAAACTACAGGAGCGGCTTGCCCGGCGCTGTCATGGCGCTGTCATGGCGCTGTCATGGGGGGGGATGGTTCCACCTTTGGGACAAAAAATACCAATACCAGTTTCCCTGTTCCTCAGTTCCCGTGTTGCTGTAGCCTAGGCGTCGGCATAAGGTGTTGCTTTGATGTAATACCTTTTAAAAAAAAATAAAAAAAAATGGCTTGGCGAGTAGCCGCGGCGCTGCCGCGACCCGTGCTGGGAGACGGCCCTTATCCTCCTCCCATGCAGGACGCCATGCGGCACCGATCTCGACGAGTTGATCGACGAGCGGAGGAGCTGGCGCCCGTCAATGCATGCTGGACATCGGTCAAGATGGCTGCTCGTGGGGGCGAGCTACCATCAGGGCTTCAGCGGTGGTGACCGCCGCCGAGGCAACAACAGAGTTTATCCGCTTCACCATCGCAGCGTTTGTCACCGCGCTCACCCTCGGGGGCACTCGTCTGCCGGTGATTGGCGTCGGCATTGGTCTTCAGGCAGCCTGCCATGACGACTCTGTTTGCCCAGGCCCCCCTGGAGGGTGGGACCTGGCCATGCATGACGCATGGGGCGCAGGCAGAGCCCCATGCATGGAGTTGGACAACCATGCACCATGCCAGGCGGGGACTTTTCTGCTTCAGCGCCGCCAGTCGGCACAGCCGGCGTGGTTGGCCTCAAAGGCCAGGAGGAGGACGGTCCTTTCCTATACGCTCCTTGCCAGACATGTCCCCCAGGGACTTGTTTGGGTCTAAACTAGCCGGCGGGAGCGGTAGTCTAGACGGCAGGTAACCGGCTGGTGGCTATCGTCCTTCACAGGGCGGTGGCACTAGGACTAGTGTTGTCTTAGCTGGAATGCCATGTAACTGTAACTGTAACTGTACGACCGTATATCCGTATATCCGTATCCGTATATGTAGCACAGCTGCCTCATATTTATGTCAAATTGGGTGAGAGACACGCCGTTGGAACGCTGGATTTACAAGGGGCACTGTTGCTCTCGGTGTGATCATCATGCGTGCTCAGGTTTTTCAGTAAATGCCAAAACTGTATTGTGGCTGCACGGGCGGCCGCGGTGCGTGCGGTGCGGGAGCCAAGTCCTCTCCCTCCTCCCTCCTCCTCCCCCCTCCTCTCCCTCCTCCCCCCTCCATTTAGTCTACGACCTGATCTAGTTCATTACCCAAGGTCTCCCGTCCCTTGTTAAAACGCTGAGCAAGTAAGAGCCGAGACCCTACCCCACCCAGACCCAGACCCAGACACACACCCAAACCCTAGACCAACACCCACACCCACACCCAAGACCCAAGACCCAGGCCCCAGACCCCGCCCCCGCCTCCCGCCCCCACCTCAGACTGCAGACCCCAGACCCCAGACCTCAGGCCCCAGAACCAAGACCCCAGACCTTGACCCAGACAGACCCCTAAGTTGTTGCGCCACCCGCCCCATGAGCCCCATGCATGCTCCCCATGCACATCACCACTACCCCCCAAAGCTGCATGCAATCGACAGCGCTGGTCATGAAATTAACAATGCAAGAAGAATCGCCCGATTCCGTGCTGTATTCGGGGAGTAGTCTTGCCGTTTGTTGCGTGAGTCTGAGGTGTGTCCCCATTGGCTGGTCTGCTGAAGGACCTGCGGCCCACGTTCCCCCATCCTATCTCTCTTGCTAACTGCTACTGAGGCTGTTAGCGACCCGTTGCGACCCGTTGCGGCCCGGATCGCGTCGGCGTCAGCCGCAATCCACACACACAAAAACCCGTATATTGCAGTGCGTATACCGCCCGCTTTTGACATCCGTATATACGGCCGTATATACGTATATACGGTATATACCTACTTGTGGGCACTTAGTGCACCGAAGGGAGCACGCGGGGGAGTTGGGGCGTTGAGGGGGTGTTACCCCCCACCTTATAACCCAGGGTCACTTCTTGCAGTGGATTTGTGCTCCTCTCATCAAGGCGCTTCCAATGGTGGTTTTCCCGTCCAAAACGGCCCACTAGAAAGAAAGTGCTGACCCCCCCCAAGAAAGCTCTGGACCCCCCCCCTACCCCCCCCCCCAACCCCAACTTTGAGCCCTCATATCTCGGCCCCCAGGTGTCCAAATTCAAAAAATCCGATGGTTTTGGAACATTCACAGCAAGGAGACAAGATTCCAGCTTGTGTTCCATTTCTTGTGTTTTCTCCCCCCCCCCCCTTGTGAGAGCCGCTGAGTTAAGAACCTCCGAATCTCTAGTCTGTTCGCTAGCTGGTGACCAACGGCGTGCCAATACTCTAGTTCACACTCACACACACACGCACACACAGACAAAACGCACAAACCTGGAACGGCCGCCCCCCGGTGAACAGCTCCCACAGAGTAATTCCAAACGCGTACACGTCTGCCGCCTTCGACACGCGTCCGTCGAGGAGAATCTCGGGCGCCATGTGCGACATTGTCCCCTGTGATATTGGAGGGGTGTGTGTGTGGAGGGCTCGATTAACGGAGGCGCGTTCTCGTCGCCGAGCCCTGGACCCAGCAATGCGGCGCTACTGGTGACGAGGATCTCCGTGCCGCTGACGAGCGGGGTAAAATACGACTGGCCTGGCTCCTGCTAGACTGCCCCTCGGTGGAACACTTCAGGAGCGGCTTGCCCGGCGCTGCCATGGCTTGGCGAGTAGCCGCGGCGCTGCCGCGGCCCGTGCTGGGAGACGGCCCTTATCCTCCCCCCATGCAGGACGCCATGCGGCACCGATCTCGACGAGTTGATCGACGAGCGGAGGAGCTGGCGCCCGTCAATGCATGCTGGACATTGGTCAAGATGGCTGCCCGTGGAGGCGGGCTACCATCACGGCTTCAGCGGTGGTGACCGCCGAGGCAACACAGAGTAAATCCGCTTCACCAATCGCAGCGTTCGTCACCGCGCTCACCCTCGGGGGCGCTCGTCTGCCGGTGACTGGCGTTGGAAGGTCTTCAGGCAGCCTCCATGACAACTCTGTCGTCCATGCACCCCTGGAGGGTGGGACCTGGCCATGCATGAGGCATGGGGCGCCGGCTGAGCCCCATGCAAACGAGAGCTGGACAGCCATGCACTGCCAGGCGGGGACCGTTCCAGTCAGCGCCAGTCGGCTCTGCCGGCTTGACTGGCCACAAGGCCACTACTGTGACCCTGAGGAAGGTCCTCTCCTATATGCTCCTTGCCAGACATGTCTCTCAGAGACCGCTGTTTGGGGTAGTCTAGCCGGCGGGAGCGGTAGTCTATTGGCCGGGAGCCGGCGGTGCTCTAGTACACTCAAGTGGGCTGGAGTATCGGCGGGTGATCTCTAGTAGAAGAGTAGCCTGCTTAGCTGGAAACCCCGTGTTACTTGTTACTTGTTACTTGTGTGTGTGTGTGTGTGTGTGTGCGTCAGGGGTGAACCCGCCGATCGGATTCCGATGAACAGGGCGCCCGAAGGGCGCAAAACCGATGAGTGTTTTGGGGTGGGATCGGGAAAACCGATGAGTGTGAGGGCCCGGAGGGCCTGTCATCGGCGAAGCCGATGACCACTTCAAACCGATCGGACTCATCGGCTTGGGGTATTTGAGCTACCCGATCGGCTCATGGCCTCTCCTGTTCCGCCCGACGGGCCACCGCCCGTGCGTGCGCCCGACGACAACCCCGCGTCCCCCATGCTGGTCGACGACGACGTCGAGCTCGTGCCCCCGCCGGCCGAGGAGCCCAAGAAGCGCACGCGTTTGACCTCATGAAGGCCAGCAACCTGAAGGCTGCGTCATGTGAGTGTCACATGGGCATGGGGTGTGTGCGCATGGTGCATGGGGGGATTCAAAATCGAAATGCCCCTCCCCCCCTCCACGCCCTCCCTCCTCCTGCAGCCTGCCTCACCCAGCCTCTAGCCCCCACCCAGACTACCTCAAACCAGCCTCCACCCAGCCCGCCTCAAGCCTGGGTCCAGCCCTGCCCTGCCCTGCCCTACTGCGCCTCTTTCCAAAGCCCCCCCTGCCCCGCCTCTTTCTAAAGCCCGCCCCATCCCCCTCACTACCACTGCAGAGGCGAAGCAGCTCAAGAAGGCCAAGCACGCCGCCGCTGCCCCGGCCGCGCCCGCCCAGGCCCCCGAGCACCCGCCTCACGAGGACGTCCCTCCGGCAACCCCCACGGCCACCCCCGCGGCTGATGGCCCCACGATCGACGCCACCCCCATCGCCACCAGCGTCAAGAAGAAGCCGCCATCTTCCGAGGCGCAGAAGTCGTGGATCAAGACGTTCCCCTTCATCTTCATCGCCACCGCCGTCAACCTCGCCACCAACGGCGCCGTGCTCGTCGGCTGCTCCGTCTGCCGCGAGATCTACGGCGCCAACAGCAACAAGTCGTACGCTGCTGGCAATGCCAGCGTGTACTCCCTCGACGACCTCACCAAGCACTCCAAGTGTGACGAGCACAAGGATGCTGTGGACGCCAAGGTGAAGAAGGACGGTGGCTCCGGCGGCATTGTGGCAGCCGCGCATGCTGGCGCGCGTGCGCACGTCGAGGTCCTGAAAGGCCTGCTACCAACTCTGCTCATGGGTGCCCTGTGGATCTGCACAGAGTTGCTTCCAGGCCTGAAGTTTGCCAGCCTACTGGTGGTGCTCACCATGGCTGGCAACACCAGTATTAACGCGAAGTACAACAATCGGTCGTACTTTACGGCGTGCGTACTCACCCTCTCCTCAGTCCTCCTGAGCCGGCAGCTCGTACAAATTCGAGCTGCCCCCTGTTTTACGCTCATGGTTGATGGCAGTACCGACTGCAGTACCGAGGATCACCTTCTAATCTATGTTGTGTACTGTGCCGAGCTCCTTGAGCCGACAGTAGAGTACCTATGTACTGTGAAGCTGTCTCAAGCCGGTGCAGACTCTATCCACAATGTTCTTATTAAGGTGATGGAGGTGCTGGAACTCGACAGCAGCCGCATGGTCGGCTTCTGCACCGACGGCGCAAACGTGTTCACTGGCTGGCGCAATGGCGTTATGACAAAGCTTAGGCGGATGAACCCCTACCTACTTACTGTCCATTGCGTCGCGCACGGGTGTGCACTTGTTATGGTGGATGTTACCACCAGAACTAAGACCACCCTTACCACAGCATGCAAAGCACTTGACACTATTACTTCCAACGTGCACCACCTGTTCTGCAAGAGCGCCAAGAGGACCAGCGAGTGGGAGTTATTTGCCAAAAAGAACTACCCCAATCTGACCCGCTTGAAGTTTCCGAATTTTACTACAACGCGTTGGTGGTCTCGCAAGGAAGCCACGCTGGTTCTGCGCCTCAACCTCCACGCTTTGATTGAATACCTGACCCTTAGGAAGGACTGCCCCGATGAGGTGTCGACGCGCTCAAAGACGTGGGAAAAGGCTAGGCTCGTTCTGTCGAAGCTCTTGAGTTATAAGCAGGCAGTCTTTTTGTTTCTACAGATCGATTTGCTGAGCCCTGTCGATAAGCTTTCCAAGGCGTTGCAGAGCAACAGCATTAAGCCCCTCGACCTGAAAAAACGTTTGACCGCCACCATTGCCCAGCTTAACGTTTTTAAGAACCTAACATTTTTTTCTGCTGAGACCTGCCCAACTGCCAAGGGTCTAGTTGATAACGTCGATGATGACGGGGTGTGGACCCCGCCCACCACCTCAGGCGCCCCACCACCTGCCAAGGTCAAGTTTTTCAAGGGCAATTTCAAGATGACCACCGCATACAAGTTTGCAGCAGATTTTGCTGACGCGGCCATTGAGAGCCTGAAGGAGAGGTTTTTCGACGACGACCCCTCCCTTGATATTCTGGCCTGCTTCACCATCTTTGACCCAGTTCAGTACATTGGTATGGGGCACGCAGAGCTAGATGACTTTGGCAACGATTCCTTTCAGCAGCTTAAGGACCACTTCTGGTCCGGGAATGGGCTGCCCAACTCTCCCTTCCCTGCGCGCGGCGAGTCATTCATGGCCACGCTCGACACTGAGTTCAAGCATGTCAAGACCGTCATCAAGGACAGGCTGGCGCTCACCCCCTCGGCAACTATGCTCAACCTGTGGCGCTTCATTGCGCGCAGCTCCGACTCTCTCATGGTGCCCAACATCATCCTACTCATGAACGTGTACTACGTGATGGCTCTGCACACCGCCGAGGTCGAGCGTGGCTTCAGCATCCACCGCATCCTCAAGAACTGCCTCCGCAGCCGCCTCATGATCCTCATGGTGGACTCCCTGCTCCGCATCTGGCACCTTGCCCAGTCGTTCACCGGCCCGAGGGAGTCAGAGAACAACAGCCTGATCAACGAGGCTGCAGAGAAGCTGTCCGGTGCCTCCCTGCAGTCTCAGGGAGTCAACCCCCCCAGCCTCTTGAAGAGGCTGGTCGAGGAGGTGAGCCGCGTGCAGGTTTCGTTCCTTGATCGCGATCTGGACGAGGCTGCAAGGCTGCTGGAGAAGGAGGGGCTGGAGGACGTCGACCCGGCGGTCGCGTTTGATGTTGAGGGGAACATTGTTGAGGAGGAGGACGCTGGTGAGCCTGATGAGCTCGAGTCCGACGAAGACGACTTCCCCCTCATTGACCTAAAGAAGCGCTAAAGCCTTTGCGCTGTCTACTGTTTTCCTTGTTGTCGCCTCCTGGCCCCACAGGGCACCCTCAGGGCCTGATTTATTTATTTATTTAGATTCGGAATAACTCTAAATTTGATTGATCATGGTGGTGATTTTCGCGTTGACGCACATGCAGCTAGTGGGGATGTGAGTGAGAGAGTGGAAGGGACTATCGTGTCTGACGTAGGTAATCTCTAAGAGCGAACGGCATGAACTGTAAAGCCACGAAGCTGTCTCTGACTCTGAGGAAGTTGTGTGAGAGACCGTATCACGGCAACAGAAGACTACGGACAGCGGGGGTCCGGGGGCGCAGCCCCCGGGAAAAAGATGGCAAGCCGATGAGTCCATGAGGCCCTCTCCTGGAAAGCCGATGAGTCAGGGAGGCCCTCTCCTGGAAAACCGATGAGTGGCATGCCCCCGAATACACCCCTGGTGTGCGTGTGTGTGTGTGTGTGTGCGTGTGAGTGTGCCGCGCTGGACACGCATCCGTCGAGGAGAATCTCGGGCACCATGTGCGTCATTGTCCACTGTGGTATTGGAGGTGTGTGTAATAGCCCTCCTTTTTGCTCTAGGACTGCGCGTTGCTATGCAACCAGCTGGTGGCTACCGCCTCTTACAAGTAATTGTTGGGGCCAGAACTAGACTCGGGTCTAGGCGATGGCACTAGAAAGGGGGGGGTCAGTATGCCGGATGCCTCGCCCTGTCTGCCAGGCACCCTGAAACGAGTTCCAAAACGAACATTTAATAGCACGATGGGCGACGACAATGTCCCATTAGAACTCGTTCCAGGGAAACCGTAACAGATATGGAGAGGTTACGAAACCGACAACGGTCCAAACTCGACCGATGGGCTCGAAACCAGGGGCGCTGGATAGCCGACTTCGATCTGTGTCAATAGGTGTTTGTATTCCCTCGGGGGTCAAAGGGAGGAGCGAGTTATGGGCTGGGGCATGTGGGGGGCGGGCTTACCGCTTAGAATGAGCCACTCCGAGGTCAAGATGCGCGCCTGGTGAAAGGGAACCCCGACTCTCTGAGCATGGGCCCTTACTACGTGATGCAGGGCAGCTGTGGGCGGAGCGGCACGTCCGTGGGTGCAGCGAGTGCCGCGCTGTTCCTGCGCGCGTGCGTGCGCTAGCACTGCATGGCGCATGGCGTGCCCATGCGGCCCAGTCCCAAAGTGCCTGATGGCCGCTCTGGGGATCTGAATAGATACAATCTGACATACGAGTCATGATGGGAGGGTGTGCGCAAAGGGGGAGGCCCAAGACACTGCTTTGTGAATGGAACCGGGTGTGGGCAGGGAGTGACAGATGGCGCCAGGTCGACGCCCTGGCGCGGAAAACCCGTGTCGGCAGCAGCGCAACGCCATACAACACTTACATGGCGTCTCTACAGCCGGAGGAGTCCGTGGGCAGCGTGGTCGCGACGGCGGGAGTCGCGTTGTCGGGCACGTCCCTGCCCCGCGCCATGAGCCTCTCCCGCTGCCTCACCGACGCATAGGGACTCGAGTGTAAGATTTTAAACGCGATGCGCGCGTGGGGACCGGGGCGGGGGGCCCAGGGAAAGAGGGTAAGTTGGGGAGCACTGTTTTGGGGCTCCCGTCACGCTGTCGGTGGACCCCCCCCCCTCCCTTTCAAGGACCCCTCCCTTCAGGTCTCCGAGGCACCCTCAAACACTACTTTTAAAACCGAAACAACCAAAGAACCCACCCAGCTGGAATATCTGGTAGGCTGGCGCGCTGCGTGGCCTTGCAGGCTCACCTAGTAGAGCTCCATCAGACGTGTATTCAAGGCCTTAACTCACGCCCCGGGGGTCCTCCATGCACGTACGTGTAAAACCTGTAAAACCCACCTGGAACATGTTTGACAGGTGCGTCTGCATGTAGTCCATCTTGACTGAGAGCCCAAAATCAGCGACCTTGGCGATGAAGCCGCGCTTGTCGCCAGAGCACTTGAGCATCACGTTGCGCGCCTGCGTGCGTGCGTGCGTACGTGTGTGTGTGTGTGTGTGTGCATGTGTGTGTGGTCATTTTTTAGTTCGTCGGATGCCCATGTTGGCCCGAGCAGCTGTGTGATGGTGGTGGGCGGTTGAGGGTGGGGGGGGGTAGGGCTACAACAACACAAACAAACGCATCCAATCCACTACGCAATACGCTCTGCACACCAACACACACACCTTGAGGTCCGAGTGCAACACGTTCATCGCGTGCAGGTGGCACATGGCCTTTGCGACGTCCAAAGCCGTGTCGAGCGTTGCCCGGTATTTGAGGCCATGCGGCCCGAAGAACTCTCCCAGGTCGAGGCTGTCGCGCAGGCAGCCGCGGTCGCAGTATTCGAGGACCAAGCGGACCTGTCATATTCGCAAGCAGTCGGTGGCGTTGGCGTGTGTGTGAGAGAGTGAGCTTGAGGCACCCGAGAGGTACGTTTGATAGTGAGTAGTGGAGGAGCGTCCTTCTTTGGACGCAGTGGAGGATTCCTGGTATGCACCCACCTCGAAACACATGTGCATCCCCGCACCCGTGCACGCGCCGCTGCCCGTCGCCCTTCTCTGCGCTAGTCCAGGCTCTCCTCGAGATCGAGAGGTATGTTTGAACATTGCCCCGTGCTCCTCATTAAGAAAAAAAAAACATCGGCCCGCCCGCACCCACCTCGGAAGCTGTGCACCCATTGCGCCATGTCTTCCCCCCCCTGTCCCCCGCGCGCCGGAGAACGCTCCGTCCGCACCACCCACCTCGAAGCTGTGCACCCCCGCCGCACTCGCCCGCATGTCGTTGCTCGTCATCGTGCCGCCCGTGGTCACATGCGGCGGCTCCATCATGGACGTCGCCATGGTCGACGTCCCGAGCAGCACGATCCCGGGCGTGTGCTGCGAGCGGCGGCAGTGAGTGTGCGTGTGTGTTCAAACGAGTGGAAATTAATGCGTGCGTTTTTGAACAACGATTGGTGTGTATGCGTGTGTGTGTGTGTGTATCCATGTCAATTTAACAGTCTGTCGGATGCCTTTTGTTGGGCTATTGGACTTGCTTGTGCGCCCTAGAAACGAGGCAAACAACTGCCAAATTATGCCCCCCCCCCCCAACTGCCATCTGTATCAGGGCACAGGCATGGTTGGTCACCCGCTAGCGAATAAACTGAAGATTCCAGAGGAACGAAGTGACTCGGGATTGGCTGCAAAAGAAGACGTAAAGGTGTCCACACTGTTTCCTGCTTCATCTCGACTCCCGTCCGCCTAGTGCCGGCAAAAGAACAACCAGCTAGGTCTAGCGTAGGTAATAGACCCATCGCCCGAGCATTTAGGACCTATTTTGGAGGCGTCGCACAATAGCTCTCCTTTTTGCTCTGGGACTACACGTTGGCAGGCAGCCGGCTGGTGGCTACCGCCCCTCACAAGTAATTGTTAGGGCCAGAACTGGACTTGGGTCTAGGCGGTGGTACTAGGACTAGAGGTAGTCTTTGCTGGAAAGCCGATGTAACTGTAACTGCCCGAGGCGGAGCGTGCTGCCCCATGAAGGGAATTTTCTCCGGTATAGACCACGCCGCGTCAGCCACGCCAGCAGCATGCCGCGCCGTCCCTTCGCCTCTCTCCGCTAGCTTGCAGCATAGCGAGGCTAGCATGCACGTCACTAGTGCGATGCGCGTGTCGCCGGAAGCGGGGCGTGCGTCTCGCCGGGCGCGGGAGCAACCGTTTCGGAGCGCAACAAGGTTGCGTTAGCTAGCCCAAACAAAGTCTTCAGTTCCCCGGGCCCCGCGTTTACGCGGCCTTCAGTATCTCAAGGATCTTGACTCATGACATGATTGCCGGTGTGTGTGTGCGTGCTTTAGCACTGGCAAGAGCCATTAACCCGGTTGCCTGTGCAACGGGAACTTTCAACGTATGTCTCTCATTACCTCTCTCTCTCTCTCTCTCTCAGTGCGCATGCACCCTCACCCGCCGCACCTTGTCCAAGCTGACCGTCGTGTCGCGCACCGGCTTGATCGAGTACGTGTAAGTCGACACAATGTTGGGGTGCATAAGCGACGACGAGATCGCGGCCTCCATCACGGCCATCTTCTCGCGCTTCTCGGCGCCCGTCATGTTGGCCGGTAGCATCATTGTCTTGACGGCAACCTCGGTACCGCGCCACAGGCCCTGGGGTAGGAGAAGGTCGAGTGCGGTGTGTGTTGAGGTCGCATCAGGGCAGATTTGATGCGAGGCGAGGTGGAGTGCGGGCGTGCGATGAGTGTCAACGATCGTGGTTTCGGGCATGTGCTTCGATCAAGGCAGGCATGAGGAGAGCTGCGTCGACAACATCTTGACCTTGACAAGATCCACGGTCCGACGGGTGATCCACAACTCATCACCATGTGTTTACGCTCCCAAACCATCCTTCTAGACATTGAGCACATGAGATGTCAGACTCCGGGCATATCAGTATCTTGGTAGTATCTTCTCCACTTCAAGCCGTGTTTTTACCAGCTCCGGTGCCCAATCCGACACCTCGGCCGTGCTTAGGTGTCGAGAGGGCCACGTGCCACCACCCCCATCACCTTGTAGACCTTTTCGAAGCTGCCCTCCCCGAGCACCATACCTGCCACGAAGCTGTGCCCTCTCCAATCAGACCTGCCACGTCCCCCCCACACACACACACACCTTGTACACCTTGCCGAAGCTGCCCTCCCCGAGCACCTCCAGCGTCTCGATCTGCTCCGTCTCCGCGAGGCTCTGCACGTTCTCCGACATGAGCTGTTGTCGCATGGACTCGATGCGGTCGACCGTCGAGACACTGTCGCCCAGCTGCATGTCCTTGGGAGTCGCGGCCGAGAAGCACTGGATGAGGTTGTACTGGCGCACGAGCATCACGTCCATGCGCGCCTTCTCCGCCTCGAGCCGCGACGTCGTCTCGGCAAGCTCCTTGTTGATGGCGAGCATCTCGGACAGCAGCCAACCCTGCTGCTTCAGCGACACCATTACGACAAACACCATGAGTGAGATGAAGAACGAAATCACGATGACAGCCGCGATCACCGGCCACTTCCAGCTGGATTCCCAACCGTCGTAGGGGTAAACGGTCAGCGTCCACTGGTTGTTGGTCACGTTGAACTTGACGACCTCGCCATACGGCAGTGACGCGTTTGCACGCGACTCGGCAATCACAAATGGCGGGTTAGCACCGTTTGGGCGCGTGAGCGTGTAGTCGTAGCCCTTGTCTGAGAGGCTGTTGAGCCGGCTGTCGGCCCCGTGCGTCATCCCTTCAAACGAGATGATTGCGGTCACAAAGCCCCAGAACTTTGTGCGTGTCGTGGCGTTGTAGACCAGGTCCATCGTGATCGCCCGCGTGTTTGTCGAAGCCAGCGTCGCCGGGAACGGCAGGTCGAACGTGTCGCCCGGCGGCCACTTGTAGTCTGCGTACACAGGGTCATCGCGCAGCGGCACGTTGCCAAATGTCTCGTTGGCGTCGACGTCCCGGATGAAGACCGGCTTGCGCGCAATGCCGGCAAGGGTGTTGACCCCGACAAGGTAGAGGGGGCCCGACAGAACGAGCTCCGCGAGCTGGATGGTCGCGATCGCGCCGGGGCGCAACACGGTCGTGTTGAAGAGGTTGAGGCCGACGCCCTGGGCGAGCGGATACTCATCAACGAGGATGCCAAACGGCGACAGCTGCAGGTTCTGGATCGTGCCGGGGGGCAGTTGCTCCAGCAGGCCCTTGGCGATCGTGCGGAATTGCGGCATCAGCTCCGTATAGTTTGGCGTCTGCTGGATGAACGCATCGAGGCTGATCAGCGGGGCAAACGTCTGCACGGCGGAGGGGCGGACGTGCGGGTTGGTGCATGTGCGTGTGCATGTGCGGCTCCCATGCTTTCACCCGCCTGTGCGCAGCCGCGCGGTCAACTACTACCGCATAACTCGCTGCTGGCGGTGGCACGCACGCACCCACTCCACGCACGCACCTGCTCCACCGTCAGCTTGAAACTCGCGCCAGTGTCGATGGCCACCGCAGTGGCGGTGTCCCTGCGGTTTTCCGCGTCATTCCGCGTGCCGATCAGCGTGCCCATGATGCCGAGCGCGACGAGTATCACAAACGTGAGGATGGGCGGCAGCAACGTCCACCATGGGTGCTGCCGCACCACTTGTTCCACCACCTGTGCGGACACAGGCAGCCCACGACACCGAACACGGGTGAGCATGCAGCAGCAACAGGCGGGTAGATGGCTCTGGTGCTGCGCAAGCGCACGCATGCACCGCTCGCACGCATGCACACAGGGGCGTACACACACACACGCACACACGCATGCACCGTGAGCTACTGTGTGCACTCACTGCAAAAGTGTTGTTGGTCTTGGCACAGCAGCCGCCCTGCGGTCCAACCTCCATGCCCTTGTCCATGCTGCTGTCGGGCGTCGTCGCGTCTTGCAAGGCGTGCGAGTTGAAGCGTGCGGGCGGCGCGATGCCCGGAAAGAATGTATTCTTGGAGATGAGGGTGGCATTGGTCTGGCTCTTGCCGAGGCTGAGGTCGCCCGCTGCGTGCATGGAGTTGGAATGTTGTTGTTGCTCGCACCACCCTCGCATCCCACATGCCTTGCCCTTACACGTGGGGCGTCCCTACCTCGCATCCTTCATGCCTGCTTGGCGCGCAAAGGCCGGTCCGGGGGAGTAGACTCTCATGAGAGTTCATGAGAGTGCGAGTGCGAGCTCTGACTCCGCTTCGCTCGACACCCGCCAGTGAATCCCCTCTTATAGGTCCTTACGCGCCCTGCCCAGCCCTGCGCAGTTCCGTCCTGCCAAGCACGAACAACTCACATGGCGCCGAGTCGAGGACATTCACATTCGCGCCGATAGTCCCACCGGGGTCGAGCGCACTCCGTTCAATCGACGTTTCCAAGCGTGAGCGAGGCATCTGCGCGTGTGTGACTACGTGGACGCAGAGGCCCCTGGTGGACGTCGCGGTGATTTGGTGCCCCTGCTCACACCTGGCTCACACCTCACACCTCACAGAACGACGGGCCCCCGGCAGTAGGTGGAGGCTGGTGTGAGCCTGGGAAGCAAGGCTGCCCATCCCATGGCAGTTGCTGGAGTTTGGCCGGCAGCCGCAGATCTCGGGCTGCGTGTGGAGGGGGCTAGCCCCCGGTAGAGGGGAGGCCCATCCCCTGAGGCGTGTGTTTGCTTGCCTTGGTCACAGGCAGCAGGATGGTCCTTCAGGGGCCAGCACAGCCATGAGCAAGTATAATGTCGGGCAACATGACCTCGGGCAGTGCGCGGCGGGGGTCCGGGGGCGCAGCCCCCGGTGGAGGGTAAGCCCATCCCCCAGATGCGTGCGTGTGCTTGCCCAGGCCACATGCAGTAGGTGGAGGTTGGTGTGGGCCCAGGCAGCAAGGCTGCCCATCAGCGGGCGTGCGTGTTGCCGCCGCAAGATCTCGGGGGGCGCGAGGCGCAGCCCCCGGTAGAGCGTCAACCCATCCCCCTGATGCACACGTGTGCTTGCCTCGGGGTCACAGGCAGTAGGTGGAGATTGGTGCGTGCCCAAGCAGCAAGGCTGCCCATCAGCGGGCGTGCGTGTTCCGGCCGCAGATCTCGGGCTGCCCGTGGCGGGGGTCCGGGGGCGCAGCCCCCGGTAGAGCGTCAGCCCATCCCCCTGATGCGTGCGTGTGCTTGCCTTGGTCACAGGCAGTAAGTGGAGGTTGGGGCGGGCCCGGGCGGCAAGGCTGCCCATGCATGATATCAGACAGAGCTCAGCCAACCGAGTTGCTTGATGGTTTGACAATCCCATCAGATAGATCTCGTCAAGAGCTTGAAAATTGCCTATATTTGATGGTCTACGGTCAACGCCAAGGCAGCGGGCAAGGCGGCCAACGGGATGATGGTCAGCGCGCCGGCTCCCAGAAAATAAGTAAAAAAACTGAAAACGAAATCACTGCGCCGGCCCAGCGCCGGCCCCTCCACACTCTCCACCCCTCAACACACACTCACACACACCCGTTAAGCATGCCAGGGTCTACGTAAATTTTGGCCACGCGCTGGCCCCTCCACACCTCCACACCCACCATACCTTGACAAGTGTGAGCACACACATTCCACGCCCGTCGAAAACACGCCTGACGGCTCGCCAGGATCTCTGTAAACGTCGGCCGCGCATCCGCCTTTTTAGTTTTCAGGGGCCGCCACGGCTCCGGCCGTGCTTTCAGGAATCTCCGTTCCACCACCAGGGTCTCTTGTTTCCTCTTTGTTCCTGTGTTGCTGTCGCTTAGGTGTCGGCATCGGCTGCGTTGCTTGAGTGTAACATTGGCATCTTACAAAAAAAAGCCTCTACGTGCCAGTTTCGCTCTGCGATCGCACGGAAGCTTGCCGGCGTTGCGGGCGGGAACGGGGCGCTTGTGCTCGCGCGTGGTGAGGTGGCCGACGAGCGCGCGCGGGGTGCTCTTTTGTTTGGATTGTTTTGGTGAGAGTGCGAAGAATTTCAGCAGTGGTTAGGGGGGAAGAGAGCAAGGTGGGGGGAGGGAGGGAGGGAGGGAGGGGCGCTTGTGCCTACGTGTGACGAGGTGGCCAAGGAGCGCGCGCGGGATGCCCTGTGGTGTGATTGTGGTGGCAGTGAGTGAGACCTCAGTGCTCAGTGAGTATCGTCCATATTGCTTGCCTTCGTGGGCTGGGGGGGGGTCGAAACAACGATAGTTTCATCCAATTGCGGCGGTCGTTTTCAGTCATTTTGACGCCCACAATCGCGATTTTCGACGATTTCCATTCGTTTATCATCTTGCCGGGGGGGGGGCGTCTAAAACGATGCCAATTAGCAAAGGCACACCGCACGGTAGTACGTGGTACTACGGTAGTACCATAGTCACGCTGAGCCTTTGCGGGGGTCTGCTATAGGCCTGAATTAATTGTTTAATGTGCCTCTTCGGGAAGGTTCGCGATTTCATTTTGCCTTCGCGGCGGTCCTCATTGGGTTCGAATGCCGATGTGGATTTGTTTGCTCTTTGCGGGGCATTTTCGGGAATAATGTGCAGGCTCTTGCGTTGCGTCCCGATCGTTGGAGTTCGTGCCAGCCCCCATGCATCGAAACGAGGGAGAGTAACAAAAGAGAGGCAGTTACTAAGTGCCAACAGAGCAGCGGTTGTGGTCACACATGCGCACGCCACCACAGTCGGGCACCATGTGGCGGCGCCCCCGGAATCAGATCTGCTTATTATCTTAGAGAGAGGGAAAGCAGTTATGAACACAAGCGCCACCCCGGGAAGCTGAGATGCTTCATATATAACAGTAGAAGCTTAGCTTCAGCTTCCTGGATTTAAATCATGACACTCCCTCTCTCTGCTTTGCATCGATCGGTGATTTCACGTTTGCGTTGCCTTTGCGGGGCGTTTTCGGATTGAATTAGGCAAAGCAAAGGCTAAGCGCGCCTGGCACAATACGGCCGTATTCGTTTTTTCTCCGTATTCCGTATCTAGAATACGAAATACGGAATACGATACGGAGTACGCAAAAAATACGAACCCAATCCCCCCCACACACCCCAACTTTCGGTGGAATCCTCCGTTTCGAATAATTCCGAATGGAATCGGCATCAGCTCGACGAGAGGAGTTTGGAATTGCTCTCAAATGTAGCATCCGTCTCGGTTTACGTGTAGATCCGAGGGTAAAGTTGGGTGGGGGTTGAGCGTAGGCATTCCTGATTGTGAATTCGTTGGGGTTAAGGGTCTGGATGCTGCAAATGGGTGTGTTTTGTAAGGTTTCGTAGCACTCGTGTTTTCTGACCCCCCCCCCTTTGTGTACCCCGGGCTCCTACGATGCAAGTGCCCACCATAGGATTTGAGCAACCTTCATGGAGTGAGATGGAACCGATGTCATCTGAATCTCCTTGGAAAGCACAGCAAAACACCTCAGGAGAGTCAACCCTGAATCTGCCTGGAAAGTGTGATTTGGAGGTCCCACACTCCTTGGTGGCGGCCATCGAAGCCATGGTATGGCTGCATTTTAGGGGTTATTTCGGCTATCTTCTGACTACCTAGACATTGCGATGGACAGCCCTCACTGTAAGGAAGCCATGCGCATCGGTCCCGGCTCCATGCATGGCGTATTTTGTGAGATGGGGTGGGTGGGTAGTTTTTCTTTCCATGTGTTCCAGCATTTTTGTTTCTGCCCCCCATCCCCCCCCGTGTTTCGTAGTCCCACAAACCCTGAACGGAATTAGATGACGGCGCTTAAGGAATAGGATGAGGTGGCTGTTCAACTCCGCCCGCTTGCACGGCGACCTAGACCTTGACCTTCGGCCTCTTCTCATGTTTGTACCGTACTGCTCAATGTACTTCACGTCACAGTTCACGGCAGGCTGCCGTGAACTGTGCCGTGAAGAGGGGTCCGGCGCCAGGGGGCGCCGTGAACTCCCCCGAGCAGGAAGAGAAAAGTGTGGGACTCACCGCACCGCGTCGCCGCTCATCCCCCGTGCCCATACTTGACGCCTTGCAGCGGCGATCAACCTCGCGAGGGGGACGCTTCCGAGGAAGAGGAAGCATGCCAGAACAGAATGCCCGTGCAGTGCCCACGCAGTGCCAATGTGCGTTTTTTGTCGTGAACTGGGACGTGAAGTGTGGTCTGGGGTCGAAGCTGCCGTGATCACTGGGAAGGGGAGCTGAAAACAGCGGCTTTTGGGCTGCCGTGAACTACTCAAACCGTCAAGTACATTGAGAAGTACGGTAGGGTGGGGCTACTAGTACAAGACTAGTGGTGGTGGTGGTGTGCGCGCGTGTTGACACCACAGATGATGATGCGCATGCTACGCACATGTGTGGCGCCCCAACTGCAGCAGCGTATTTTCCACCCGTATTCCCCCACCGTATTCCCCCATTTGAAACCCGTATTCCGCATCGCATCATACTCCGTATTTGTATTATGTATCGCGCCACCTTACCACATATTCCGCATTGTGCCACGCCGTGGTGCCCTCTCCACCAGGGCTGCATGCATGCACCTTACGGTACGTACGTATTTCGGGTTTGGGGCGTACGTACGTACATAGTTTTTGGAAATACGTACGTACGCTGTGGCTGTAAGCGAGCGAAAATCGGGACGCCTTTTACTAGCCAAACAAAAATTGCCAGAACTCCCTCAGTTCTGCATCGATTGCAACCTTTCAACATGCATTGGAAAGGTGGCAGAATGGGCTATCCAGATCATAGCTAATGTGCAGCAGTGCGCTCCAGTAAGGAGGGGACCTGGAGGGCAGGGAGTTGCTGCCGTTTTTTTGTGGTGCGGCGGTGCGAGCGCGTACGTGCGTGGTGTGCTGCTGCCCCCCCCGGCACCCCCCTTTCTGCAGTGCACGTCTGCACACTGAGGTCATGCAGATAGACCATGTTACAAGCTTTCCAATGCAAGTCGAATGGTTCAAATCCAGGCAGAGGGCAGGGAGTTATGTCCGTTGTTGTCTGCATCGTTGCGAGCGCGTGCGTGGTGCTGCAGAAGAAGCACAGGCCCACCCCCCTACTGCAGCTCACTGCTGAATAAAAGCCGTGATCTGGATAGAACGCGGCCGCTGCCACCTGTGGCGCATCACCTACCCGCGTGATGGTGTGGTGCCCCCTGCTCGCTCGGTGGCGGTTGAGCGGGCGGGGGCGCTGGCGACGATTGATTTGTGGGACGCGCTGGCGTCTTTTGCTACGGGCGGCGTGGTGCCGCGAGGATGGGCGGGTGTGGTGGGCCCGACCCACCCCTTCGTTGGAGTGGTGGACGGCGGGCTCACTCTGAACAAGACATCCTAGGCCCCTGAGGGGGTCTGTGAGGGGAGGTGACGTCATACGCGTGCGCTGGCGGGTGTGTTGTGGTCGCTGCGTTGAGTGTTGCGGCGGGTGTGCTACCAGCCCCGCTTCCACTGGTTTGGGGGAGGGCTTTCTGGTCCCTTCATGGTTTTATACCTTGGGCCTATCCACTGGAGGGGTTGGGTGTGGAGCCTGCACCGTGATGCTGCTTGCTTGGTGCCCGCCACGCCGTGGTTTGGCGCTACCGTGGGCTACCTTTGTAGCTTTACCTTTCTTTGGTGGGCCTCGTGCCTGCTCTCTAAGTCCCGCTGGAGCTTTGGAACCGAACGTGTGACCACCGGCAGTGGATTGTAAAACTCTCATCATGGATAGCCCCTGTTACAAGCTTTCCATAGTAAGTGGAAAAGTTCCGATCCAAGCGCATGAGCGTGGGTTACAGTGTTTCCGTTAGCCACCCCGCAACCCGACAAAGTGCACCTTCGGGTTGAGGTTGGCCGATTCGCGCTTGCGCGTCGGGTTGAGATTTCGCGAATTCCGCCAAAAAAATGTGAAAATCGAAATGTTCACACTTTTCAGCCGAAATTCGCCTCCGTCGGGTTCAGATTGGCGAAATCATCGTGAGATCCGGGTTGAGCCAGCATGTTTTCAAGATCCTCAACGGAACCACTGATGGGTTATGACCGTTTTTTGTTTTTCAAGTAAAAGGCGTATAGTGCTGCGTACAGGGCGTACATATATACGCTCCCTCGTTTACGTACGTACGCGTACTCACGTACCGTGCAACCCTGCTCTCCACCGGTCTCGCCCACACCTCACACAAACGGTGCACCCTTCCATGCCGGCACCCCCCACCCCCTCTCATCTCCTCGGGCACCACCCAGCACCAGCGCGCCCATGGACGTGCATGCACAGTTCTTGGGGGAAGCCCCCTGCCCCTGCCGCCCCATGTGGGGAAGCTTCCATCTGACTCGCCACCTACCTGTTGGAGTTCGTGTTGGCCTCTGCCACGCGGCGTGCTGCGGGCGCTGCGCCCTGCCGATCCTGCTTCCCAAAACACGCGGCGCTGTCCCTGGTACCCAAGGCTGACCTGATGGCGGATCGGCGACACGCGAGTCAGTAGACCCCGCCCGCGAATCCACCCCACAGACGCACTGCGGTGACCGCCTGCATGACACACGCGCTGCTATGCGTAGATCGAAACTGTTGGCACAAGCGCGGGACGGACGGCGATGCTCGTATGCTGGCACAGCGCTGATAGGGGGGGGAGACGCCAACGACACCAGCTTCCGCCAGCTTCTTTGGACCCCACAGAGCCCTTGTCGGACGGGTGCCGTGGAGAAGCCAAACGTAGCATTGTAACACATTCATTTATTCCGCCACTGAATGTACTTGAACCTAGGTTCGTGACAACATAATCTCCAGTATTGCCCTCTCCTCGCCAGTATAGCAGGCAAAAGGGACGGGAGATGAAGGGGTTGTGAGAAAACAGGCAGACCCCAGGTGAAACTCCCTGTACTTATAATCCAGAAAGGTCGCGCTGGCGTCATTTTTTTAGGGCGTTGCTACTGTTATGATCACCGATGTTCCCATTGCCCCACACGATTCATACATATAAATATATATATATATTTACCCGGAGACGGGCCGCGCGCTTTTGGGGGCGCAATAGTGGGAGGGCACAGCCCTCGGAACAACGCCCCCAGAGCAATGCAGGACAGAGGCCAAAACTCACGAAAACAAGCCGTTGGGAGCTCTGTCCTTGCGAGCAGCGGGGTGCAATGGGGCTCCCCCAGCACTGTCCATGCGTGCACGCATGCCCGCGTTGGCGTTGGGTGGTGCCCAGGGTGGTGCCCAAAGATGAGAGGGGGGGGGGCTCCCATGGAGAGACTGGGGGCGCTCCTAGGCTGTAGGTGGGAGGCAGAGGGGGGGGGCGACTAGTAGGGGGGAGGTTGGGGGCCTGTGGGGCGGAGCTGACGTGTGTGTGTGTGTGTGTGTCAAGTGTATCGGGGTGTGTGTGTGTGTGTGTGTGTGTGTGCGCTTGTGTGTTTGTGTGTTCATGTCTGTGGTGGGTGGGTGTTCGGGGGGGGGAAGGGGGGAGGGGAGGGGGAGGGGGGGCACATCGACACGCCACTAAACGGGACGCGCGACAGGAGCCCTAGGAAAATGTAATTTGAGTTCACCGTGAACTGTTCACGCCCGACAACTATATGATATCGCAGCAAGGGCCATTTGAAATCCCTCCCACGCCCCGAACCTACCAGGCCCCCACCACCAGTAGCCAGTAACCTGTTACTAGTGCTCTAGCGCACAGTCGAATGCGGCGCCTGTTGAGCGCGCCAAACAGGACTGTGACTCGACCATCATCATACAATTTTCACATGTAGGCCCACACGCGGCCCCTCTCCATAGAGGGGAACTGCATGCATTTACCCCCGAAGTGGTGGGCCAATACCAAAAAAAGCCTGGCTCGATCTGACTCGGTATCGAGTTCCCCAGTCGGAGACGTTACGGTATGATGGCAACCGACACAAAAAATGCGCGCGCCCCGCGCCCGCCCGCGCTTGACCTGCAGCCGCGCGCCTCCTGATCCAACTCCCGGCGACGCCCATCGAGCCTCCGACAGCCAGCTTGCTCTCGCGCAGCGAGCTGCCGTCCGGCGCGGGGCGCCCGTGCGCGCGGCGCCCCCCCTCCCCCCCCCTGGGGGGGCGCTCAGCTCCCTGCCGGAGCCAGCGAGGCCTCCAGGGACGCGGAGTCCTCGGGGCGGCTGGGCTCCTGCTCCGCAGCAGCGGCCTCGGCCTCATCCGCCTCGTCGACCGACAGCAGCGCGGGCGGCATCAGCGTCACCCACGCGTTGGCGCTGAAGCTCCCGTGCGTCGTGGGCGCGAGCAGGATGCCGCCGCCGCGTGTGCCGCGCGCACCGCTCGCGCCGCTCGCGCCGCTCCCGCGCGCGCCGCGCGTGCCGCTGTCCCCGCGCGCGCCCTGCCGCTGCTGCTCCCACGGCCGCGTGCCCGCGTCGCCGGCCACGCCGTCGAGGAACGCGTCGTCGGCCGCGCGCGCCTCTGCGGCGTCCTCGCCGTCGTTGGGCAAACCGCCGCACGCCGAGGTGATCAGGTTGGTTTGGCTCGGCCAGGTGGACGAGTCGCGGCGCGAGGCAACGACGACCGGGACCTCCTCTGGCGGCCCGGGAGAAGCCACGCGCAGAGCCTGCGGTGTGGGTGGGTGTGGAGGGAGGTGTACACCGTAAGTTGGCTTTTGGGATTGTCAGCATGTTTTCTGGTCGCCGCACATCTCTCTCTCTCTCTCTCTCTCTCTCTTTCCCCCTCTCTCTCTCTTTCTCAAAACAACAAACTCGTGTCCCAAACGCATTTGAAGGCATGTCAGGCGCTCTGTAAACGTTGGCCGCGCGCCGGCCTCTGGGTGCCAGTACCGCTCCGCACCCCACCCCACCCACACACAAACACGTGTCGCAAACGCACCTGCAGGGTCGCCAGAACCTCTGCAAACGTCGGCCGAGCATCGGCGTCCGGGTGCCAGCAACGCTCCGCGAGTGCGCGGAAGTCCGAGGGCGTTGCGAGCGGGAATGCGGGGCGCTTGTTCTCGCGCGTGACGAGGTGGCCGACGAGCGCGCGCGGGGTGCCCTGTGGTTTGATTTGGGTTGTTTGGTGAGTGGCCCTACCACATTCCCTGGCGCGCCGCCTCAGGCGGCACATTTACTTGCGCGGATCATGAGGGGCCACAGGCGCGCCGACCGCCTGAGGCGCCGCCTGAGGCACCCCGTGATCGCCCCAAGCACCGCCTGAGGCGCCACCCGACCGCCGTAAGACGCCCACCACCGCCTGAGGCGCGCCCTCAACCGCCTCAGGTGTTATGACCGCATTCACTTGCGCGGATCAGACGATGGGGGTGTGGTTGGGTGGGTGAAGTTTTGGGCATGCCCCGGCAATCGTTTCGTTGGTTGATAATTAGATCCCAAGCTCGTTTGCAACCGGATGACCAACAAAATGCGCTAGTACGGTAACTAGTTAGTGCACGTGTACACACACACACACACACACACACACACACACACACACACACACTCGCACACACCGACAACACACGCGCACCTGGAACGGCCGCCCCGCGGTGAACAGCTCCCAGAGCGTGATCCCAAACGCGTAAACGTCTGCCGCCTTGGACACGCGTCCGTCGAGGAGAATCTCGGGCGCCATGTGCGTCATTGTCCCCTGTGGTATTGGAGGTGTGCGTGTGTCCACACGCCAGCCGCCCCTCCTCCACCCCCCATCTCTGCCGTTCCCCTGCCCTCCAACGCCGTCCTCTCCCAGGCCCCTTACCAAGGCATGAACATGGCCACCGTACAGCCCCTTGAGAGCCCAAAGTCGGCCCTCCCTCCCGCCCTCAAAGCACATCGCATCTCCTGCCCTCCCCCATACCTTCCTTGAACCCTGTTGCATGCGTGGCTGCCTATTGCATGCATTCGGTCCATCTTAACCCCCTCCCTCCGCCCCCTCGCAGGCACCAACATGGACTCCCCCCCCCCCCCCCCACACACAGAACGCCAGTACCCCAGGAAACCACCTACCTGGAACATGTTTGACAGGTGCGTCTGCATGTGGTCCATCTTGACTGACAGCCCAAAGTCGGCGACCTTGGCGATGAAGCCGCGCTTGTCGCCTGAGCACTTAAGCATCACGTTGCGCGCCTGCGGATGCGGGGCGGGTTCAGGATTCAGGGTCACGGTTTTGGGGCGACACCCCAACGTATTTCTGCCACAAACTCTGAAATTGTTTGTTGCGTGGGCAGGGCCATGTACCGTACTGCTCAATGTACCTTACGTCACAGTTCACGGCAGGCTGCCGTGAACTGTGCCGTGGAAAGGGGTCCGGCGCCGGGGGCGCCGTGAACTCCCGAGCAGGAAGAGAAAAGTGTGGGACTCGCATCGCGCCGCCGCCCACTCGCCCCCGTGCCCGTACCTGTCGCCTATCAGCGGCGATCAACCTCGCGAGGGAGGTGCTCCCGGGGAAGATCAAGCATGTCAGAACGAGCTGCCCATGCAGTGCCCATGTGCATTTTTTTTACGTTAACTGGGACGTCAGGCGTGGTCTGGGGTCGGGGCTGCCGTGAACTCTGGGACGTTAGCAAGCTGAAAACGGCCATTTGGGCTGCCGTGAAGTACTCAAACCATGAAGTACAATGAGCAGTTTGGTAATCAAACCATTCACATTGTAAGGTCCGAATGCAAGTCCATCGCGTGCAGGTGGCACATGACCTAAGTCGAGAACACACACACACACACACACCATCTTTACACGCCCACACCAGACACACGCGCCCTCACACAGCATATTCACACCTTCAGATCGGAGTGCAACACGTTCATCGCGTGCAGGTGGCACATGGCCTTTGCGATGTCCAGCGCCGTGTCGAGCATCGCGCGGTATTTGAGGCCCTGCGGCCCGAGGAACTCGGAGAGGTCGAGACTGTCGCGCAGGCAGCCGCGGTCGCAGTATTCGAGGACGAGGCGGACCTGCGATCGGCAGTTTGTTTCATGGTGCTCATAGTGACTCCCCTGGTAACTACCGCGGTATAAGCCTTCTCTCTATTGCCGGGAAAGTGTACGCTGCCATACTTCTGCACCGCGTCTCCACGCAGGTTGATGGTCAGTTGCATGAGGCTCAGTGTGGTTTCAGAAAAAGCAGAGGCACTGTTGATGCAATTTTTACTCTGCGCTCGCTGAGCGCGGCACATGCCGAGTACAAACAATGCATGGCTGTGGCATTTGTCGACTATTCTAAAGCTTACGATTGCATAAACCGTGCGGCACTGTGGAGAGTCCTTAGATTATATAGTGTTCATCCGCACATTATTGATCTGTTGGAGGATCTTCACACCAACACCGCAGCTGCCGTGCGGCTGGCTGGGAAAATCGGGCACGAATTCCCCGTGTCGTCTGGTGTGCGACAGGGGTGCGTCATTGCTCCTGTGTTGTTCAATGTTTTTATTGACCACATAGTGAAAAAGGCGCTAGACATGATGCCAGAGGGGGCTGGCGTGTCAGTCGTGACCCGAGCCGGCGGCTCTGTGTTGTCGTCGTCGGTTGAGCGCATAGTAATGCTGATGTATGCCGACGATTTATGTTTGTTCTCGCATGACCCAGCTCAGTTGGCGCTTATGCTGAAAATCCTTGACAAAGTGTCCTCTAGCTTTGGCATGCAAATCAACGCCGCCAAGACAGAAGTGATGATTTTGCCAGCAGATTTTGACGCGGATCTGCCCACGTTTGCGCTGACTGGTGGTGAAGTGAAGACCGTCTCTGCATTTAAGTATCTAGGGAGTTGGATAACCCAGAGTGGTGGTGTGGAAAAGGAGATCGGTGTGCGTGTCGGTCGCGCGCTGGGCGTGTTTGCGTCTTTTGATAAGATTTGGGCCAGCAAGAAGATGCAAGTGCAGTCTAAGATGCGGGTTTACAACACTTTCGTGCTGCCCCACTTTCTGTACGGCTGCGAAACATGGGCCCCTACTAAAACACAACTGACTCGATTGGAGGTTGCCCACTCTAACTGCCTTCGTCGCATTCTGGGTGTGCGCCTGGTCGACCGGCACAGATTAACTTATATTCGGCAGGCGTGCGACACTGAGCCAATTGAGAGCCTTGTGGCAAAGCGATCAATGCAGTGGCTAGGCCATGTGATGCGCATGCCGGCTTCTCGTCTTCCTCGTACGACTTTTGACTGCACAATGGATGTGGCTCGGCAGCAAGGCCGGCCTCCAGCCTCCTCCCGACACTATTTTCTTAAGCTACTGATTCAGCAGCTAGGCGAAACTAGTGGCACTCGTTCTGATTGGAAGACTTTTTCGGACACGGCGTTTGAGCGTGCTCAGGATAGGGTCGGGTGGAGAGCCGTGGTGTACGGTCCGGCTGCCCCTCAGGCGCCGGCCCCTCCACCACGGCGGTCAAGTAGATTGGCAAGCGCCACTTGACCCCCTATCCCCTAGAAGCAGTTAGGACCTATTTTGGAGGCGTCGCACAATAGCTCTCCTTTTTGCTCTGGGACTACACGTTGGCAGGCAGCCGGCTGGTGGCTACCGCCCCTCACAAGTAATTGTTAGGGCCAGAACTGGACTTGGGTCTAGGCGGTGGTACTAGGACTAGAGGTAGTCTTTGCTGGAAAGCCGATGTAACTGTAACTGCTCATAGTGAATGACAGTTGGTGGCTGTGTGGTTGTGTGCGCAGGCCGCGGTTGCGGTATTCGAGGACCAGCCGCACCTGCAGGTGTGTGCGTGTGTACCCCCCCCCCCCCCACACACCACACACACAGCTTGAAGCTTTGCACCCTTCGGCCATCCACCACCCACCACCCACCCTAAAGCTGTGCACAACCGCACGCGCGCCGTTGAGCAACACCCGACCTTCTGTCTGCCACCGGAGCACCCACCCTGAAGCTGTGCACCAGTGGTTCCGCTAAGGATCTTGGGAAAGTGATGGCTCAACCCGGGCCTAACGCTCACTTCCAATCTCATCCCGCCGGAGGCGATATTTGGGAGAAAAGTGTGAAAGGTCGTTTTTCACACTTTTCGGGCAGAAATTCGCGTCATCTCACCCTGCAGCGGGCAGGGTGCGCGTGGCTAACGGACACACTGCTGTGCATCCCCGCACCCACCTCGAAGCTGTGCACCCCCCCGGCGCCGCTGCCCGTCGGCGTGCTGACCGCCTCTGACGGCGGCGTCGGCCCCATCGTTGTGGACGCCGCGGCGCTCGACACGTCGATCATACGCATCCCGGGCACAACCTGTTGCGATGCACACGGCGGGGTGTGTGTGCATGCGTGTGTGTATGTGAGTGCGCGCCAACTCAAGATCCAACTATCAATTACCAGCTACCAATTATGTCCCAGAACTAGGGGCTCGATTAACGGAGGCGCGTTCTCGTCGCCGAGCCCTGGACCCAGCAATGCGGCGCTGCTGGTGACGAGGATCTCCGTGCCGCTGACGAGCGGGATAAAATACGACTGGCCTGGCTCCTGCTAGACTGTCCCTCGGTGGAAACTACAGGAGCGGCTTGCCCGGCGCTGTCATGGCTTGGCGAGTACCCGCGGCGCTGCCGCGACCCGTGCTGGGAGACGGCCCTTGTCCTCCTCCCATGCAGGACGCCATGCGGCACCGATCTCGACGAGTTGATCGACGAGCGGAGGAGCTGGCGCCCGTCAATGCATGCTGGACATCGGTCAAGATGGCTGCTCGTGGGGGCGAGCTACCATCAGGGCGTCAGCGGTGGTGACCGCCGCCGAGGCAACGACAGAGTTTATCCGCTTCACCATCGCAGCGTTTGTCACCGCGCTCACCCTCGGGGGCATTCGTCTGCCGGTGATTGGCGTCGGCATTGGTCTTCAGGCAGCCTGCCATGACGACTCTGTTTGCCCAGGCCCCCCTGGAGGGTGGGACCTGGCCATGCATGACGCATGGGGCGCAGGCAGAGCCCCATGCATGGAGTTGGACAACCATGCACCATGCCAGGCGGGGACTTTTCTGCTTCAGCGCCGCCAGTCGGCACAGCCGGCGTGGTTGGCCTCAAAGGCCAGGAGGAGGACGGTCCTTTCCTATACGCTCCTTGCCAGACATGTCCCTCAGGGACTTGTTAGGGTCTAAACTAGCCGGCGGGAGCGGTAGTCTACACGGCAGGTAACCGGCTGGTGGCTATCGTCCTTCACAGGGCGGTGGCACTAGGACTAGTGTTGTCTTAGCTGGAATGCCATGTAACTGTAACTATGTCCCATGAAGCGGTTGCCGGGGTGTGTGCTGTAGCAGTGGCAAGAGCCGCTGTCAAGGTTGCCCTCGCGGCAGGAACTGTCTCTATCTCTTTCTCTCTCTTTGCCTGTGGGGTGCGTCACACACGACTGCAAAATCCACCTTCATCATCAGTGCGAAGGCATCCGACACGCGCACATGGTCAAAGTCATGGCTCACTTGCTTTCTCTCTCTCCCTCGAACCCTCTTTCTCTCTCAGTGCTCATTCACCCAATCCGTCGCACCTCGCCTGGACCGGCCGTCGTTTCGTGTAGCTGGTCCCCCCCCTCTCTCACTCGCTCGCTCTTTCCCTCTCTCTCTCCCTCAGTGTGCAGGCACCCAAACCGCCGCACCTGGCCCGGGGCGACCGTCGTATCGCGCACTGGCTTGATCGAGTAAGTGTATGTAGACACGATGTTGGGGTGCATAAGTGACGACGAGATCGCGGCCTCCATCACGGCCATCTTCTCGCGCTTCTCAGCGCCAGTCATGTTGGCCGGGAGCATCATTGTCTTCACGGCTACTTCTGTGCCGCGCCACAGGCCCTGGTGGAGTATGAGGAGGTGCGGGGTGTGTCGAGGTCGGATCAATGCAGATATGACGAGAGGCGAGGTGGCGTGCGGGCGTGCGGTGTGTTTCAGCGGTTTGTCGTGGTTTCGGGCATGTATGTGCCGAGTCAGATCTCAGATCAAGGCCATGCCCTCTCAGAGCACCAGACCTGACACGTAGCCCCCCCTCACCTTGTAGACCTTCCCAAAGCTGCCCTCCCCGAGCACCTCGAGCGTCTCGATCTGCTCCGTCTCCGCGAGGCTCTGCACGTTCTCTGACATGAGCTGTTGTCGCATCGACTCGATGCGGTCGACCGTCGACCCGTCGCCCGTCTGCATGTTGCCCTTGGGTCCCGCAACTGAGAAGCACTGGATGAGGTTGTACTGGCGCACGAGCATCACGTCCATGCGTGCCTTCTCAGCCTCGAGCCTCGACGTCGTCTCGGCAAGCTCAGCGTTGATGACGAGCATCTCGGACAGCAGCCAGCCCTGCTGCTTCAGCGACACCATCATGACAAACACCATGAGTGAGATGAGGAACGAGATGACGATGACGGCCGCGACGACCGGCCACTTCCAGCCCGACTCCCAACCGCCGTAGGGGTAAACGATCAGCGTCCACTGGTTGTTGGTCACGTTGAACGTGACGACCTCGCCATACGGCAGTGACGCGTTTGCACGCGACTCGGCAATCACAAATGGCGGGCTAGCGCCGTCCGGGCGCGTGAGCGTGTAGTCGTAGCCCTTGTCCGAGAGACTGTTGAGCCGGCTGTCAGCGCCGCGCGTCATCCCCTCAAACGAGATAATCGCTGTCACAAAGCCCCAGAACTTTGTGCGCGTCGTGGCGTTGTAGACCAGGTCCATCGTGATCGTCCGCGTGTTTGTCGAAGCCAGTGTCGCTGGGAACGGCAGGTCAAACGTGTCGCCCGGCGGCCACTTGTAGTCTGCGTACATCGGATCTTGCAGCGGCACGTTGCCAAATGTCTCGTTGGCGTCGACGTCGAGGACAAAGACCGGCTTTCGCGCAATGCCACCTAGGGCTTGGGACCCCACGAGGATGAGGGGGCCCGACAGGACGAGCTCCGCGAGCTCGATGGTCGCGATCGCGCCGGGGCGCAGCACAGTCACGTTGAAGATGTTGAGGCCGAGGTTAGGGTCGGGAGGGTACTCGTCGACGATGATGCCAAACGGCGACAGCTGCAGGTTCTGGATCGTGCCGGGGGGTAGCTGCTCCAGAAGGCCCTTGGCGATTGTTCGGAACCGCGGCATCAGCTCCGTGTAGTTTGGCGTCTGTTGGATGAACGCATCGAGGCTGACCAGCGGGGCAAACGTCTGCACAACGGAGGGGCGGACGTGCGGGTCGGCGCGTGTGCGTGTACATACGGCTGCCATGCTTTCACCTGCCCGTGCGCAGTTGCCCGACCAACAACCGCATGCGCCTGCCTCGCTGCTAGCGGTGCACGCACGCACCCACGCCACGCCACGTACCTGCTCAACCGTCAGCTTGAAAGTCGCGCCAGTGTCGATGGCCACTGCGACAGCAGTGTCCCTGCGGTTGAGGGCGTCCCGCTGCGCGCCGAGCAGCGTGCCCATGATGCCGAGCGCGACGAGCACCACAAACGTGAGGATGGGCGGCACCAACGTCGGCGATGGGTGTTGCCGCACCACTTGCCCCACCACCTGCGCGACGGCAGGCAGGCGGCCCACGACACCGGACACGGGTGAGCACGTGAACATGCAGCAGCAGCAGATTGAGCATGCAGCAGCAGCAGCAGCAGCAGCAAGCAGCAGCAGGCGTGTGTGTGTGTGTGTGTGTGTGTGTGCTGCGCAGAGGCACACATGCATGCAGCGCGAGCACGCACGCACAGTTGCATGCGCGCGGCCGAGCATGCATGTGGATGTGCATGCCTGCGAGGCCGAGGTGCACGTGCACACACGTCGATACCGAGGCGCTTTGGCCGAGGTCGAGACGTGTACGCACTTGCGTGGCCGAGGCCGAGGGGCATGCACTCCACATGTGTGCGAGGCATGGGGCGCGTCATGCGCGCATGAACACGCATGCATGCAGGCAGCGACCCTGCTTACTCACGGCAAACGTGTTCTTGGTCTTGGCACAGCAGCCGCCCTGCGCTGCATCGTCATCTGGATGAGATCCAGACTCCTTGGCCAAGCCGCTGTCGCTGCGGCGGGACTCAGGCGCGGCTGCGGTTCTGAGCGAGCCGTTGGGGAGCGGCGCCTTGCCTTGAGCGGCGGGGCTGCTAAAAAACGTGTTCTTGGAGATGAGGACGATGGCATTGGTCCCCTGGCTCTCGCCACTGCGTCTGCCTGCGTTCACAAAGTTCGCGTTGTTGTTGCTCGTGACCCCTCCCCCTTCGCGTTGTTGCTCGTGGACCCACCACGAGCCCCCCTTCACCCGTGCGACCCACCACGTGCAGCGACTGCCATCCCTGAGCCATGCCATGCCTGCTGGCCGCATGCGCAGACCAGGGTCGAAAACACTGCTCGCACCGTGAAAAAGCTCTCCCTCATCTGCGCCCTGCCATGCCCTGCAACGCGCAACTCACATGGCCCTGCATCGTCCCCCGACTCTTTCCGCGACTGCGCGGAGCCAATCGACGCCTCGCGTGCAGGGGAGTTCTCTCCCATGTTGTCGCCTCCTATGTTGGCACCGCATGCCATCTCTCGGTGGGGCATCGAGAGTAAAAAATCGCAGTAAACAATCGACACTTGCAAGGTCCTTCGGACGTCAGGTCAGGTTGACGCGCAGGTTGACGCGCCGAGAAGAAAAAAACAGGCTTTCTTTTGCGACCAGAAGCAACCAGAGTTCCTTTGCAAACCAACCCCTCCGCTGTGTGTGCTGGTGGCCGGAATCTGTAATCACACCCACACATGGTAAGTGTGATCAAATTACTAACGGTGCGTTCGTGGAAGCTCCTCACAAGGAGAGGAGGGAGCTCGCCCATGAACGCCAGAACCTCTCTGACCGGGGGCGGCTGCAGAGTCTGCAGCGCCCCGCCGCCCACCTCCCCGCCCGCGCCCTCGATCGACGCCGCCCCGCGCGCTACGAGCCACTACTGGTGATATGGCGTGTCTGTATAGCTCTTGTAATGCTGAGAGTGCAGTAAATACCCCTGGAAGTGCAAGTGTGTGTGTTTGTGTATGTGAAGTGTGTGTGTGTGTGTGTGTGTGTGTGTGTGTGCCAGGGAGCGCTTGCATACCCAAGGCACACGCATCCAGTGCCCAAGTGTGTTGCGTTGTTTTAGTGTTGTTACTCAACATCACCCCCACTACTCACTGTAGGACTCAGATCCATAAGATGATCTCTCCATCATCTCACAAAGTTTACGCCTCTGTTGGCCGAGCTATCGTTTTTTGTTTGCCGTTGACCGTTGGCACCATTGGCTGTGAACCTGGTGGGCGGGTGGGTGCGTGTGTTGCGTGCGTGTGCAAGTTGCGAGTTGCATGTTTTGTGCTTGCGTGTGTGTGTGTGTGTGTGTGTGTGTGTGTGTTCCCTCCAATATCCTTCAGGGACAGCCGTGCACGTTTGACAGCTTTTTTTGTGTGTGTGTGTGTGTGTGTGTGTCAGGGGTGTACCCGGGGGCATGCCGCTCATCGGTTTTCCAGGAGAGGGCCTCCCTGACTCATCGGCTTGCCATTTTTTCCGGGGGCGCAGCCCCCGCTGACCCCCGCTGTCTGTAGTGCTCTGTTGTGGTAGGATCACTCATACCAGCTTGGGTTGGGGGGCAGAAAAACACATCCTGAAGAAAACAGCTCGCAAAAGCTCATGTGCGCGGCGCGGGCATGCATGCAGCTAATGGCGGATCGGCGCATACAACACCACAATGAACACTGATTCAAAGTAGCATGCTTCATTCATGCCTGGCCATCAGAGACGCCATCCCCAAAGTTCCAAACCACACAAACACCCCACCATCCATACCGGGGGCGGAGCCCCCGGAAGCCAGAATCACTTTGTGATTGCAAACAGCAGAAACGCTTAGGGAATGAAGCGTTGTGGGACGTGATTTTGCGCCGAAAGCGTGGTAACAGTGAGATGCGATGCGAAAAGTGAGCCCCGATCGGCTTGGCGTGGTCATCGGCGACGCCGATGAGAGGCCCCCCGGGCCCCCACACTTGTCGGATTTCCCGATGACGCCCCCAAAAGGCCATCGGTTTTGCGCCTTTCCGGCGCCCTGTTCATCGGAATCCAATCGGCGGGTATACTCCTGGTGTGTGTGTGTGTGTGTGTGTGTGTGTGTGTGTGTGTGTGTGTGTGTTGCGTGCGTGTGTGAGTTGCGAGTTGTTTGTTGTGCCAGTATGTTGCGTGTGTTCACGGACTTCTGTCGACACGTGCAAGCGGGCGGGATCACATGACAGCACGCACACCAGGGTGGCACGATACGGCCGTATTCTGTTTTTTCCCCTTTGTATTCCGTATCTAGAATACGGAATGCGGGAAACGATACGGAGTACGGAATGCCAACGGAATGCGCAAAAACAAAAGTATGAATCCAATTCCCCACACACCCCAACTTTCGAAGGAAACGTCCGTTCTAAATAATTCCGAGTGCCATCGACATCAGCTCGACGAGAGGAGTTTAGAACTACTCTAAAATGTTACATCCGTCTCGGTTTACTTATAGAAATCTGATGACAAAGTTCGCATTTTTGTTTTTTAAAGTGTACAGGCATGCTGCAGGCATGCCTGATGTGAATTCGTTGGGGTCTAGGGTGGGGATTTTTAAAATGCGTGTGTTTGGTAAGGCTCCAAAGGATCACACAACTTGGTGAGGCTTCGTAGGATCACACAAACCACACGGGACTAGACGACGGTCAAGGAATAGGATGAGGTGGCTGTTCAGCTCCGACTGCGCGCACGTCCTTGGCCCTAGACCTTTGCCAGTTCTTGGCCAGCTCTTGGCCAGTTCTTGGCCAGTTCTCAGGTTTTAGTATGGGGATACTAGTACAATACTAGTGGTAGTGGTGTGGTGCACGTTTTTTGACAGCACGGTGATGATGCGGGTGCTCGCACGTGTGTGGCGCCTCAAACTGCAGAACCGGATTCCCCACCGTATGCCCTCACCGCTTCTCGCATTTGAAACCCGTATTCGTATTCTTATAAATCTCTTAAATTGTGACCGCCGGCCTGTGATTGTAAAACCCCTTTGGGTGGCCTCCGATCCACAGCTGCCCAACCTGCTCCCCTACCTGGGGGGGGCGGCGCCGCGGGCGAGCCCCGATGGGTTGGGTTTGCGCACGGCCCGGGTGTGGTGGGGAAACTGACGTGCAAGCTGGCGGTGGCGCTTCAACTGCGGGCGGTTGTGGACGAGCGGCGAGTGCGGCGGGCAGCCACGGTGGAGGCGGCCCTGGCGCTGGACCACGGGCCACACGGGGGCCCCCGCGCGACCGACGCGCAGGTCTTCGCGGGGCTGCGCGGCCTGGAGGCAGCGGTGCCGACACTGTGGCGGATGCCGCTCCTCAATGCTCGCAAGGAGCCCATCTGGCGGCTGTGGGTGAGTGCGCCAGTCGCCCGCGCGGCCACCGTCACAGACTCGGTGAGCAGCGGTTCCCCCGGCTCAGACTCCCCGCCACGCCACCGCGCGTGCGTCGGTGAGACACAGAACCAGCTTCCGGCGCTCCCTGGGGCGCTGGGGGCGGCCACATACGCGGAGGCTGCGCAACACATGCATGGAGGCGCCAGCAACCACATTTCGGCCTCGGCCGACACCACAGACCCCCTCCGCGCCATCCTGGCGGGGCAGGTTGACCTCAGAGGCCTGGTAGGCGGGCTGGTGGACAGGGAGGCGAGCGCGCGCGCTCAGCCACAGAATGCGCCGACGCATGTGGGCGCGACACAGATTGCCGACGCCGGCCACAGCAGCGACGCCCTCGCGGTGGTGCTCGCTGTGGTCCAGGCGCAGACGCAACAGATGGCGTCCCTCGTGGACCTGGTGCACCTCCTGGTGAGCCGCGTCCCCGGGGCGCCCATGCAGATGCCGCATGCAGTGCCGCATGCGGCCCACAGTGCGCCCCGCGCGGCGCCTGCTGCCAAGGCTGCTCAGCCTGTCCGGCCCGCTGCTGCTGCCGCCCCTGTGGCGTCGGCAGCGCGGCCGGCGCCGCCTGCGCGCGTGCCGCATCTGCGCGCGGCCCCTCCCGCCGGGGAGGGCTGCCCGCGCGTGTGGGCGAAACGTCGCTGTGCCGCAGCCACGTGCCGTCCATCCCTGTGGCAGCCGCCACCAGGCTCATAGCGGGCCATGGCTCGGAAGGCCAGATGGCGCGCGACGGGATCGTGCGCGGCGCACTGCGCGACGCCTCCTACTTGGGGTCCACGCGGCATGTGAGGCGGCTGTTCAGTGACTGCTATGGTTCCGAGGAGACGGCGGTGGCGGCGGCGGCTGTGCGGGTTGCTGCAGCCGCCGCGGGCGGCGTCAGCCTGCCCGTCTGCCTGGCTATGAATCTCGTGCGCTTTGTGCACGACGTCTCTGGCCGGGATAGGCCGGCTGGTGGCGGGGTCGTGTCCGCGTCGTTCCTCAACGCCAAGCCTGCCGTCGGGGGCATTGGTGTGGAGCCGCGCCGGGGCGGCGTGCTACGTGTGCTCTTTACCGTGGCGTCTGACGCTGTGGCCGACACCGTCGTGCGCTCCCGCCGCAACCTGCGCGACGTGGACCCGTCGGCTGCGTCTTCGACGTCCTCAGTGACCGCGAGGAGGCGCAGCACCGGGCGCTGTGGCCCGCTTTCCTCGCCGCCAAGGCTGCGGGGAAGCGGGCGCAGTTCCACCGTGCACGCCTCGTGGTTGACGGCGAGTGGGTGGCTGCACCTGTTTGCTAAGTTGCATCTCCTCTGGGGGTGTGTTGAAGGGGAGGTGGCGCCACACGCGTGCAGTGGCGGGTGCGGTGTGGTCGCTGAGTAGAGTGCTGCGGCGGGTGTGCTACTAGCCCCGCTTCCAGTGGTTTGGGGGAGGGCTTTTTGGTCCCTTCCTGGTTTTATACCTTGGGCCCGCCGTCTGGCCATTTGAGGGGCTGGGTGTGCAGCCTGCACAGTGGTGCTGCTTGCTTGGCGCCCGCCACCAAGTGTGGATGGCGTTACCGTGGGCTACTTGTAGCTTGACCTTTTGTGGGCCTTGAGCCTTGTTTCTCTAAGTCCCACTGGATGATGATGAGTTGTTTACAATCCACTTTTGGCGGTCACGCATACGGTTCCAAAGCTCCAGTGGGACTTAGAGAAACAAGGCTCGAGGCCCACAAAAGGTCAAGCTACAAGTAGCCCACGGAAGCGCCATCCACACTTGGTGGCGGGCGCCAAGCAAGCAGCACCACTGTGCAGGCTGCACATCCAGCCCCTCAAATGGCCAGAGGGCGGACCCAAGGTATAAAACCATGAAGGGACCAAAAAGCCCTCCCCCAGACCACCGGAGGCGGGGCTGGAGCAAACCCGCTGCAGCACTCTACTCAGCGACCACACCGCACCCGCCACCGCACGCGTGTGACGCCAGCCTGCACAGTGGTGCTGCTTGCTTGGCGCCCGCCACCAAGTGTGGATGGCGTTACCGTGGGCTACTTGTAGCTTGACCTTTTGTGGGCCTTGAGCCTTGTTTCTCTAAGTCCCACTGGAGCTTTGGAACCGTACGTGTGACCGCCAGAAGTGGATTGTAACCAAACATCATCATCATCATCCTTGAAAAACACCCCCGGGGGGTGCAACTAGCAAACAGGTGCAGCCACCCGCTCGCCGTCAACGACGAGGCGCGCGCGGTGGAACTGCGCCCGCTTCCCCGCAGCCTTGGCGGCGAGGAAAGCAGGCCACAGCGCCTGGTGCTGCGCCTCCTCGCGGTCGCTGAGGACGTCGAAGACCGCTACCGACGCCTGGCGCAGGCTCCGGCGCCAGCGCACGACGGTGTCGGCCACGGCGTCAGACGTCACGGTGAACAGCACACGCAGCACGCCGCCCCGCGCGGCTCCACGCCAATGCCCCCGACGGCAGGCTTGGCGTTGAGGAACGACGCGGACACGACGCCGCCACCAGCAGGCCCGTGCCAGCGGCCAGAGGCATCGTGCACAAAACGCACGATGTTCGTAGCCAAACGGACAGGCAGGCTCACGCCGGCCTCGCCGTCTGCGGCGCGCTGCGCCGCTACTGGAGCTTTGGAACCGTACGTGTGACCGCCAGAAGTGGATTGTAAAACTCTCATCATCTCATCATCATCTCATCTCATCATTGTAAAAACTCATCATCATCATCATCATTCTAAAATAAATGCAAAGCGTGGGGTGTGAAGAAGTGGCTGCAAAAATCTCGCCAGCATACAAGCCGGCCACCACCACCATGGGCAAGGGGGGCGAGTCCGACGCCCCAGGGGGACATGGCACCCCGTCGACCTCTGTTCTGTCGCAGCCCCAGTTCGCGCCTTTCCAGGAGGCCGACTTCGATGTGGCGCAGTTCACGAGCAGGGTGCTGGCTGGATCGCACACCACGGCGTCGGCGCAGAGTGATGCGCTGCGCGAGGGTGTACGCCTGCTAGAGACGGAGCTCGCGTCCGATGTCTCCGGTCACTCGGGCGAGCTGCTGGGCCACGTGCAGCGCATGTCCGCAGCAGAGTCGTCTCTTCAGGACGTGGTGCTGGGCGTGGGGTCGTTGCAGGCCGCAGTGGGCCGCATCCGGGGCGAAATCGTGGGGCCGTATGAGGTGGTGAAGACCAAGACGCGGCAGCTGACCAACTTGCACGCGACCATCGACACGCTGCGCCTGGTCATCCACCGCATCAAGCTGACAGCCAAGCTGAGGGCGCAGCTGGGCGCCGCGCCACAGGCACTGGATCTGGCCAAGGCCGCAAAGCTCATCACAGACATCCGCGCTGTCGACGCAGAGGCAGACCTAACCGGCATCGACGCGATCGCAGCTGACGAGGCGTTCCTGCGCCAGGCGACTGCCTCCGTGCGGCAGCAGGCAGAGGTGCGAGCGCTGCACACGCGTGCCATGCGCGCTCGCCATGCGGCGCCATGCAAACCCCATGCATGCATGGTTGCGCACACGCATGCCCCCACCGGAACACAACGCTGCGACTTGCGCAGCAGCATGGCGGTGGTGTGTGGTGGGGTGGGCAGCTGCCTCGTGTGCCACACGCAGCGTGCCACACAGCGTGCCTCCCTAACCCATGCACCACACCCATGCACCTCCAGGAGGCCCTCGTCGACGGGATGGACTCACTGAGCCAGGCCAAGGTCGGCAGCGCGCTGCAGGTGTTCTTCAACCTGGAGGAGCTGGGGCGGGTGGTGCAGGGGCAGCTGGGGAAGTACCTCGGGGAGCTGGAGAAGGCGGCAAAGGTGTGTGTGCGCGCGTGTGTGCGTGTGTGTGCTGCTCTGGGCACGTTTTTGGTAACACAAATCTAATGCTCGTTTTTTTGTGTGTTCGTGTGTGTGCGTGTGTGCGTACGTGTGTGTGCGTCTGTGTGCGTGTGTGTGCATGTGTGCGTGTGCGTGCATGCGTGTGTGTGTGTGTGTGTGCGTGTGTGTGTGCATGTGTGTTTGTGTGTGTGTGTGTGTGTGTGCGTGTGTGTGTGTGTGTGTATGTGTGTGTGTGTGTGTGTGTGTGTGCACTGGGAAGCGGCGGCACAAGGTGGAGGCCAAGGAGCAGGGCAGTCTCCTGCTCCATGACTCACCGTGCGAACGCTCGGCCCTGCCTCTGCCCTCGGCCTCTGGCTTGCCTCTGCCCTCGGCCTCTGGCGTGCCTCTGCCCTCGGCCTCTGGCGTGCCTCTGCCCTCGGCCTCTGGCTTGCAAGTGGCAGCAGCAGCATCGAGGGCGCGAGTGGCCGGTGGGGGCTCCATCTCGTTCAGGCTCGACCCCCCCGGCCACCACTGACCCCCCCCACCTTCCCACCTGCCTTGCTACCCAGGCTGCGTTGGAACCTGGCTTGGCTTGCCAGTGGCAGCAGCAGCATCGAGGCGCGAGGGCAGATGGGGGGGCTCCATCTCGTAAAGGCCCCCTGCCACCACTGACCGCCCCCCCGCCTTCCCTCCTGCCTTGGTGCCCAGGCTGCGTTGGACCCGCGCACCCTCGGCGCCCCCAGCGCGGCCACCATCGCGCCGGGGCGTGCGGGCGCGGCGGTGGGCGGGCCAGGGGGCAGCTCGGGGTGGCAGGACGCGCTGTGGGGAGGGCTGAGGGAGCTGGCAGACACGCTGCAGGTGTGCGCGTGTGTGTGCGTGTGCGTGCGTGTGCGTGCGTGTGCGTGCGTGTGTGCGTGCGTGTGTGTGCGTGTGTGTGTGTGTGCGGTGTGTGTGTGGCAGGCAGGCAGGTGTGGCAGGTGTGGCAGGTGTGGCAGGCAGGTTTGTGTGGCACCTCCGGACGCGTCTACACACCGCAGCCCTGAACCACGACCGTGCACCCCAATCCAATCCAACCTCCTACCTAAAAGGGAACGGGGCGAGCACATCCGCGGGGCGAATGAATCCATTGGGCACTTGGCATGCAGCGCACAGCTGCGGCTGATGCTGATGGATTTTACAGTCGTGTGTGACGCACCTACAGGCAGCGTGTTCGGCCTTGCTCGGCGTTTAGCAGCGCCCGAGCGCTACAGACTCGCACGTCATCAACAGTGTTCATGAGCTCTTCGCCAGGGGCTCCCGCCCTGGCGCCGCTCGATGGCGGACAACCGGGACAACTGCGCTTGGTACTGGGCGGCTGAAAATCTGGAAATTTACCCTGATCGGCTCTGACGCACAGCGCTACTGGTGAACTGGTCCTGATGGGGCGAGGCTATGTGGCAGATGGGGCAGCGGTACGATGGAGAGCACGATGCACGATGGCGAGAATTGCGGCGAGCATGCACCCCCTCTCACAACGATCGGAACTCAAGCAGATTGCGGCCCCTAATGGTTTACTGTGCCTGGATGGAAGAGAGAGACGGATGGCGAGAAATTGAGAAACATGGGAAGCGAGGCACATGCGGCTAGGCTTTGTGAGGAGGTTGCGGCGCAGGGGTTCCCTGCCCCAAGGCGCAGATTATTAGATGGCGACGCGATCGATGCACCAGCCGGCATTGGGCGAGGCGAGGCCCCACCAGCGGGCGGGCACCATAATGGAGATGGCGGCTAAGAACGGGGAATGCGGCTACCGGGGATGAGGCTACGGGTTATGCATGCCAGGGGACGGCGGACAAGGCTAATGCGTCACGGCGCATGGGTAAAGAACGGGGAATGAGGCTACCGGAGCTGGCGGGCGCGGCGCGCGCACGGCGCGCGCGGCGCATGGGGGTTGCATGGCGGCGCTCTGCGCGTGCATGCATGGAGGAGATTGCTGGCGGGCATGGAGGAGCTTGCTTGAGGGCAAACAGGAGATTGCTCGCGGGCGTGGAGGAGATTGCAGGCGGGCATGGAAGCGGATGGCGAGAAATTGAGAAACATGGGAAGCGAGGCACATGCGGCTAGGCTTTGTGAGGAGGTTGTGGCGCAGGGGTTCCCTGCCCCAAGGCGCAGATTATAGATGGCGCAGCAATCAATACACCAGCCGTGCGGCATGGGGCGAGGCGAGGCCCCACCAGCGGGCGGGCACCATAATGGAAATGGCGGTTAAGAACGGGGAACGAGGCTACAGGGAGAGGATACGGGTTACAGATGCCAAAGGGGACGGCGGAACAAGGATCAGCCATAGGTGTCACGGGAATGGCTAAAGAACGGGAATGAGGCGGGTGGTACGGGTGCTGGCGCGCATGGAGCGCGGCGCGGCGCATGGAGATCGCATGGCGGCGCCCATGCATGGACGAGATTGCTGGCGGGCATACAGGAGATTGCTGGCGGGCATGGAGGAGATTGCTGGCGGGCATACAGGAGATTGCTGGCGGGCGTGGAGGAGATTGCTGGCGGGCATGGAGGAGATTGCTGGAGCCAATGGCGGCGGCGGGACTAGTAGTAGAACACAGGCGCACACCAACAATGCGTTGCTGTCACTACCTGGGTGGTATAGGGTGGATCTGGGGGCCCAGTGTCCTGTCTAGGTCCAGTGCGTGCGCGCGTGTGGGGGTTTACCCTCACCCCTACCAGGTAGCCAGCCAGTTTCCCACTGAAACTGAGTTTAAGGTGTCGGGCGCTAGCGCCGACACCGGTCTTATACATCATTACTGGTGTCACACAGACTGTAATATCCATCATCACAGACGGGCTGGCTGGCTACTGGTGGTGGTGGGGGGGGGCTCGTGGGTCCCTCCCTCCCTCGCCCCCTCCCTCCCTCCCTCCCCCATTCACCAACTCACTCACTCACTCACTCCTCCGTAACTGAGCCTCATCTGTGGCACACGCAGCGAGTGTCGACCGCGGTGTGGCACCTACAGCGCGTCGTCGCCAAGAAGCGCGACCCGCTCTCGCACGTGTGCTTCCTCGACGAGCTCTCCCCCCCGGGCGCGCCGCTGCCGTGTCGCCGCTTCTGGGACGAGTGCTGCCGCGTGCTGGGGGATGCGCTGGCGGCAGTCACGAAGCAGGTGTGTGGGGGAGAGTGTGGGAAAGTGTGGATGCAAAGTGTGGTGTGTGCGTGTGTGTGTCTGCTTCTAGGACGAGTGCTGCCGGGTACTGGGGGATGCGCTGGCGGCAGTCACGAAGCAGGTGTGGGGGAATGCGTGGGGAAGAGTGTGGGGGGCTGTGTGGTGGGTGGGTGGGAGGGTGCTCAGAGAAAGTGTGGAGTGTGTTTGAGAGAGGCGCCCCATGCCGACCTCTGAACGCCCCCCCCCCCCCTATTCATCCTGAAACGCAGACCAAGTCCGGCGGCCTGCGACGTTCTAATCGCTGGGTACCCCCGCCCACCATGCACACACACACACACACACACACACACACACACGCAAGCACACACACACACATACACATACACACACACACGCACACACACACACACACACACACATGCATGCATGCATGCATGCACACACACACACGCAAGCACACACATGCACGTCCCACCATATGTGTGTGTGCAGGCCAAGTCCGGCGGCCTGCGCGACGTTCTAATCGCTGGGTACCCCCGCCCACCATGCACACACACTCACACACAAACACACACACGCGCGCAAGCACACACACGCACGTCCCACCAATCTGTGTGTGCATGCCAAGTCTGGCGGCCTGCGCGACGTTCTAATCGCTCGGTACCCCCGCCACCATGCACACACACACACACACACACACACAAGCACGTAAGCACACACGTGCACGTCCCACCAATCTGTGTGTGCAGGCCAAGTCTGGCGGACTGAGAGACGTTCTGATCGCTGGGTACCCCCGCCCACCATGCACACACACGTACACACACACACACACACACACACACACACACACACACACACACACACACACACACACACACGCACGCAAGCATGCAAGCACACACACGCACACACGCATGCATGCATGCATGCACATACACGCACGTCCCCCCAATCTGTGTGTGCAGGCCAAGTCCGGCGGCCTGAGAGACGTTCTGATCGCTGGTTACCCGCGCCTGGCTGTGCTGCTAGAGGGCATGTTTGAGCGGCTCATGTCAGAGACGACAATCAAGGCGCGTAGGTTGTTGGGACTGCAGCGGAGGGGGTAGGGGGGGGGCATGTGTGTGTGCGTCTGTTTGTGTGTGTGCTGGAGTGTGTGTGTGTGTGTGTGTGTGTGTGTGCTGGAGGGATCATGTCAGACGACGATCAAGGCGTGTTGGATTGAGAGGGGCTCTGTGTGTGCGTGTGTGTGTGTGTGTATGTGTGTGAGTGTGTGTGTGTGTGTGTAGGGAGTCTGTGTGTGTGTGCGTATGCGTGTGTGTGAGTGTGTCTGCTGGAGGGCATGTTTGAGCGGCTCATGTCAGAGACGACCATCATGGCGCGTAGGTTGTTGGGACTGCAGCGGAGGGGGGGAGGGGGGGGGCATGTGTGTGTGTGTGTGTGTGTGTGTGTGTGTGCTGGAGGGCTCATGTCAGAGACGACGACCAAGGCGCGTTGGATTGAGAGGGGGTTTGTGCGTGTGTGGGGGTGTGTATAGGGAGTCTGTGTGTGCGTGTGTGTGTATGTGTATGTGTCTGCTGTAGGGCATGTTTGAGCGGCTCATATCAGACGACGATCAAGGCGCGTTGGGTGGGGAGGGACAGAGAGAGTGTGTGCGTGTGTGCATGCGTGTGTGTGTGTGTGTGTGTGTGTGTGTGTGTCTGTCTGTGCGAGCGCGGCCGGGGTGCATGTTCAGCCATGGCCTCAGGAGTCATATGTGACAGGACTGTCACACACACACGCACACACGCACACACGCACGCACACACGCACACGCTGCCCATGCGCAGGACGTCCTCCCCGGCGTCACGCCCATGCAGCTGCCGCAGCTCATGGGCCTCACACACACACACACACACGCACACACACGCACACAGCCCATGCGCAGGGCGTCCTCCCCGGCGTCACGCGCGAGCAGCTTCCCCAGCTCACGGGCCTCGCACACACACAAACACACACACACACACGCACACACACACACAGCACACGCGCGCAGGGCGTCCTCCGCGGCGTCACGCCCGAGCAGCTGCCGCAGCTCATGGGCTGCACACACACACACACACACAAACGCGCGCACGTAGGGCGTCCTCCCCGGGGTCACGCCCGAGCAGCTGCCCCAGCTCACGGGCTGCGCCGCCCCGCTCGAAAAGGCGTACCGCTCCGCGTGCCTCAACTTGATGGCCGACGCGGCCGCGAGCGCGTTCCCGGGGGGCGCGCGGTCGCTGCCGTCGCCGGCAGACGTGCAGAAGCTGATCGGGTGGGTTTGTGTGTGTGTGTGTGTGTGTGTGCCACAACTGGATGGCCGACGTGGCCGCGAGCGCGTTCCCGGGGGGCGCGCGGTCGCTGCCGTCGCCGGCAGACGTGCAGAGGCTGATCGGGTGGGTTTGTGTGTGTGTGTGTGTGTGGAGAGAAAGTGTGTGTGTGTGTGTGCCACAACTGGATGGCCGACGCGGCCGCGGGCGCGTTCCCGGGGTGCGCGCGGTCGCTGCCTTAGCTGGCAGACGTGCAGAAGCTGATCGGGTGGGTTCCTTGTGTGTGTGCGTGTGTGTGGAGAGAGAGGGTGTGCGTGTATGTGTGTGCGTGTGCGTGCATGTTTGTGTGTGTGTGCGTGTGTGTGTGTGTGCGTGTGTGTGTCCGCATGCCAAAACCTGATGGCCAACGCGGCCGCGAACGCGTCCTCGAGGGGCGCGCGGTCGCTGCCTTTTCCGGCAGATGCTGATCGTGTGTGCGTGCGTGCGTGCGTGCGTGCGTGCGTGCGTGTGTGTGTGTTTGTGGGTGGGTGGATGGGTATGGAGTGTGTGTGTGTGTGTGTGTGTGTGTGTGTGTGTGTGTGTGTGTCTCCGGGGTGTGTGCTCTCGGGGCCTTGTGCGTGCTTGTAAATGTGCCCCACCCGCACGCAATCACACTGAACATGCGCACACACACGCACACACTCTCGCACACGCACACACTCACCATGCATGCAGCGTGATGCACGAGCAGCTGTGCACGGCGGGTGCACACGAGCACACACACAGGCACTCTCTCTCTCTCTCACACACACACACACACACACGCTCACCATGCAGCGTGATGCACGAGGAGCTGCGCACGGCGGGTGCACACTAGCACACACACAGACACACTCTCTCTCTCTCTCTCTCTCTCTCACACACACACACGCTCACTATGCAGCGTGATGCACGAGGAGCTGCGCACGGCGGGCACGCTGCCGCACCCTGCAGGCACTTTCTCTCACACTTAACACACACACACTCACACACACACACACACACACACTCACCATGCAGCGTGATGCACGAGGAGCTGCGCACGGCGGGCACGTCGCCGCACCTCGCGGGCGTGATTGGGGGAGAGGTGCGGTGTGCGTATGTGTGTTTGGGTGGGTGGGTGTACGTCCCTGAAACTCTTGAACCCTTTAGAACCTGAGAAGCCCTAAATTGTATGGGGTTGCTTGGGGGAGATGTGCGGTGTGTGTGTGGTGTGTGTGTGTGTACGTGCATGTGTGTGTATGTGTGTGTGTGTGGTGTGTGTGTGTTGTGTCGGGCCAATACATGGCCGTGACTGAGCACACACACACGCACACACAAACACGCTCACACACACACACACAAAAAAAACGCACACACACACTCACACACACACACACACACACAACAGGTCGCGTCCGCTCGCCGCCTTCTCTCCCGCAAGGCCGAATACATGGCTGCGACTGAGCACACACACACACACACACATACACACACACAGGCAACAAAAACTCACACGCGTGCACACACACACACGCACACACACGCACACACAACACACACATTCACACACCAGGTCGCATCTGCGCTCCGCCTTCTCTCCCGCAAGGCCGAATACATGGCCGCAACGGGGCCGGACGTTCGCTCAATGGCGGCTGTCGCCAATCCTTCGCAACTGCGGAACATTGCGCTGGCGTCACAGCTGCAGGAGGTGCACAGGTGTGTGTGTGTGTTGGGGAGGGGGGGGGGGCAATCCTTCGCAACTGCGCAAAATTGCGCTCGCGTCACAGCTGCAGGAAGTACACAGGTGTGTGTGTGTGTGTGTGTGTGTGTGTGTATGAGGGGGGGGGTCGCAGCTGCCAAACATAGCGCTGGCGTCGCAGCAGCAGGAGGTGCACAGGTGTGTGCGTGTGTGTGCTTGCGTGCGTGCGTGTGTGTGTGTGTGCATGCGTGTGTGTGCATATGGGGGGGGGCATCGCAGCTGCCAAACATTGCGCTCGCGTCGCAGCTGCAGGAGGTGCACAGGTGTGTGTGTGTGTGTGTGTGTGTTCGGTGTGTGTTTGGTGTGTGTGTGTGTGTGTGCGTGCGCGGTGTGTGTGTGTGTGTGTATGTGTGTGTGTGTGCATGGAGGGGGTCGCAGCTGCCAAACATTGCGCTGGCATCGCAGCTGCAGGAGGTGCACAGGTGTGTGTGTGTGCGTGTGTGTGTGTGTTCGTGTGTGTGTGTGTGTGTTGGTGTGTGTATGGGGGTGGGGGCAATCCTTCGCAGCTGCGCAACATTGCGCTGGCGTAGCAACTGCAGGAGGGGCACATGTGTGTGTGTGCGCGCGTGGGTGTTTGTGCGTGCGCGTGCGCGTGTGTGTGGGAGGACCCATCGCAGCTGCTAAATAATGAGCTTGCGTCGTATCATCTCCCATACCACACCATTCTTTCTCCCTCCCCGCTCTGATGGCGACCCCCTCTCGCACTCCTCTCGCACAGGTCTCTTTCTGCTCTGCTGCCGCGCCTCCCGACCGCCGCCGCGCCCTCTCCCACCCTCTGGTGCCCCCCTCTCATGCAGGGTCTCTCTGCTCTGCTGCCGCGCCTTTCGACCGCAACCCCCCCCCGGACATGGTCTCAATGTCGCCCCTCACACACGCTCTGATGATGCCCCCTGTGATAGTGCCCCCCTCTCGCACCACTCGCACACAGGTCTATCTCTCTGCTCTGCTGCCGCGCCTCCCGACCGCAGCCTCCTCCAAGCGTATTGTCACCGCTGACACACTATCTGATGGTGCCCCCCCCCCCCCCGGTGATGACTCTCCCTCGTCGCGCACGGTATCTTTTGGTCTTGTCTGCCGGCGCCTGCCCGACCGCAGCCCTTCTCGCTCGGGCTTGCTTGTCGCCCCTCACATCACACCGATGATGGTGCCCCCCCCCCCCCCGTAATGATTCTCCCTCTCGCACAGGTCTCTTTCTGCTCTGCTGCCGCGCCTCCCGTTCGCAGCCTCCCCGGGGCTTGTCGACGCGCTCGGCTGCGTGCAGGTGGCGGCGATCGAGGCCGTCGCGCCAATGTTCAAGGTACGGCTTTTTACACATGTAGTCGCACGTGCAGTTGTGTGCGGGGCGTTGCAAGTGTGGTTCGAGGAAGCCCTTGCCTCGTCGACGCGCTCGGCTGCGTGCAGGCGGAGGCGATCGTGGCGATCGCGCCAATGCACAAGGTACCGCTTTCTACACATGTTGTACTATGTGTAGTATCACAGCATTTGTGTGCGGGACGTTGCAAGTATGGATATAGGGAGCCCGTGGCTCGTCGGCGCGCTCGGCTGCGTGCAGGCGGCGGCGAGGTGTTTGCGCCAATGTACAGGTACAGCTTTGTACGCATGTAGTGCCATCTCATTTGTGCGCGGCGCCGAGGTCCAGGGTGTGTGCGCTGTGAGTTGCCAGTCGTGCGACAGTTGTCCAGCTGTGCGTCAGTTGCCTAGCGCGTCTGTTGCCTAGTGTGTCAATTGCCTAGCGTGTCAGTGTCTAGCGTGTCAGTTGTCCAGTTGTGTGCCAGTTGCCTAGTGGTGTCAGTCTCCTAGCGTGTCAGTTGCCTAGCGTGTCAGTTTCCTAGCGTGTCAATTGCCCTCCGTTGGCAGTTGCCTAGTGGTGTGTCAGTTGCCCGGTGGTGTCAGTTGCCCAGCGTCAGTGTCAGCTGCCTATCGTCAGTGTCAGTTGTCAGTGTCAGTGTCAGTTGCAGCGTGTCAGTGTCTGTTGCCCAGTGTTGTCAGTTCCCTACTACACCCCTTACCCCCCTCCTTCCAAACCACACACACGCAGGCGACGGTGGAGGCGGCCGAAGACGCGCTGCTGCACATGCACGAGCGCGGGTACGGCGACAGCGGCGGGGGGCCCGGTGGGGACTCGGCCGGCCCCCCTCCGATGGTCGACACGAGCGCCTACGTTGCAGATGCCACGCAGCTGCTGGCCAGCTTCCGGTCCGAGTTCCTCTCCAGGTCAGTGAGTTTGGTATCGGCTGTACACAGCCATTTGGCTGTACTCCGGATGGACGTTGACCTTGAACACAGTTACAGTTACATCGGCTTTCCAGCAAAGACTACCTCTAGTCCTAGTACCACCGCGTAGACCCAAGTCCAGTTCTGGCCCTAACAATAACTTGTGAGGGGCGGTAGCCACCAGCCGGCTGCCTGCCAACGTGTGACCTTGAACACAGCTCAAACCATCCAGTGGGGTTTAGGGCTGACGAGCCCGCCAGACAGAGCTCGTCAAGAGCTTTCAAATGACCCATGTCTCAGCCAAACGGTCGTCGGGAGGTCGACTGTCGACGCGGTCAAAGTAAAGTCCGGCTGTGGGAGAAAAATCGTGACACCGAAACCACTGCTCCAGGTTCGTCCCGCCTCCGAGCCCCAACGTGTCGTCGTGCGCGGGCGCGCTCGTGGAGCGCATGGCGTGTCGGCTGCTCATCTTCTTCGTGCGGCATGCGGCCCTGGTGGGTGGTGGCTGGGCGGGTGGCTGTTATTATTCCATGTGCATGCGTGCATGGGGACGGGGGGGGAGGGGGGAGGAGGGGAGCGCATGGCGTGCCGGCTGCTCATCTTCTTCGTGCGGCATGCGGCCCTGGTGGGTGGTGGCTGGGCGGGTGGCTGTTATTATTCCATGTGCATGCGTGCATGGGGACGGGGGGGGAGGGGGGAGGAGGGGAGCGCATGGCGTGCCGGCTGCTCATCTTCTTCGTGCGGCATGCGGCCCTGGTGGGTGGTGGCTGGGCGGGTGGCTGTTATTATTCCACGTGCATGCGTGCATGGGGATGGGGGAGGGGGGCGCATGGCGTGCCGGCTGCTCATCTTCTTCTTGCGGCATGCGGGCCTGGTGGGTGGTGGCTGGGCGCGTGGCTGTTATTGTTCCATGTGCATGCGTGCATGGGGATGCGGGGGGGGGGCATGGCGTGCTGGCTGCTCATCTTTCTCTTGCAGCATGCGGCCCTGGTGGGTGGTGGCTGGGCTGGTGGCTGTTATTGTTCCATGTGCATGCATGCATGGGGACGAGGGGGGAGGAGGGGAGCGCATGGCGTGCCGGCTGCCCATGTTCCACGTGCGGCATGCGGCCCTGGTGGGTGGTGGCTGTTATTATTCCATGTGCACTCACGCACGCATGGGGGAGTGGGGGGGATGCATGGGGGGGTGTGGGGGGCGCATGGCGTGCCGGCTCCTCATCTTCTTCGTGCACGCTGGCTGTTATTATTCCTTGTGTCTGCGTGCATGCATGGGGGCGCATGGCATGCCGGCTGCTCATGTATTTTGAGTGCGGAACGCGGCGCTGGTGGTTGGTGGCTGGGTGGGTGGCGGTGATTATTCCATGTGCATGCGTGGGGCGCATGGCGTGCCGGATGCTCATCTTCTTCGTGCGCCACACGACGCTGGTCAGTGGTGCGGGATTCCGATCGAGAAAGGGACCCCTGGTGTCTACGGAACTCCGTGCGGACACGAAACACGCATGCGCAGTGTAACACACACGTACGCACACGCACCCACACGCGCAAGTACGCGCGCAAACACACGCACAGAGGTCCGCCCCCTGCGCACCCCCAATCGTCTGATTCCGCACTCTTCTCGATCTCGTTGGCACCGTTGGAGACTGTTTCCGGTGACCCTGCCACTCACCCACCCACCCCACCCACCCAGGTCCGCCCCCTGTGCCCCCACGGCAGCCTGCAGCTGGCAAAAGACCTCGCTGAGATGCAGCTCGCCGTGTCGCAATCGCTGTTCCCGCTCGAGCAGCTGCCCGTGCCGTACCGCATGCTCAAGGCGTTTAGGGCGCTGCTGTTCCAGGTGCTGGTGTGCGCGTGTGTGCGTGCGTGCGTGCGTCGCCTTCGGACGGGCTGCCCACAGGCGCCCTTGCAATTGCGTGGGCATTGGCAGGGCGTTGTCGCGTTGCAAGGGCATTGACAGGGCGCGTTGCAGATGTTTAGGGTTTAGGGACCCTTAACCCCCTCGAACACTAAAACCCTAAAATGCCCGCATCGGCAGGGCGCCTTCGCAAGGGCATTGGCAGGGCGTTGGCGCGTCGACAGGGCCCCAATTACACAGCACTAGCTACTTTCACACGCGGGACGGCCAGGCAGGGCGGTCAGGGTGCACAGTTTGTGTGTTGTGGTGGTGGGGCAGGCGAGGCCGGGCGGTTGAGAGGGCAACCACGCCCAACGCGCGCGTCCAGCGCGCTCAGGCGCCAGCTGGCAGGTGTGTGTGTGTGTGTGTGTGTGCGTGCGTGCGTGCGTGTGTTTGTGGTGGGCACGCACGCACACACGCAGCCTACTCGCACAAACACAGCTGCCGCGTGTGCTTGCGTGGGCTGGCACACCGCACACACCCTCTCGCGCCCCCCACCACAACCACCACAACCACACACACACGCACACGCGCGCGCCCTCACCCCCCACGCACACGCACACGCACCCTACAGGACACGTCTGGCATGCTCGCCAGCCCCCTGGTGCGCGACCTCCCCCCGTCCATCACGCTCCACCACCTCTTCTCGCGCCTGCCGCCGTCTGTGCGCGCGCCGCACGAGCGGCTTGGGCTGAGCCAGCAGCAGTACTCGCTGTGGCTGGATGAGCACGGCAGCGCGGACGCGCTCGAGGCGGTGGCGGCGTCGATCGAGGGCGCGGGCGGGGAGGTGGGCGGCGACGGCGGGGCGACAGCAGAGGTGCTGGCGGTCATGGGCGCGCTGTGCGGCGCGCGGCGGTGACCACGTCCCCCCCTCCACCCCTTGGCGGGCGTGCTTACCGCGGCAAGGGGAGAGGGTGGGGGTGGAGGCGCCGGCAGGCCGGGGCGGCCAACGCACGCGTGTACATGTGTCCACAGTGTGCACAGTGTGCACTGTGTGCACTGTATCGAGGCTCTAGATGCTTTGAGATGCTTGTTGTCTGTCAATTCTCATGTGCGGCACATGCTCGGCGCTTCAGGCTGATAGCTAGTGCCGTCCGCAACTTCACACCCCCACTCCGTAAATGTTGACTCCTGAACACCCCTCCTGCGCAACCTTCGCAACTCGACTGTGTGGCACAGTCAACACGGTAGACGAGTCAACAAGCGGGTGTAGATGCCGTACCTGCCAGGCTGGGCCCCTGACCTCTCTCCAGGGCTCAGCACCCCACCCCATGAGGGAGGCTAGGCCCTTCTAGGCACTAAAGAGATTTACAAGGTTCTGAGTTCCTCATACTTTCCGCACCTCTTTGCGGTAAACGCCCTCGCCTCTCGCAACCGTTGCAAACACCGCAAGGTTGCGTGTTGGACTCCGCAGAGTTTGTAAGGAGGCACTAGTGTGGGGTGACTACCATCCAAGCCAGGGCCCCCCCCCTGCATCCAAGGCTGTGACGCCCACCAACCTCATTGTTGGCCCTTCTGGAGCGAATGAGGCGCACACTCGTGTCAAGCGCGATATAAGAGGCCCAGACCCAGACCACAATCCCGTGCCTCAGAGGGGGCGCAGCTGGTGTGAGCCTAGAAGCCTACCCATCGTGCGGAGAGACGAAGTGAGTCTAGCCACAGCGGAGAGACGACGATGCGATGTAAGGAGTCCAGCGGAGACAGTGGTGTCAAGGCCTCGTTTGTCGTCTCGGGGCCTTGCGACGCACCAAACCATGGTGAGTTGTGCGTGGCAAGGCAGGGCAGGGCATCTCCTAGTAGTGGGGCCAGCACCAGGTTTTTTTCGGACAAGTCCCCTCCCCCAACTACCTCGCTGCCCTCAGACCCCTCGGTAGAAGCCCCCCACGCGTGATGGCGTCGCATGTAGGGCGCATGCGGATGATGGGGGGGGGGAGAGAGGAGATTTGAGCAACAACACAAGGTTAACCTGGCTGTCGCAGACGCATCCCACAGCCTCGCCTCAGCCTCGCCTCAGCCCTGCCGCAGCGATAGCGGCATGACCAAGGAGTCTGGATCCCCTCCAGAGGACGATGCAGCACAGGGCGGCTGCTGTGCCAAGACCAAGAACACGTTTGCCGTGAGTAAGCAGGGTGCATGCATGCGTGTCCATGCGTGTTCGCGCTGCATGCATGCGTGCCCCTACACAGTATCACAGCCGCCTCCCCGCCTGCTGCTCCTGCATGCATGCTCACGTGCTCACCGGTGTTGTGGGCGGCCTGCCTGCTTGCGCACAGGTGGTGGGGCAAGTGGTGCGGCAACACCCAGCGTCGACGCTGCTGCCGCCCATCCTCACGTTTGTGGTGCTTGTCACGCTCGGCATCATGGGCACGCTGCTCGGCGCGCAGGATGACTCCAACCACCGCAGGGACACTGCCGTTGCAGTGGCCATCGACACTGGCGCGAGTTTCAATCTCGCGGTGGAGCAGGTGCGTCTGTGGTGTGGGTGCGTGCACCGCCAGCATGCAAGCGCACACGGTAGTAGTTGGTCGAGCGGCTGCGCACGGGCGGGTGATCGCATAGAAGCCGTATGTACACACGCACATGCGCCGACCCGCACGTCCGCCCCTCCGTTGTGCAGACGTTTGCCCCGCTGGTCAGCCTCGATGCGTTCATCCAGCAGACGCCAAACTACACGGAGCTGATGCCGCGGTTTCGCACAATCGCCAAGGGCCTTCTGGAGCAGCTGCCCGCCGGCACGATCCAGAACCTGCAGCTGTCGCCGTTTGGGATCCTCGTCGACGAGTACCCGCCCGACCCCGACCACATCGGCATCAACCTCTTCAACGTGACCGTGCTGCGCCCCGGCGCGATCGCGACCATCGAGCTCGCGGAGCTCGTCCTGTCGGGCCCCCTCGTCCTTGTGGGGTCCAAAGACCTAGCAGGCATTGCGCGCAAGCCGGTCTTCATCCAGGACGTCGACGCCAACGAGACATTTGGCAACGTACCGTTGCGCGATGACCCGATGTACACAGACTACGAGTGGCCGCCGGGCGACACGTTCGACCTGCCGTTCCCGGCAACGCTGGCTTCGACCGATACGCGGGCGATCACGATGGACCTGGTCTACAACGCCACGACGCGCACAAAGTTCTGGGGCTTTGTGACGGCAATCATCTCGTTTGAGGGGATGACGCACGGCGTTGACAGCCGGCTCAACAGCCTCTCGGCCAAGGGCTACGACTACACGCTCACGCGCTCGGACGGTGCTAACCCGCCGTTTGTGATTGCCGAGTCGCGCGCGAACACGTCACTTCCCTACGGCCAGGTCGTCACGTTCAACGTGACCAACAACCAGTGGACGCTGGTCGTGTACCCATTCGATGGTTGGGAGTCGGGCTGGAAGTGGCCGGTCGTCGCGGCCGTCATCGTCATCTCGTTCCTCATCTCACTCATGGTGTTTGTCATGTTGTTATCGCTGAAGCAGCAGGGCTGGCTGCTGTCCGAGATGCTCGTCGTCAACACCGAGCTCGCTGAGACGACGTCGCGGCTCGAGGCGAAGAAGGCGCGCTTGGACGTGATGCTCGTGCGCCAGTACAACCTCATCCAGTGCTTCTCGGTCGCGGGACCCAAGGGCAACATGCAGCTGGGCGACTGTGAATCGACGGTCGACCGCATCGAGTTGATGCGACAGCAGCTCATGTCGGAGAACGTGCAGAGCCTCGCGGAGACGGAGCAGATCGAGACGCTCGAGGTGCTCGGGGAGGGCAGCTTCGGGAAGGTCTACAAGGTGAGGGGGTCGATGGCGCGTGTCATGTCTGGTGCTCTGAGAGGGCACGGCCTTGATCTGAGGTCTGACTCGGAACATACATGCTCGAAACCACGACCGCTGGAACACACCGCACGCCCGCACGCCACCTCGCCTCTCGGGCAGATCTGCATTGATCCGACCTCGACACACCCCGCACCTCCACCTACTCCACCAGGGCCTGTGGCGCGGCACAGAAGTAGCCGTCAAGACGATCATGCTCCCGGCCAACATGAGTGGCGCCGAGAAGCGCGAGAAGATGGCCGTGATGGAGGCCGCGATCTCGTCGTCGCTCATGCACCCCAACATCGTGTCGACGTACACGTACTCGATCAAGCCAGTGCGTGACACAACCAAGGTGCAGCGGTTTGGGTGCCTGCACTCTGAGCGAGAGAGAGAGAGGGGGATCTCTAGCGAGGGAGAGGGAGAGAAAGACAGGGGAGGGAGAAGAGAGGGATGGAGAGAGAGGACCAGGTGCGCGACATGACGGTCGGCGCAGCCAAGGTGCGGCGGTTTGGGTGCTTTCACACTGAGAGAGAGGGGGAGAGAGAGGGAGAGAGAGAGGGGGGGGGGTAGACAGGGGAGGGAGAGAGGGATGGGAAGAGAGAGAGAGTACCAGGTGCGTGACACGACTGTCAACGCGAGCTAGGTGCGGCGGTGGGTGGGGCGCATGCACACTGACAGAGGGAGAGGGAGAGAAAGAGAGGGACACTGGAGGACAGAGAGACAACGTGCGGACCATGTGCGCGGATGCGGTGCGTGCACACTGGGAGAGAGGGGGGCAGGGAGGGAGAGAGTGGCCGAGAGATTGCTATGCACTGAGCGAGACAGAGAGACATAGCGCGGACCAGGCGCGTGGGTGGGGCACCTGCGCACTGCGAGAAAGAGACACACACACTCACACACACACACACACACACACACACACACACACACGCTGATGCGTTGCCCACAACAGATCGCGCCCCGGATCATCCTGTTTAAGGCTCTCTCTCTCCCTCCCTCTCCCACTCCCTCTCCCTCCCTTTCTCTCCCTCTCTCCTTCCTCTCCCTCTCTTCCTCTCTCTCACACACGTGCGCACTGCTCGCATCAGGTTGTGTCCGGGATCGTCCTGATCGAGGCGTCGACCGTCGCAGCGTCCACGATAGGGTCGCCACCGCCGCAAGACACGGTCGGCACGGCGACGGGCATCTGCGCGCGCTCGGGCGGCGCGGGGGTTCACAGCTATGAGGTGCGCGCGGGGCTTCACATGTTTGGGGTGGCTGGCGCGGATGGTCGGGCGGTGCTCCAGCGCGCGGGGAAGGCGAGGCGAAAGGGGGAGTGGTGGGGGGGGGGCACAATATCGATCGGGTTGCGGACGGAGGCAGGGGCTCAACGGTCAAAACCAGTGTTCACGGGCAAGCACAATCTCAAGCACCCCCACCATCCGCAGTTCCGCCGAGTCCATGAGTGCTGCGACCGCGGGTGCCTGCGCACACACAACCCGACAGCTAAACAGCCACACAGACAGACAGACAGACAGACGGACGGACAGACAGACAGAGACACACAGATAAACAATGCCACCACCCGACAAACAAACAAACAAATAAACAAACAATGCCACCATCCGCACGTCCGCATTGTCCTTGAAAACTGCGACCGCGGCTGCGGCACACACAAGCACACAACCAACAGTCATTCAAACACAAACTGCTATTTAAACATGACAGATGTGGCTGGTCCTTGAATACTGCGACCGCAGCTGCCTTCGCAAACATACACGCACACGCCCCCATCACTCACACACACACACTCATACGCACGCACACACACACACACAGGTCCGCCTCGTCCTCGAATACTGTGACCGCGGCTGCCTGCGCGACAGCCTCGACCTCGGGGAGTTCCGAGGACCGCAGGGCCTCAAGTACCGGGCGATCCTCGACACAGCACTGGACGTGGCGAAGGCCATGTGCCACCTGCACGCGATGAACGTGCTGCACTCGGATCTCAAGGTGTGGACACGGTGTGTGTGTGCGTGTGTGGCTTGTGTGTGTGTGTGTGGTGGTCGATTTTACAGTCCGTCGGACGCCTTTGATGGCGCATGAGACCCTAGGAAAGAGGCCGGCAGCTGTCAAAATTCGAACCCTAGCATGCCATCTGCCATCATGATTGCTGTGCACGCGGTGCGTGTCTCAAAACAGGCGACAAGGAAGTCAGCCATCTCGTGCCAGAACCTGGGGTTTGCCTGGCCTGGCCGAGGATTCCTAAACTCCCGCATCCGCTCATATAAATCGGCCTCCTCGGGGCAAGGAATGAACCGAAACAGGCTGTGGGCTTGCACCGTGCCTCTTCTTAGGCAGGGCACTCAAATATCATGTGTGCCTCGTCCTCTAGCCCACAGCATAGGCAGCACGTGTGCGTGTGTGTGTGGTCATTTTTCGGTATTTCGCACGTCTTTAATGGCAGCACGTGCGCGTGTGTGTGTGCTCGACTTGGACCATGTGCGACTTGCACGCGATGAACTTGCTGCAGTCGGAGCCCAAGGTATTTGAATTCGACAGCACAGATGACACTTGAATACTTGAATAGATTGCCACGCATTCATACGTGTGAGGGTTTGGGGGAGAATGAAGGGGGGACGCGGGGCAAAGGCCATGTGCCACCTGCACGCTATGAACGTGCTGCACTCGGATCTCAAGGTATTTGAATTTGAATTTGAATGCACATGTCAGAATGCTTGTAGGGGGGGGGCGGGGTATGAAATATCCCGTGTTTGATAGGGATTGCTGCCGATAGGGTGCCTCTTCGTTAAGCAACCTGCTTGCAGGTGGGGGTGCCCCTTACTGTGATCTAGCATCCTACGAAGTGCCATTGTGAGAGTCAAAAGTGCGGAGGTATTGCTGTACAAGGACAGCGCTGTGTGCTGCCTCGGCCCCGGATATTCCATACCCCGCCCCCTCCCCTACAGACTGTGCTACGTTTGTGTGTGTGGCAAGGCCAAAGGCCATGTGCCGTGGACCTCAATGCGTGGATGTATTTAGTGTGCATTTGCTATGTTTTTTTGCATGTATGGTGTTTGGGCAGTGTTTGGGGGGGGGGGGGGGGGGGGAGGGGGGGCAAAGACGTTGGTGTCACGTGCACGCGATGCGCTTGCTGCTCTGGCTTGCTGCTCCGGCAGCAAGCGCGCACACACACACACACACACACACAGCGCCAAATTTGGCGTCCGGGTCCACCCCAAAAGTGTGGAATTTCGAAGCCTCAACCCGCTCCACACCGCAGGCGCGTAACGTGGTGCTGCAGTGCTCTGGCGACAAGCGGCCCCACCACCACCACCGACACCGACACCACACACAAGTACGCACGCACGCAAGCGCGCAACGTGATGCTCAAGTGCTCTGGCAACAAGCCCCTCCCCCCCTTCCCCCCTCCCCCAGACACACACACTCACACACACACACACACACACATGAAAACGCCAACATAAGCGTCCGACCGACTCAACATTCAACCAAGCACACACGCGCGCGCACACGCGCCCGCAGGCGCGCAATGTGATGCTCAAGTGCTCTGGCAACAAGACCCCCCCCCTCCTCCCCCCCCCCCCGCCCCCGGCACATACACACACACACACACACACACACACACACACATGAAAACGCCAACCTAGTCGTCCGACCGACTTAACATTCACACTCACACACACACACACACAGAGAGAGATATCGTTACAGAGAACTCTGCACGGCAGATCTAGATAGGCTGTTTCTAGTAATCAATTGAGGAGATTCTGTTTGAAGGCGGGAGACCAACCGTGCGCCAGCAAGAGGGTGAACAACCTCATTCGTAAAGCAGTGGGGGAAAGGGGCAGTGGCGGGTCATTGACGGCTGTGTTCGTCAATCCGCCTCGACTGAGTTTAAACTAGGAGTCGGCAGAAGGACTTCCACAGTTGCGGAAATCATGCTAAGATGATCCACTCGGTGGTGACTCGCTCGGCGAACTCGGGGCGCTCGGGGATGTCGCGTGTGAAGTTGTAGAGATGGACACACACACACACACACACACGCGCGCGCGCCCGCAGGCGCGCAACGTGATGCTCAAGTGCTCTGGCGACAAGCGCGGCTTTATCGCCAAGGTCGCCGACTTTGGGATGTCCGTCAAGATGGACAACATGCAGACGCACTTGTCAAACATGTTCCAAGTAGGGAGTTTCCTGGGTTCCTGGGCAGTGGTTCCGTTAAGGATTTCGGAAAATTGATGGCTCAACCCGGGCCTCACGCTCATTTCGCCAAGCTCAAAACCTGGCGGAGGCGAATTTTGGCCGAACAAGTGTGAAACTGCCATTTGTGCAATCTCAACCCGATGCACCAGCCCGAATCGGCCAATCTCAACCCGAAAGTGCGCTTTGTCGGGTTGCGGGTTGGCCAACAGAAACACCGGTCCTTGGGTTCGGGGGGGGGGGGGGAGGGCAGGGGATAGTCCCTTTTTGTGCCTGCGAGGGGGCGGAGGGAGGGGTTCAGATGGACCGCACGCATGCAACAGGCACGCACGCATGGGTGGAAGGAAGGTACGGAGGAGGACAGGGGATGCTTCGTGCCAGTGAGGAGGGCGAGAGGGAGGGCCGACTTTGGGCTCGCAAGGGGCTTTACGTTGGCCACGTTCATACCGTCAAGGCTTGGGAGGCGGCCTTGGAGAACAGGGTGTTGGAGGGCAGGGGAACGGAAGAGGGCGTTCAGATGGACCAGATGCAGACGCACATGTTTAACATATTCCAGGTGGGTGGTATATTTTCAATGGGGTTCCTCGGGGTCAGTCATCCTTTCGTTTTTTTTACGCGAAGAGGGTTTCTCGGTTTCGGGACTCCGGGCTGCAGCTCGAAGAATCGCTCCAAAAAGTAAAAAAAATGACGATGTCACACGTTATCCCGCATGAGTCGCCTCAACAAGTCATTTTTGTTTCCCGAACGCGCCCTCCCCCAAACCATCGGGGGCGTTTCCTCCGGGCACGCTTTTCTTCGTTTCCCGATCGGGAACGGAACCCCTGGCACACACGCACACACACCTCCAATACCACAGGGGACAATCACGCACATGGCGCCAGAGATTCTCCTCGACGGACGCGTGTCCAAGGCGGCAGATGTGTACGCGTTTGGGATCACGCTCTGGGAGCTGTTTACCGGGGGGCGGCCGTTCCAGGTGCGTGTGTGTGTGCGCGTGTGTGTGCGGGTGTGGGTGTGGGTGTGTGCATGTGCGTTTATGCAAAAGGTGGTTGATAAGTTGGCCGGCCAAGTGGGCACCCTAATGAAGCTGGTGTCAGAGCTCCAAGCTTAATTCAGGCTATTTAATTATTATAATAGTATTAGGCCATCCCCACCCAAATGACCAAAATGTGGCCACACCCAAAATCCCAAAGTCGACAAAACGGCCCCATCGCGCGTGCAGAATGACTTCTCGACACGTAATATAGACATGCGTGTCGAGATCGTGTGCTGGGATACGTCGTGGGGCCGTCACGGGCCTCGCGGAGCGCCATGCAACAGTCGCACCCAACCTCCTGCCGCGCCGCTGCGGGGAGCCAGTCCCCCGCGACGCCTCCTACCGATCGGTACCACCCGTGGCATGAACTTGACGAGGCGCTGGGTCCCGTGCCGTGCCGCGTTGCCGCGGTCGCTGTGCTGGGCGACACCAAACTTTCGGCATGTTTTGCGGCGTCGCCTCTGGACCAAATCCACTTTTGACGCGTGCTTTTTAGTTGCCGCCAATCTCATTTAGACGCATGCGTCGTGGGTGACCGTGGCTTGGAGAGACGGTGAAATGCGGAACGAAAGCCGTTTGGCGTCAAACGCAACCGTGACGTGTAACGTTTGACGCCAAACGATTTCGTTCCGCATTTCACCGTCTCTCCAAGCCACGGTCACCCACGACGCATGCGTCTAAATGCGATTGGCGGCAACTAAGAAGCACGCGTCAAAAGTGGATTTGGTCAACCAGGGAAGCCACAAGAAATTCCCAAAGTTTGGTGTCGCCCGTTTTGGCCACTTTGCCCCCTGGGGTGGGCCCAGGTTGGGTGGGGATGGCCAGTAGTAATTGTTGAATTTACAAGTATCGAGGTATTTTAAATGATAAATTATTGAGCAATTGTTATTGAGTGGGGGTGATGTTGCATTGAGTAATTGTTATGATACCCCCGCGCTCGCTGGCCACCTCGTCACACGCGAGCACAAGAACGCCTCGCTCTCGCTCTCTTTCTCTCCCTCTCTTTCTCTTCCTCTCGTTCTCCCTCTCTTTCTCCTCTCTTTCTCCCTCTCTTTCTCCCTCTCTTTCTCTCCCTCTCTTTCTCTTCCTCTCCCTCTCTAGCACCACTTCCTCCTTCATACTGTGTGGCACCAAAACTGAATTCCCGTGTCACAGTGCATGGGCAACGGCTCTCGCAGAAAAGGCACCAGGAGGGCCCCAGCAACGCGCCGCAACGCTTGCATGCGTGTGTCATGACCACCGCCCACCGCCCGGCTGTTTTGTAGCAACAGCGGGCGTGAGTTGGTGGTGTTCTCCTCTGTATGGGCCTTGGTGTGTGGGGTTGAGGCGGGAATGGATTTTTGGTGCCCTGCGCCACCGATTCAGACCATGCCGCTCCAGCTCAAGCTTAGTCTATGGTATGTTGAGCTCGCTGCATCGGTGAGGTCTGGACGGATCTGGCCTGTGTGCCAAGCAAGCCGCTGCGCCGGGGTTGAGCGCGCGCGTCATGGAGGCACTTGGCGGAGCGCTGGGGACCCACCCGCAGCGTCAAACCATCCTAGGGTACCATGTTGACCTTGCGTTGGCGTGCGGCAGCAATAGCGCCCAGGTTTGCCTCAGTTTGGGGCATGCGTACATCTTGCTGTACTTGATGTTGCCCCAGGGTCCGCCTACCGCCGCGCCGCTCCGACAGCGCACGCACATACGATGCTGGTACGCGTTCCCCTCCGCGGGGGGCGCCCTAAGCTGGAACAGGCATCGGGCGCAGCTTTCTTGTGTGCCTGCACCCCCACAAACCCCACCCCAGCAGTCACCCGGGAGGCGCCCCCCCCCCTGATTTTAAGAACGTGCATGATCTTAAGGGGTCATATCAGAGATGTCCCTCGATTTGGGGGCCAGTCGGAGGAGGTGAATTTGGGCGCTTGACAGCACTAGCCTTGCTCCCCCCCCTCTAACTAATTTCGCTCAACTCACTCTCTCACAAAAACAAAACAAAAACGGTGACAGGACACCCCCTGCGCGCTCGTCGTCCGCCTCGTCACGCGCGAGCACAACCACCCCGCGTTCCTTCTCTTTCTTCTCTCCCTCTCTCTCTCTCCCTCTCTCTCTCCCTCTCTCTCCTCTCTTCTTCTCTCTCTGTCACTCCATCTCTCTCTCTCTTTTTCTTCCTCTCTCTCTTCCTCTCTCGCGCACACCCCATGCATTAAATCTCCAGCCCTGAACGCACCCCGCAGGGCACCCCCCGCGCGCTTGTCGGGCACCTCGTCACGCGCGAGCACAAGCGCCCCGCGTTCCCGCTGTCCACGCCATCGAGCTTCCGCGCGCTCGCGGAGCGCTGCTGGCACCCAGAGGCCGACGCGCGGCCGACTTTTACAGAGATCCTGGCGAGCCTTCAGGTGAGCTTCACAGCACCAGTAGCATTGGCTTTGGCTTTCCAAAGACATCTTACATCTTAGGTACGAGCGCGCGGCCAACGTTTTGCCTTGAGGAATGCTTGTGACGGGTGTCACACTGTGTGCGTGTGTGTGTGGAGGTGTGGAGCGGTGCTGGCAACCGGAGGCTGGTGCACGCCCGACGTTTGCGAGGTCCTGGCGAGCCCTCAGGCGCGTTTGTGACACGTGTTTGTGTGTGGGGGTGGGGGGGGCGGAGTGGTACTGGCACCCAAAGGCCGGCGCACACCCGACGTTTGCGGAGGTCCTGGCGTGCCAGCAGGAGCGTTTTTTGCGCGTTTTTTTTCGAGTTTTTTTCATTCGTTTGGTGCGTTTGATGCGCGTGTGACGTGTGTGTGCGGGCGCTGTGAGATGACACACACACCCACACACACATGCTGGTGTTTTTTGTACGTTTGGTGCATTTGTGTGTTTGTGCGGGCGCGCGCACACACACACACACACACATGCAGGCGCTTTTTGTGTGTTTGTGCGTTTGGTGCATTTGTGCGTTTGGTGCATTTGTGACGTGAGTGTGCGGACGCTGTGAGATCTCACACACACGCACACACACACGCACACACACACGCACACACATGTGCTGGTGTTTTTTTGTACGTTTACTGCGTTTGTGATGAGTGTGTGTGCGGGCGCGCGCGCGCACACACACACACACACACTCATGCAGGCATTTTTGTGTGTGTTTGTATGTTTGGTGCATTTGTGACGTGTGTGTGGACGCTGTGAGAGCACACACACACACATACACATGCAGGCGCTGCGCGCGGCCCTGCCTGGACCGCCAGAGGAGGTCCCGGTCATCCTTGCCTCCCTCCCCTCGTCAGCCTGGCCAAGCCAAAACAATCTGACCGGCTCGGCGGCGAGCGGCGCCGCGCCCGAGGACGCCGCGGCACGCGCAGACGACGCGTTCCTCGACGGCGTGGCCGACGACGCGTTCCTCGACGGCGTGGCCGGCGACGTGGGCGTGCGGCCGTGGGAGCAGCAGCAGCAGGGGCAGGCGCAGGGCGCGCGCGGGAGAAGTGGCGGGTTCGGCTGAATGCTGCTGCTACCGGTTGATGGGGCATGGGAGGCGGAGGGCACGGCGGCGCAGGCGTTAGCGGGCTCCGCGAGCTCCGCGGAGAGCTCGCGGGCAACGCGGACTCCGCAGGCCACACGGGCTCCGCTGGCCATTCAGGCCACGCGGAGTGCAAGCTGGCCCTCTTGGGCTGGCTCCATGGCGCAGGGAGCTGGACACTGCCCTATCAAAATCACAACGTCTGATCCGCGCCATGGAATGCGGTCATAACGCCTGAGACGGTCCGGGGTGTGCCTCAGGCGGTGGTGGGCGCCTGAGGCGGTCGGGGTGGCACCTGAGGCGGTTTGGATAACGCCTGAGGCGACCAGGGGTGCGCCTCAGGCGGTCGGAGCGCGTGAGGCGCCGCCTGATCCGCGCCACGGAATGGGACACCTGAGGCGCCGCCTCAGGCGTTGTGAATGTGGTAGGGCTGAACTAACGCGAAGGGGGGGGAGGGGCGGGCCGGGCGCGCGCGCGCGCCGCGCCGCTGGCCCTGCAGACGCGCCTCGCGCGCACGAGGACAGGCTGGCCCTCACCTTGGGCTCGCTGGGTGGCGCAGGGAGGCAAAAGGACGCCGCACTTGCGCGAAGGGGGGGCGCGGGCGGGCGCGCTGCTCGCGCCATGTTTGATTGTTGTCATTGTATCTGATCGTGCCGGGCTGAGTTCCGGGCTGAGCTCCCAGCGTTGACCCGTCCCCCCGGGCGTCTTCTGTGCATCTTTGGTTTTCGTCGTCGTAGGACCTAGTCCGATTGTGTCGGGCTGGTTTTCTAATGTTGAGCCGTCCCCTACAAAGGAGGGGGGGGGTCTTAAAGACCCTTACGCATGCAGCTTCTTTTCTCAGTTGGGGAGGACCGCGTGCGGGCCCACAATCGTCGGCGTAATGATGAGAAATAATTATTGACTTTTCAGTCGTGTGTGACGACTTTACAGGCAGTACAGGCAGCATTTTTGTACTAGGTGTTTACCGCCGAGCACGCCAAACGAGTGGCTGGCTACTGGCCATGGGGGGGGGGGGGCAGAGGTCTGCAACGATGGCGGTCGGGCGTGAATTCAATTCCCCCGGGGCTCGAATCCCGAGGGTACTGAAGGCAGGAACGCTCGCCCCACGTGTGCACGAGTCAAAGATATAGACGATTATGGGAATAACGCCCCGGGGAAAAAGTGCTTTTGTGGGGGGTTGCTGTTTGACCCCCCTTGATGTTCCCAGTCGATGGTGAAGGGGATTGTTGTATGTTGGTGCCAGAATTTCACCTGTGTTATTACTATTGCAAGGCTTATACCAAGGCTCGATTAACGGAGGCGCGTTCTCGTCGCCGAGCCCTGGACCCAGCAATGCGGCGCTGCTGGTGAAGAGGATCTCCGTGCCGCTGACGAGCGGGGTAAAACACGACTGGCCCGGCTCCTGCTAGACTGCCCCTCGGTGGAACACTTCAGGAGCGGCTTGCCCGGCGCTGCCATGGCTTGGCGAGTAGCCGCGGCGCTGCCGCGGCCCGTGCTGGGAGACGGCCCTTATCCTCCCCCCATGCAGGACGCCATGCGGCACCGATCTCGACGAGTTGATCGACGAGCGGAGGAGCTGGCGCCCGTCAATGCATGCTGGACATTGGTCAAGATGGCTGCCCGTGGAGGCGGGCTACCATCACGGCTTCAGCGGTGGCGACCGCCGAGGCAACACAGAGTAAATCCGCTTCACCAATCGCAGCGTTCGTCACCGCGCTCATCCTCGGGGTCGCTCGTCTGCCGGTGACTGGCGTTGGAAGGTCTTCAGGCAGCCTCCATGACAACTCTGTCGTCCATGCACCCCTGGAGGGTGGGACCTGGCCATGCATGAGGCATGGGGCGCCGGCTGAGCCCCATGCAAACGAGAGCTGGACAGCCATGCACTGCCAGGCGGGGACCGTTCCAGTCAGCGCCAGTCGGCTCTGCCGGCTTGACTGGCCACAAGGCCACTACTGTGACCCTGAGGAAGGTCCTCTCCTATATGCTCCTTGCCAGACATGTCTCTCAGAGACCGCTGTTTGGGGTAGTCTAGCCGGCGGGAGCGGTAGTCTATCGGCCGGGAGCCGGCGGTACTCTGGTACTTAAGTGTGCTGGAGTATCGGCAGGTGTCTCTAGTAGAAGAGAAGCCTGCTGAGCTGGAAACCCCGTGTTACTGTTACTGTTATTACTGTACATTTTTTGTGCTTTCGCATGGGGCTGGGATACCAGAAAACACGTGTAAACGTCGCGGCCCGATTGGTTGCAACAGTTGACTGGTTGCTGATTTGCTGCGAGCGGCTGCGCCCCCACTCAGCCACACCATAACATGCGCCCCGCGGGCGCGGGATGGCGGCCGACATCACGGCGCATGGGGCGGGCACCTTCCGCCAGGTTCTCTCGTTCAAGCAGACCTCTCTCGAATCTATCATCCCGACCGGCTGCTGATGGGGTGCTGTTACTGTCTTGTGACAAGTATTCACAGGCGCGTGTGACGGACGAATACGGTGCCATCTTTGAAAGATTCATATGTGTGTGTGCAGCCCTCGGCGCCCCGTCATCCGGGCAGTCGCCAGAAGGGCTGCCCACTGCTGTTGTCAGTGCAAGCAGGTTGTGAAGCTGTGATGCACATCTGTTGTCAGAGGGGGAGACACCTCCCACGCGACCAGATCGTCTGCATATATACCACCTCGACTCGACCTAGCTTGGCGTTAAGCGCCTGAGCACTGCAAACAGGTGGCTGGCTGCTGGCACAGAGAGGCTGCGGACACAGCAACTCCCCCCTGCCCCCACACGCCCGCCTCCGAGGAGTGATTCCTTCCCTAGGGTTAGCTGTGGAGGGGTTCATAGCGGTTGGGGTTTTGGGGTCGCAGCTAATCATAATAAGCATGATTTACACGGCAATTTCTCGTCACAACAGGGCACGGCCCATCACGACAGCGTCCCCCCCCTCAACAGCGCCCAACAACGCCCGCGCCCGCCCTCTCTAGTGCTGCTGCTGCTAGCGCTGGTTCCTAGCGCGGCTTCCTACACACGACGTTGTATGTGTCCGTGACTACACCATCCATCATCACTAGCGCTGGCTTTCCGCCAGCTAGGTGTAAAGCTGACTGCACCACCCATTGTCACTCGCGCTGGTTCTCCGCAAGCTCGAGGTCCTTGGACACCTCGGCGTCGCTCGAAAAATCAGCAGACATGAAGTCGTTGCGGTAGGGGAGGTCCACCTTGACGCGGTGGATCTCGGCCACTGTCACCGTGGCGCCGGCCTGGGATGGGGTTTGGGGTTAGGGTTCAGGGCGGGGAAGGGTTTATGGTTCAGGTCGGCAGGTTAAGGGTTCAGGGCGGTGGAGGTCCACCGTGACTCGGTGGATCTCGGCCACCGTGACTGTGGCGCCAGCCTGGAGTGGCGAGGTTTGGGGTTTAGGGCGGGGAAGGGTTTAGGGTTCAGGGCGGGGAAGGGTTAAGGGTTCAGGGCGGCAGGTTAAGGGTTCAGGGCGGTAGAGGTCCACCTTGACTCGGTGGATCTCGGTCAGCGTGACTGTGGCGCCGGCCTGGAGTGGGGGTTGGGGTTTAGGGTTCAGGGCGGGGGAGGGTTTAGGCTTCAGGGCGGTAGAGGTCCACCTTGACTCGGTGGATCTCGGCCACCGTGACTGTGGCGCCGGCCTGGAGTGGGGTTTGGGGTTTAGGGTTTAGGGCGGGGAAGGGTTTAGGGTTCAGGGCGGGGGAGGGTTTAGGGTTCAGGGCGGTAGAGGTCCACCTTGACTCGGTGGATCTCGGCCAATGTGACCAGGGATGCGGTGGTGACATTAGCGCCCCCGCAGCCCCCGCAGCCGCCGCTGCGGGGGCAAACCGGGAAGTTTTGGGGGAAACTGCGGAGGCAAATCGCAGGAATTTCGCGCCGAAAAGTGTGAAATTTGACGATTTTCACACTTTTCCGCGAAAAAAGCCTGCGGCGGGGGCACTTCGGCATTTTACCTCCGATGTTACAGGGGTAAACAGGACATTCTTGGTATCCTTAATGACACCACTGCAGGGATGTAAATTACGGCAGTTTGGGACCATTAGTACGCGTACTAATTAATCACTGACCCATTTTGATTGGTACGGCATTATTATTTCGATAAATACGCCGAAAAAGTGTGGGGAGCGTCACAGACTTGAATTCTGTGGCGCCGATTTGGAGTCGGGTTTGAGGTTTAGGGTTTAGGGCGGGGAAGGGTTTGGGGTTCAGAAGAAGGGGTCAACCTTGACTCGGTGGATCACGGCCACCGTGACCGTGGCGCCGGCCTGGGGTGGCAGAGGTGTGTGTGCATGTGTGTGTGTGTGTGTGTGTGTGTATGTGTGTGTGTGTGTATGAGGGGGGGGCTTGATGCCCAGGCATGCGTCATGGAGGGGAGGGTGGTGGAGGGGGCACAGCACAGCACAGCACGACACAGCACAGCACAGCACGGCACAGCGCAGCACAGCACGGCGCAGCGCAGCGCATCGCGTTACAACACAGCGCGGTACGGCACGGCACGGCACGGCACGGCACAGCACAGCACAGCACGGCGCGACACGGCACAGCACAGCACGGCACAGCGCATGGCAGCGCATCGCAGCACATTGCAGCGCATCGCAGCGCATCCCAGCGCATCCCAGCGCATCGCAGCGCATCCCAGCGCATCGCAGCGCAGCGCAGCGCAGCACACAGCACGTCACGCGCAACCACCTTGATCACGGTGTTGAGCAGGTGGCCGCCCCTCTTGCGGTCGTCAGAGAGGTAGTGCAGGTGGAAGCCCGGCACGCTGATTGAGCTCCCAAGGAACTGCGGTGAGTAGAAGCCGACGAGCACGCCGGTCTGCTCCTCAAAGTCGAGCAGTACCTGGTCAGCCGCCACCTGCGTGTGTGTGTGTGTGTGTGTGTGCGTGTGTGTGTGTGCGTGTGTGTGTGCGTGTGCGTGGGCGTGTGCGAGGCAGTCGCGTGGCAGCTGCTTGGCGTGCGATGCGAGCGCGGGCACACCCACACCCACACAAAAGCACCGCATCTGCGCCAGCCGACACACACCACACACATGCACACGCACACTCATGCACAGACACACACACACACACACACACACACACACACACACACACACACACACACACACACCGCACCTGCGCCAGCCGCCGCGCGCTCGTCTGCTTGGGCACGCAGCGCGCCTGTGTGGCCAAATTCGGGGGGGGGGGGGGCACAAGGTCAGGAGGTCAGAAGTTCGGAACAAGGTCAAGCTTGATGATGAGTCTGCAGCGCGGCGCAGCGCAGAACAGCACGGCGCGGCACGGCACGGCGCGGCACAGCGCAGCATGTTGCAGCGCA